>OZ024906.1:69605141-69867641 GCA_964017125.1 Flabesymbios commensalis | reverse complement strand
AACTAAGATATTTATGATGACTGCAAATTGAAAAAAATCGGTCCCAATGGTCTGTACAAAAATATTTCAGCTCTGCAGGTGTTAACTGCTGTATTATCCTCTGCGATATTTTAAACTGGAATCTCCGACGAAGAAAAAGTAATCTTACGTTTGCAACCAGACCGGTTATAATTTCCAATCCCCGATTTAGCTGTGATCTGCAGCGGTACTTTTGATTAAAAAATCAGCCCATATTATTGTTTGGAAAGAAAAGTTGGAAAACTCTTAGAAGCGTCTAGGCCTTCCGCATGTGAAGGGTTCACACACGAGACGTCACATCGTTTTCGATAAAAAATAGTATCTTTGGAATTGAAAATGTCAAAGACGCAACCCTTTCAGTTCCATTAGGATGATGTAATGTATGATTTTATGCGACGTGGACATTTTCCAGACGATGACCTCTGCAGGGAATCAGTGATCTCCCACCTCAGACAAGAGAGCGTGCCGCTATCCTATCAACTGGATGACAGCAAAGAAAGCTCTTACAATGCTGAAATGGTAACAGGCGCACCTGCCAGAGTCGAGCCTGAGAACACTGAGCCTTGGACCTTGCCAACGATAATAACCCGAGGTTTTGCGGAGTTCAAATTCCCGGCGGAGCAGATTGTCCTTGGTGTGGTTCTGGAGAGGCTGTCACGCAGCGCCAAGGCGGACAAGGCCCAGTACATAGTCACCTACAGCAGGAACTGCCATAGCTGGCTGCCCATCAGGCAGCGCAAGAATGTGGGAGAAACTCAGGTATTTATGCCTTTCAGCACGGGGACCGAATGTAGACGTCAGAGTCTGACGTCTAAAGTCGGTCCCCGCACTGAAAGATTAAAATATTTAAAATGATCGTAGACCCATAACACATTTTTTTCGAATTTATGATTTCAAATTGAAAAAAACCCTCCGGTCTCCATAGTTTATACAAAAATATGTCAGCGCTTCAAGTGTTATCGTCACTGTCACTGCCAACTACATAATAGCGTTTGTGGACCCCTCTTTGATCATATTCGCCTACAATCATGCGAACAATTTTCACAAAGCAAAAATATAGTGTTTTCTCACAAAGTGGGGTATCCCAATTATTGAGGAATGATTGTATTCTAGGTGTTTGATGGAGCGACAGGTCGGGAACACAAGATGTACACCTTCAGTTACATTATCCGCGCTCAGTGCATACGTATCATTCCTATTGGAAGACGCTACATCTCACTTCGCAAACCAATCAGGGCGCACTTTCTGGGATGTGGTGAGTAGGGCCATGTAATGGTTGTATAATATTATTCTATTCTTTGAATAATTTAACCCTTTAACCGCCGGTCCCAGATTTGAAGAGAAGAAGCTTCATGATGGACTTTTTGCCGAATTCCCCCTTGATGTAACGATTTCGCGAGAATTGCCATATTACCCCCGTATGTCACAAAACATTCGGTAGGAAGTCATATGCCTATACTGATGGCAGATCACGTTTTTTTATACCCTTAAATCATTATAAATATCGTGATCTTGGTATTCAAGTGTCGTATCACATCGCACGGCAGATACTACCCTTTAATACCAAGGTGACGATTATAAGGGTTTGGATCTGGCTCATCGAGACAAGTCTCAAAGTAGCAGCCGAGGCTAGTCGGTGCACATAAAGAGTTGGTGTGCTGAAATGAGATTTACGGCTTTGCAAAACATCTGGACATGAAAGTATAATTATTTTAAATTCCCTGAGTCGAGATTCTAACTAGCGACATGGGAACTTTCCATAACGTTAGTTTTTTGACGTTTCGGGGCTGGGCAATACAGCTGGAAGCAGCTTTGTAGGGTTCCTACAATATCACCCTCCACAGGTTACTGTTTCTTCGGTTCCCAAAATGAACTTTATAAATAATTCCATAATTATTGGTGATATTTCGAGACCGTGTACTGTAATCGGAACTTATTGTTTATCACAAAATGAAAAAATGTATTTCAATAAACATTACATAATCACGTTAAATGTTTTGAGCATATAGAGACAATTTAATTTAATTGAATATATACATGTATATTGAAAATTGCTAAACCATGATGTATTCTCTGTTTCATGATTTCTCCTCGCACAAGGCTCTGGCGAAGGTTAGTTTTTTGTTCCTCGAGCATTTTTTTACGCTTTTTTGAATGGAATGATCAGATGTGTCTGTCAGATCCAAAATGAAAAAATCGACTCCACTGTAAACACGGTAAAGTAAATTTAAACCCTTCAGCGCGGGGACCGCCTTTACACTTCAGAATCTGACGTCTACAGACGTCAGATTCTGACCTCTAAAGTCGATCCCCGCTCTGAAAGAGTGAACTATTTTTAATGGCCGTAGACCCACAACATAACTATTCAAATGAAACGAAAAGTGCTAACTAAGACATTTATGATGATTTCAAATTAAAAAAAAACCCTTTGGTCTCCATGGTTTGCACAAAAAATATTTCAGCGTTGTAAGGGCTAATTTTACAAACATCACCGTGAATAAATGTAAATACATCGCCGTCTTGGAATCTGAAGATCGTGTCTGTGATCCTAGAAATGGCAGATGTGACCCTTTGTGACCCGCCATGCGAGAAGGTACATCCCGGCGCACGTTATTTAAAATTCATTTTTGATGATTACGTAACCAAATTTGAAAATGAAAAGTCTCATCAAACAAGTAATAAATATGTTTAAAAAACGATGTCAGTTAATGAAACATAAAGGACACGGCTATGACTAGTGTTTGTTTTGATTGATTGATTGATTGATTGATTGATTGATTGATTGATTGATTGATTGATTGATTGATTGATTGATTGATTGATTGATTGATTGATTGATTGATTGATTGATTGATTGATTGATTGATTGATTGATTGATTGATTGATTGATTGATTGATTGATTGATTGATTGATTGATTGATTGATTGATTGATTGATTGATTGATTGATTGATTGATTGATTGATTGATTGATTGATTGATTGATTGATTGATTGATTGATTGATTGATTGATTGATTGATTGATTGATTGATTGATTGATTGATTGATTGATTGATTGATTGATTGATTGATTGATTGATTGATTGATTGATTGATTGATTGATTGATTGATTGATTGATTGATTGATTTGACACGGCTATGACTAGTGTTTGTTTTGATTGATTGATTGATTGATTGATTGATTGATTGATTGATTGATTGATTGATTGATTGATTGATTGATTGATTGATTGATTGATTGATTGATTGATTGATTGATTGATTGATTGATTGATTGATTGATTGATTGATTGATTGATTGATTGATTGATTGATTGATTGATTGATTGATTGATTGATTGATTGATTGGTTGATTGATTGATTGATTGATTGATTGATTGATTGATTGATTGATTGATTGATTGATTGATTGATTGATTGATTGATTGATTGATTGATTGATTGATTGATTGATTGATTGATTGATTGATTGATTGATTGATTGATTGATTGATTGATTGATTGATTGATTGATTGATTGATTGATTGATTGATTGATTGATTGATTGATTGATTTGACACGGCTATGACTAGTGTTTGTTTTGATTGATTGATTGATTGATTGATTGATTGATTGATTGATTGATTGATTGATTGATTGATTAAGTGATTGATTGATTGATTGATTGATTGATTGATTGATTGATTTGTTTTACAGGGATAACGCATCGCTGTGGCGAGAGGAAACGTGTTCGTCACAAGCGTGTGGTGGGAGGGAATCCTACAGACGTGGCTAGCTGGCCCTGGCTCGCCTCCTTACAGGTTCGATCCAAGCTATCCGACTCCTGGAGACACTTATGTGGAGGTAGCCTGATCCACCCTGAATGGGTCCTGACAGCCGCTCACTGCATAGCCACGTAAGTTAAGATTTACATAGGTTTATATAGATAGCTTTCATGACACGAAGCACAACCAGGCAGGAATCAAGCTGAATTAGCCCGAATGAAGAAACATGGATTTGTATTCCGGGCGGGATCGCAGTCCCTTCGCAAACCCGACTAGAATGATGCGTTCATAATCGTGAAAGTTTCGAAGTGCGGAAATACCCATAAATATATCTGATGGTCAAAACTGAACACGAATTATACATTATCAGCATGATTAGATTTTATAGAATGTATTACAAAACGCAAAATTAGGACAACTGGATAAACCCACAAAAACACATCTGAAGTTGCATTGTAAAGGTCATTCATTAATGACAAATTAACTTATGCTGACATTATGTTGACAAAAATGAAAATTGATATGATATATTATCATAAACATGTCATAATTTAGGCAAATTAGGAGAGTAATCTTAAATAATGTTACAATAAAAATCTGAGGATTTTTTTCTGTCCATTCTGCAATCCTGGAAAGGTCTTCTTATTTTCAGCACCTATTAACTTGACAAATAATATGACTTTCGTGGCATTGATTTTTTATCACCGATTCGGCCGCGCACGTTTATCAGAGTGAGCCAAAGAACCCAAACATCGTAGTGCGGATCTTTCTTTTGCCTTGAAATGCAACAGACCTGTGGTTTGGAAATTCATACACAAAATTTCATATTTACAGGGATAATTTTTACATTTTAAAGCTCCAGTAACTAAACGCCCGCATATCCAAGCCTGGATCAATGTTGGGACATTGTGTTCGGGTCTCTTCAGGCACTGTTCATGTATGAATGTTAATGCCATTCCCTGTATCAGCTGTATCACAGTATATACTATTTGCAATGATGTTATCGTCTGTCCCTCAGCGAACTATATATTTATAGTCAGGCGATAGCAAAACCTCGTATATTAACAGAATATAATAGACTGTTTTGAATACATACCATAAATAATCAAATTGGTCATTTTAGACCATTAACCCACGAGGTTTTTACACAAATACTCTCTATGTTTGGAATATCAAAAATCGATGATTAGTTGAGATTGTTTGACATATTAATCTAATCGGTAATCACTGCCGTTTTTAACTGCTAGTATATATTATATACCAAGAAAAATCATTACATGTTTGTATTATTTCACTTGGAAAATAAAATATATTTAAACCACAGATATGTATTAGCCTACACTTGCCTTTCTTATTTTAAATTATGCAGTGCAGCAACATAAAACGAACCAAACCAAGCGATAATTAGGCCCGGTCGTAGGCCGGTAGCATATTAAGTTTATTTTGCTGAGTTTGTGTCCTATTTAGGGGAAAGAGGGGTGCATGTCTATGGGAAACGGTTAACATGTCTGTACACCAGTCATTATGAACATGTGCAATATAACGTTTGAGGTCCCTAGGTTAAGTACTTTCGTCTTCAAAAAGTGTTTACAAAAATATACCTTCATGATTAAATATAGTGGTTAGAGATTAAATGGTTTTGATTGGAATAATGTTGGCCCAACGTCGCAGACAGTGGTCCAGTATTACATCAGCATTCGGCCTATGTATCTGGTGTTATCTGTTGTTTCTGGCGCCGGGATGAAAAGCTTCACCCGCATAGTCACCGGCATGCCGCAGTCAAAAAACACCGTAAAATCACCTAATGCTGCTTCAATGTCGAGCCAGCGTCGAAGACTATGGATCAACACTGAAACAGCATTGGGTGAATGCCACGTGTTTGTGCAAACTTATACAGCAGACTCAGTGATGGATTAGTGTTGGACCAGTTGTAGACAATTGACCAGCATTGAACCAGCAATGGACTGCGACGCTGGCCCAACATTGAACCGGAATTTGGTGGGTAGGCCTACATCCTCTCTAGGAGGTACATCGTAGGCAAGTATTGAATGAATGTTGGCCAGCACTGGCGATGGTGGTGGAAGGATCACACGTTGAAGATATATTTACTTGTCTCCTTGGTTATTTCCTTAATTATATAAGAGATTTTACTAATGAAAAATCTCTGATTATATCCTGAACATTTAGGATTCTGGCCCATGACGAATACAAATACACTGTTATGTTTAGAAAATATTAAGCCGATTTTTTGTCTATAGAACACAAACAGACTAAAACCGGGCCTCGGAGTTCGGGAACGCCTGTTCTATATTTTAATATATTATCACCTAATATATTGTCCCAGCCAGTGTATTAATTAATACGTCACATTTTCTGCTAGGGGACAATCTATATATGGAACTAGATATGTGTATAGTTCAGTTGCGTCGTCGACATTTAGCACATTAATAATTGGTAATTATAATAACAGGGCTAAGCGACCATTGTTTTAGAATCATCCGCCATTCCATTCATAATGTGATCACTTTTACCTCAACATTACCTCACATTATCTTCTTATCATACGTTTCTTTGGTATGGGGTATCATATAGTACAGTACTCCCTTGCAAAGCCAAAAGGCAGTATCTGATTACTTTACAAGTAAGCAGATACTGCCTTTGGGCTCTGCAGAGCAGAGTACAATGCCAAACGTCAGTTTAAATCTCTTCTTATGTGAATCCAGCAAAATTAATGAAACCAAAATGTGTTTTTTCTATAAATTGGATTATTCTATTGGATTTTTGCAGGTCCCATATAATATTTTCAGGCAAGAAGATAAATAGTTTGTCAATGTGGAATGAGCCCAGCTTCCTGAAGTCAATGAAATTTAGATTGGGAAAACAGAGCTTATCCAACGAGGAAGATACGCAGGTGGAAAGAGGGATACGCCAAATATACATTCACCACAATTATAGTAAGAGCTAGAACGTAAATCATCTATTTTCTATATCATTTACAGTATATTTCAGCGCGGGGATCGACTTTAGACGTCAGAATCATTCTATTGTCTGTAGACGTCAGTCGATCCCCGCACTGGAATAATTAAACATTTATAATGGCAGTAGATTCATAACCATAACATAGGTATTTCAATGAAGTGGAAAGAGCTAACTAAGACATTTATAATGATTTCAAATTGGAAAAGCCCTTTGGTATCCATGGTTTACACAAAAATATTTCAGTGTTGTAAGGGTAGAGCCGTACTGCTGTGCCGGTTCTCAGCACATCTTTGGCAATTCAGTTTTTCCTGTAACATACATGTACGTGTATATTTATTTACTATATCTGTTATTTCTCTCCATCGGATTAACGCATCCCAAGCGCTGGCGACGCTACTTATATATATCCATGTATGTGTTTACATTGACGTTTTTTGTGGAAGTGGTTAGACTAAGGTAGGGTCTATATCGTTAACCATAACGCCCATAAAATTAATCTCCTACAACTTTGATTGATAACCTAATATTTGTGTTTTTCCACATACTCCAGAATAGCATGATTTACCATGAAGTTTTTTGTGTTTTTTTTCAGCATACCCCAGAACATCATTATTTACAATGGTCATGATGATAAATGTATCTGCCATAGATATATCTATGTAAATCCATGAAATTACACTTCTCAATTCACTTCTCAATACAGTCAGCTAGAAAAAAATGTTATCTTTAGAGAGTATCTCACAAGAAACGAATTTATATGAGTCATGTTATTAATTATTTTGCATGAAATATATGCATAGAAATAAGTTACAATATTTTGTATGGACAAATCATGGTTTCCTTAACATTATGAGATATAGTAATATAAAATTACATATATTAACTCTTGATATAAATATTAACTATTGAGGAACATCTGTGAAAGAGAATAAATATGTCATCTTCAGAGGCACGCACGTTCATGGTATTTAAAGTTCTACACATTTTAGTAAACACCTGAAGTCATTTTCTGGCCTTTTTTACGGCTTGAAAACGGCTTGAAGTTGTTACGTAGGCTTACAGAAGTCAGCCCGAGAAATGTAATTATCATAATTAAGTTATCGTGTTGTTTATCTCATATTTCACAGATATGAGCTTCTACATCAGTGATGTGGCACTTCTGAGGCTGGACAGTGAAGTTAGACTCACGGATCATATCAACGTGGTTTGCTTGGCCGAAGCAAACCAATTCCCGGTGGACACCAACTGCGTCCTTGTTGGCTGGGGGCACACCGATTCAGGTAAGTACCGTCCAAAAACAAAACATTTGTATAACATTTATACAACGTCGACCCAACGTCGGTCCAACATTGTACAAATGTTATGCAGATGTTTTGCGTTTACTGCGTTTACTTTAGACGTCAGAATATGACGTCTGTAGACGTCAGATTCTGACGTCTAAACTTGATCCCGGCACTGTAAGAATTAAAATGTTTTTAAAGACCCATAACAAATAAAGCGGAAAGAGCTAACTAAGACATTCATGATGATTTCGCATTGAGAGAACCCTTTGGTCTCCATGGCTTATACCAAAATTATTTCAGTGCTTTAAGGGTTAAAATGCGTGTGGGCCTATTTCAATCTGTTTTTGTTTTCTTCCTCCAGGATATCCTGAGAGGCCACATGTTGGTGATGTGCCACTGGTGGATCGGTCATCTTGTGACGCCATGTACGCTCACTTAACAATAACACAGGACATGATGTGTGCTGGTCACCCCAATGGTACAACAGACGCCTGTATGGTGAGCACTTTCTAAAGTTAAATGAGTAGTCCACTTTGTACGATCAGCGGGATACACCTGTACCCAGAAAGCAACACGCTGACTACAAAAACAGAGGCAACTGGGGTACAACTAAAACCAGAAACATACATAGAGTGGTCTACAGTTTAACCCTTTACCCACTAAGCACGACAACTGTTGTTTTCAATCCATTTTATTAGCCGATCAAATCACCGGTTGAGGGCCTAAATCAAATCAATATGTAACATACATAATCAAATTGTGCTTACGCATGTAAATCAGTCGTTTTGTGAAAACGTTTAAACTTATTTTCACTTTCTCTATCGACAAAATTCGTAAGTGGTCTATGCTATTTCATAACTTGCCAATAGTCAGATAGTCATTGATAATACATTATGTGAGGTCTATTATATTTACAGGGTGATTCAGGTAGCCCCCTAGTGTGTGAAAACGCGGACAGACAGTGGTTTCAGGTTGGAATTTCATCCTGGAATATCGGATGTGGCAAACCAGGCTACCCCAGTGTCTACGTCAATGTCAGCCATTTTGTGTACTGGTTGGATAGCATCATGAGTGGATTTGCCGTGACAGCAGAAAATGTCAGCCAAGATGGCATCCCCAATACAGCAGACTACAGTGACGTCACAGCCGTTACCCGGATTGAAGATTTCACTAACGAGTATTACACAGCGGTATCTGATGTAACAGGTAGAACAAATAATATACTGTCGACAAAAGTACCCGTCAGCAATCTAGAAAAAGCTGAGAACCCACACACCACAGACCCTGGCCTCTCGGACACTACCAGTGGTGATGAGTGGTGATCATCATATGGACAAAGAATCTCACAGTCAGGAGTCACGTCCTCGATCACAGCGTATTTATATCAACTTTTACATTAGGTTATTTTTATAAACGACATTGTGTCAATGTCTTGTGTTTGCTGTGCATGGTGATGAACCCATACGAAATACCTTGTAATGTAAATTAATGAATGCGACTTTTGTGCACATACAGGCTGAAATGGGCCAGGATAATATAATGAGGATGGCGAGATAATTCAGTATTTTAGATCCTCATTCAATTCCTCATAAAAATATGATAAGCTGATCCAGAATCTAAAGAAGAGGTCGCTGGAACACTGAGAAATTCACTGGGGTTGACATTCTAGATGTTTGTGTTTGTTTTTCCTGCCTTAAAAATATTTTTAAATTGTGGGTCCGTGCCGGGGGGGGGGGGGGCTCCCATCTGGAGCCGTCCTTCGCGACATAGGAGAGCTATATGATTTAGGTACACATTTATCTGTCAGATGGACAGTGCTGAAACAGTCTCACAATATTGGTTATTTTTGTTCAGACTACTCGAAGGTTGTGACCGTCATTAGTGAGACAATTGCCCAGGATGATTATTTCTTAACATGTAGTTCCGTGGTACACGGGGTAAATTAGCACTGTATCACGAATTTAATAAAGCATCCTGATGGTAAGTTGGTAGCCAGGGGCGGATCCAGGATTTGAAAAAGGAGGTGGCGCAGTGGCTTCGGGGGCTCGCTCCCAAGTCTTTTTCAGCCGATTTAGGGGACTTTTTAAAGAATTTGGGGCAAAAAGTGGGCGTGCGCCTCCTGCGCCCCCCCCCCCCCCCTCTGGATCCGCGCCTGGTAGCTGACGTCTCTTATGGGACCAAATCAAATTACAATAACAATGGACTTATCTTATTGTATTCTTGTTTTTCCATGTTACTCAGTGCTCGACACAAACAGTTGCAAGTAGCCTACCTATTTACCCTTTGAAGCCTGAATTTACCATTGTCATCTTCATCCACAACACGCCGCGAATTGCTGTCGCAATTCTCGACTTGTAGTGGATGAAAATGACTTAAAGTGGGTGACAAATGAAAAAATATACTGTTATTTTTAAAACAGTTCCATGACAATTTTCTTTCTAAAAACCCTAGGTTTCAGGAGTCTAAGTCATTCTTCAGAGATGCGAGATAATGTTTTAATGCATCGTGAGGGTATAAAGGGTTATTGTGCAAAAAAGAGGGCAATTTAGATAAAGCCGTCTTCTTGAGAAGCACTATTCTGTTGTGCAAAGCAAAAGGCAGTATCTGATAACTCACCTCTTGGCCTTGCAGAACAGAATTTACATCACTAGTTTTCATTCTACCCCAATGACTCTGTTGGGGAGGGTCACTGTGGTTGAGTGAATAATAATAAGAATCAAGGATTATAATATCAGCTGACCAAACTTGCCATGTTGCCAGCGACTTCGAACAACCCTCACTTTCTGGTGCAATCTTCCAGCACAACACTATGTTTTGTACAGACCATTTCATACTTGGTCCACAATATGTATCCCCAGTGTTAGTGGCTGTGGACTGCAGTACGCTATACGACACAATGTATGATTTAATTTATATAAAAAAACCGTTACGTTAAAGAATAATTTCTTTCCAAAGCTCTTTGCTAATCTCTCTATCTTTAAACGGCTTCAATTCTGATCTCTGTGACTTGTCGCTGGTCTGCATGATGCAGTTGGTTCACAGGTCTCTTTTTAATGGGATATTCCTACATGACGTATTTGTCCAACTTAATACAGCTGCCACCCATTGAAATCACCTGTCAGATCGTTTGATGTAGGCATGTACCAAGTGTGGAAATCACGTTTACTCCAATATTTTCATATTTATTTAATGAATTTCAATAAATTATATTTATCTTTATTTATTAATGAGAATATGCAAGTCAGTACCGAATAAAAGTTGTAGTAAACGATTTTATGGTATTGAATCATCTTCAATTCGGGCAAAAATCAAATGGTCCAATTAAATGGTTGATGCACAAAAACACAGTGGTGTGGGATGAACTTGTTTATTACATGGTACATCAGTGGTGAAACATCGAACATAGCCATTTAGTAAAACACGGTCAGCCAGATGCGGTGTGGCTGCCTAAAACACCACAATATGGTCATTATAATCATAATCATAATAATAAAACGCAGTTCACAACCGATAGAACATGACCACCGCGCGAATAGAGCGTGCGTGTGGCGTCGATACCATGCAAGACGTTGTACCAATGCCGTTTTTATGTTGGCCCAGCGTCTGCGACGCTGGGCCAACATTAAACCGGCATTGGTTTAACATCTTGCGTTTGTCCACACGTAAGAATGCGCGCGTGGCTGGTATCGCAGTCAACAACTACTAATTCATACTAGTAAAGTAGAGCATGTTAAACATAAAAATAAATGCATCACAGAAGTTTGAAATAGAATTAGGATATAATATAATAAACAGATAGGGGCGTGTGCATGTACAAGTCCCCGCGCGGACACTCGGGAACAAAGCTGGGAGTGTCGCGTAATAACGGGAGGGTAACGTAACAACGCATGACTAGGAAGTGACTGCCCACATTTCGGCGTTTTTTTCTTCTCATTAGTGGGAAGAGATTTTGACCACGTCTGTAGCACTCGAGGACAAACATATTGGGTAACAACAAAACAAATAACAATTAGAGCGACCAGAAAATATGTAAACGAGCTCCATTATAATGGTGAAACCCAGTAATCCCACGTTGTCAATATAATTATATTTATTATATGCCAGGGGTATCCAAAAGAGATCAGTAAATCAATCAAAGCATAACAAGTACCTCACATACGCACAGCGGTAAAAGGAAAAATACTTTTGTGACGAAACATACAATGAAAAATGATAAAATGTGAGCTGACAATATTGAAATCTAAGATATATAAACACCGACAATGTACAGTTGCTTTTGCAGTAGAAGAAGACAATTGCTGTATCTAAGGAGAACGTGAAACACGAGTGTTCCACGTCGACCTCAATAAACTGATCGTTAATTACAGGTTACCAAGCACAGAAACAAACTGTACGATCACATGTGAGTGGTTAATTGTATTTCCTATCATTACGTCATTTCCTCGCCATCAGCGGGACGTATATTCCCACTAGGTGGCAGATACATCTATTTAACGACAAGTGGACTATGATAAAATTGGCGACAGCTATCCTCCGCAAAGCCAGAAGGCAGTATATGTACACCTGTAAAGTAAGCAGATACTGCCTTTTGGCTTTGCACGGCAGTGCAGTAACTGATCCCTGTTTTATCAAAAAGAGAATTCTAAATACACCGCTTAACCTTTTAACCGCCAGTTCCGATTATATTCGGTCTTTTTTTTTATTACCACATATTGTGTATGACCTTGTAAATATTTTAAAGATAAAACGTGACATCAATCAGCAAGTTTTGAAAATAGTAAACCTCCTCTTTGTCAAATCTGAATAATTTTCCCTCACTTGAAATTGTGGATCGCGTCAGCGAGACGCAATTTTAAGTGTGTGAAAATTCCAATTGAATAATTTGGCGGTTACAGGGTTAAAGTGCTATTCACGTAAAGCCGTTTTTTGCCATTTTTGTTTTTCCACATCATAATTTGAAGGAGAAATCACAACTCCACTTGCTAGATTTATATATGCTTTGATGCAATGTTTTGTACATATGTACGTATTTTTATCCACTTGAAGTTGTGTGTCGCGATAAACAACACATCAATAATTAATATTGTTTGCCTCTTGAATCGAGATAGGGCCTACATGTTTTACTAGGGTGGTGAATGTTGTTAGTTAACCCTTTAAGCCCTCACGATGCAATAAAGCATCATTTTACATCCCTGAAAACAGACTTAATTTCCCTACAACTAGGGGTTTTAAAATGAGTATTTCCATGAAACTGGTTTACCAATACATGACAATTTTCTTTAATTTTTAAACCACATCAAATCATCTTCATCCACTACAAGTCGAGAATTGCGACAGCAATTCGCGACTTGTAGTGGATGAAAATGATGATGGTAAATTCAGGCTTGAAAGGATTAAAGTGTCAATATTATAGAATGTAGGCCTCAGTAGTCAATATATTGATGGATTTGTTGTATCATAATCAACGATCAACAAAGCATTCAAACTAAACAGTCTAGATTGGTTTAATTAACGTGAAATGTAAATATTTCGCAACCGTTATAATTATATAATACAGATTTTTTCTTAAATTCTTTAAGATGTTTTTTTATTTGGGTCAACTATATTTTATCTAAAGACGTCATGATGTTCAACGGAGGGGTATTATCATTGATTATTTGAGATAAAGCGTAAATGTTCTCAAAAGAAATAGAAATGGCAAGTCTAGCAATTAGCATCACTTAATTAGCAGCTGAGCATGACAGCTAAAATAGACGTCGGCAACATAAATACTCTTCCTTTGAATGAAACCAATCAATTGCTACTTGGTAAACGAGACATAACTCATTGGTTCCAGGGCAACAATAATTATACGAGGCTAAAGTATGTTCGACATACGAAACACTAAATCTTCGCTATAACATCGTTTTTTTTAAATAATACACAGAAAGCTTTCATGAAAGCTAAAACTATAAAAAATTATCAAGATAAAGAGATGGTGAAAAATTTTCAGGGGAAAAAAATAATTTTACGTAGGTTGATTCAAAAACATATATTTTAAAAAATTGCATCATTGGCTCACATTCTAAACATAGTAATAGTACCAGCTTCATTTAAGATATGCTATATTACACTTTTCATGTCACATTAAAATACTGCAGTGTTCCATCAAAACCTGAAACAGCCAAAGGTGATGTAATGATGGCCCAATGTGTGCGACACTGGCCCAACAGTACACCCATGTTCTCGACACGGAATGAACAATTAATGAATCACAACAGGAAAATAGGCGATGAAATAATTAACAAACTATCTTATTATATGTATCTTGTTTATGTCCTATCTTTTGTAATATGCGTAAATCGGAACAAAATCACACTATTTTGCTATACCTGTCAAATAATATTACAAATTTGACTTTTATTCATCCAAATATGTCAGATTCATAATTGTTTGCTTTATAGCCGCACTGGTCTACTGAAAAATATTATCTGTTGATATTTGAATGCATTAAAAATTAAATTAGAAAATATATAACACCAATATGCCAACCACTACACCTGTTACGCGTAAAAGCTTCAAATAAATTAAATAATTACCATGTGATGTCAAACGGATAACGAATAAACTGTGGAAAAGATTGAAAGCTGAATATAAAAATACGAAGTATTTCTCACAGAATATCTAGGTTCCGATTACCCAGCAAACACGAGACATTGTCCCAATCTTGCTGTAATGTTGGGCCAGCTTGCCCAACATTACATCAAGATTGGATCAATATAACGTGTTTTCTGGGTAAATATATAATAGATAAAGTTACCGGAGGTTACACGCAATTTTACGAGGGGGTGTGTCTTATGTCTTATGTGAGTATCTTATGTGTGTGGTCTCTTGAAACAATCACTAACAATGATCCAAACGTTTGTGTTACAGATAAAATACATCTTGGACAAATAATAAAGTATGTACATTATATACAGACGTATGTGTGTGTGTGTATTGCCACTCAAGGTATGCATATGTACACTATAAATCCGCCACTGGGGATTAAATGGTCCTATGTGACAGTAAATGACACATGCGTCCCTTTAATCCCCAGGGGAACGAACGTGAAATAACGCGATGCTTGTCTGCATGATTCAGGTGGGGGAATGTAGCGATGCAGATGGATCGAACGAGAGCAAGAACTGGAGTAAATATGGCTGATTTAATTATCTGTGGCGATGTGCCGCAGGCTTTGGTGTGATTTACTAGAAAAAAAGAACAAGAATGCCAAATAATTATTTTAGCCCTACACGAAAGCAGAAATACACTTCAAAATGATGAAATCCGAGGCAATGATTTAACACCATACAATCGGTGCAATATATCCTGCCCGAAATGAGAAAACCCCGAATAGTGATAAATCGTCCCCTTGGATATGAAAGGGTGTATCTGCCACTTTACAAGTGGCAGATACACCCTTTCATATCCAAGAGAGAAAAACAATGATGGTTCACATCTGACAACATACCGTCAAACTGCCATTAAAGGGCCGTATATACCCTTTTGCAAGGAGGCATAAACGCCCTTTAGTACCAGGCACATTTCATAAATAGGGGTTGAGATTACCAAAGACGGGGGGGGGGTAAAAAGTCTTCCGCTGGAGAAAGGGGTTGCAGCCCCCCTATTTACCCGCACTCTGGATTCGCCACTGCCAAGGTGCGACACTTATCGCCTCCATAGATATAAAAGGGTGTATATGCGACTTTGTAAAGTGGGAGATACACCCTTTCATATCTAAGGAGACGCTATATGTATATTCAAGAAAACACGGATGCTCGACTCGGTACAGCTGGAAAATATATAAGTATACATGCAACATCATTTCAACAATAAATACAGCTAAGCATAGCAAGACATTAGCATCATTGACATCGGGGGTCATATATAAGATATCATGACACCTATCACACACATATGAGACGCCCTTCAATCGTTCTCCCTCAGATCCTTATTTTCGTACAACTTACGATATATCGTAGGCTTCGGATTGGTCGAGATGGCCATCTCTACCAATCAGAAGCCTCCGATATATCGTAACTTTACGAGAATACGGGCCCGGAGTTCCAACATTTACTTTTGCAATGTCATCTTTAAGCGACATGTTCATTAGACGTACATATAGATAAATATAAGTCCGATCATTACGCCGATAACGATATCGATGTTTGAAAACGCAAAACATCGTTTTCTAACACTTCCGACACTGCAGGTTTTCAACAGCCTAATTCATTTCATTTTACAAATCGATATACTTCATGATGCCATTTGTTCGATGAAAAGGGTCACCGCCAACTTAATAAAGAGTTTTCTTAACATTTTCTTGATTTTCAAGACAAAATAAAGTATTAAAGAGTCGCATCTGATATAGTGAGAGATGCAAATCTTTGATACAAAAGTGTCGAAATGAAAATTTTACATGATATCCGACAATTTTTAACATTTATATCCACGTTGAAATTGTAAAAAAAATCCAGCAGAACAATTATATCACTTGAAGGATTATGTAAATTAAAATTATAATAAACCAGTGAATTGTTCACGGGATTACGTGGTACTGTAAGTATTTTACAATTGTACATCAAAATTTCCACCAAAACATATTTATTATTCTGTATGTGTATTATGATGTTGAACATACAGGCAAAAGAAAACATCCAGCTTTAATTTGACTTCAATTGTGCACAGACAATCTCAGCGCAGATATTGCCAGTGGTCAAATGTGTTGGTATGTACACAATGGTTATATATCTGAACCATCGCCGTACTGGCCAGGTTGAAAAAGTCACTGTATCTTCATGTTCTCTATCTCTTGCCTGCTGGTGTAGTCGTCTGTGAGAGCCCGGTGCCGTACAGACCCCTGGGCCCTCGTATTGTTGCGAGGTGTACGTTCATGAACGTACACATCGCAACAATACGGGGGTCCAGGGGTACAGACTGTATAACAGCTTCTGTATTCTCTAATTACGGTTAAAAAAAGTATTTCAACATACATCGACACAAGTTCAAGAGAGAACAGAGAAGGGGCCGTACATAACATAAAATATGCATATTTGAAACAGAAGAGGTTTTTAAGCACCAACTTACGAGATAACACCTCAATCAAGTGCATATATGCCAAGTGATCACAACGTTTAAGTGTAATGATACCATAGATACGGCACTACAGAAAATATCTATAAACACCGATAACTAAATTGTTTGCTATAAATTGCCATCTTGAGCATTTGAGCACTACCATGATGTAGAGGTGCGAGCTGTCTACGTGGGCAACAGTCATTCTACAAATACGATGAAGTACCTGTGGGGACAAAGTTCACAGCAAACCATGGTTCTGCTTTGGTTTTAGTACCTTTAGTTTTAGTTCCTTTAGTTTTAGTACCATATCACTAGGAATTTTAAAATTAAGACTACCTTAACTTTCTCTTATTTTCATTAGAAAAGTTAAGAATTATCTTAACGTTTCTAATGAAAATAAGAGAAAGTTAAGGTAATTATAATCATAATGGTGATCTATCACCCCTTATGGTATGAATAATTATGTCCTTATATGAGGTGATTGGCTATCATGTGACCCTTTCAGAGGGTCACATGATAGCCAATCACCCCATATAAGGAAACACTTGTACCCCATCTTGTGGCAACTTTGATTTATTTGTCACAAAATTGTTCATACTATATAAGGGGTGAAAGATCACCTTTAAGATTCTTAGTGGGATGGTCCACTGAACTTTATTCACATCAAGTAGCTAAATGTCAATGAGGATGAAAATAATCTGAATGTCATCATAAGTGAATGAATATGCACTCATTTTTTTGAATCTGAGTCGCTGTATTTGCGCGCCAGTGCCTAATTTCTCTGGCACATATTACAAAATTTGGCAAAAATGCTCTGTTTGTGGTCACGTTGTTGAAGAGTGTGTTGTAGTATTGCCCACGGATTTTAGCAGCAAGCTGTAAAACACGGTATTGCTATGCAGTTAAAGGAGTCAACCTGGGTGTAGGCAATCAACGAGATATGGATCCCTGGCAACCAGAGTGTCATTGTGTGCCACTGAAATGAGTGACACTCACGACACTCTGGTCGCTAGGGGGTTCATATTATTATTTGTTTGTTGCCTTATCACAATGATTCATACATGTGTCGTCCCGTCGGCGCTATCGTGTTATATTTGAGTGTTATTTGAGTGTCAGAATGCAACTCATTTGAGTGTCAGAATGCCACTTATTTGAATGACATATAACACGCCAACACCAACGGGGCGATGTAATAATATACGCACATACAGTGCTTGTCAACACAAAATGATACGACACTACACAACAGAAAAGCGACAGCGGTTCACAATTGAACTCAAAACTGCATCGTCCAAAGAACTTCGCCTCCCTAGATATGAAAGGGTGTATCTGCCAAGTGGCAGATACACCCCTTTCATATCTAAGGAGACGAGTTGTTGAAGTGATCACATACCGATAACAGATTATAACCAGATCAATAATGCGTGTAGGTGACGCCACACACAGTCAACAAATACTGTGCATATAAAAACCATCGTACACCATCTTACACCAATCCAAAGCCACGTTTAAATCTGTTCACCAAAGTTTCATTAAAAACACACTTCGAGGAGTGTCTTTTGTTTCACAAAATTCACGTAGTGCTATGTTTTCGGTCACAAAAATATATACAAGAGCTAGTTGTACAGTGTCAGTAGGATGTGCTCGGTTCATCAAAAATACTGCTCTGCAAACCCAAAAGGCGGTATGTGCTTACTTGTAAAGTAAGCAAATACTGCTTTTTGGCTTTGCACGGCAGTGGAGAAGCCACCAGCTGGGAATATACCCTTGTTTCGTCGAATCAACGCCAGTCACGTTGACCCAACGGCGAAGCAATGCCGCGTGCCCAATGGCTAAATTGATCGTTGTTTGTTCAATGACAATTAAATTGGTAGAAGCTGGTAGAATAATAATTTGTAGTCATTCAGGAATGTGACCGGTGTATTCCGCCGGTGGTAATATAGCTGTAAATTATTAATAATAAATACACTTGCGAGAAAAAAATCCTTTTCTCTAATCCTTGAAAATGTCCAATTTGAATGCAGATCTGCATAACTCTCACATATACATATAGTGCGCATCCTCGCGATAAGGAATTCTCCGAAGTTTAGCCGACACAAATAAATACAACCAAACATTATTTCGCTCTGTCGGGACCTGGGCCCGTATACTCGAACAAGTTGCGATATATCGTAGGCTTCGGATTGGTCGAGATAGCCATCTCGACCGATCCGTAGACTACGATATTTCACAACTCGTATGAGAATACGAGACCTGGGTCGTAATCGCCAGAAAGTGACGCTTACGAGTCTCAACTTGCTTATATTAAGTGTCACATTTAGAAGAGAAATAACAACATAAGAAGGATGATATACCCAGCAAACACGAAACCCTGAACAATGTTGATTCAATGTTGGGCCAGCGTCCCCGACGCTGGGCCAACGTTAAATCAACATTGGTTCGGGGTCACGTACATATGCTGATAACTGTCCGCGTCGCCTCCAGTAAACAATCCCTCCTCACCCAACACAGTACTAGGCTCACTGTCATCGGTACATTGCATTTGGGGGGGGCGGGAGGCTGTGGGTTGTACACACTGCGGGGTGTATATTCCGGGTCTGTAATCCACACACCTCTTCTCTCTTACTTCTCCATCTGGTCACTGGCTGTGGGCTCAGTCTGCTCTTCACTTTTTACACTGCCCTCCCAGCTACAAATACAAAAAGTACAGATAATTAAAAATATTTATTTTTACAAACTATCTTGCCAATGTATTTTAAATGTTAAAAACAAATAAAAAAAAGTATAGGGCGACTGTGACATTACAAGTAGCTGATATCAACGTGAATTTTATGCGTTTGCGGCGGTCATTTTAAATTTTGGCATCCAATTTGAATTAAAAAAAAGTTTGCTGGTAATTTTTGATAATGACAGATTTCTTGTAATTTTGCTTATGCGTTTTTAGCAGTCATTTTGAATTTTGTTGGTAATTTTAGATTGTGCCATACTTGTAAGCATGATCATGAAAATAAATTTATATTTGTTTCCACAACTGTTATTTTAATTTCCAAATGTAGCACCAAAACGGTGTCTAATGTTTATTGCCAACACATGACAATCACCCAGCTTTGTACACTCCATACAGTGCAAAGTGTGACGTTACGACCATGCACTGCTATCTCATCTGTCAATTCGTGTCAGCAGCCTCGTTTTCTTTTTAAAGAACACCCAACTTCTCATATAGGGGGAGGAGTGGGTGCAGACAGCCACCTGTGTGGTGAGTTGTCGGCAGTTTGAGACGCACGTGCTATCGGTGTCTAGTTTGGGGAAAACATACATCGTGCTCGATGTAGAGGCTGCTTGGCATGGGCTATCTGACTTTGATGAAAAATTATCAGTAAACACGACACTTTGACCCAATGCTAGTTCACTGTTGGGCCATCGTCCCAGACAGTAGGCCAACATTGGGTCACTGCATCTTGTTTGCCGGAGTTATATCCTAGATAAGTATGTCTTCTGATTGCCTGAAATGATGACCAGATGACGATCCGGGTCAACGACTTTTAACTTTTTTTCTCAGTTATATGCATTGTTGTGAACAGCAGGAGCATGTTCAAAATGTGATAATATTTTGTTTCTAATTTATTTCAATGCATACTGTTTTTATAGTTAGCCATTTTGATTTTTTTAAACAGGATGTCATGTGACATAGGTCAAACTGATCAGATGTACGATGATTTGAAATAAGCTAGTTCTTTTGGTGTTGGACCTCAAGTGAGCAACACCTCTGCTTATTTAGGGCTCTAGTTGAGCCACCTGAACTTTATATAGAGGGCCATAGTTGGTCATACAAGGCTTTCGTGTTAGTCTTATATGAACATTGATATTATTTGATTTATAAAATAATATCAATATTCCTTATTAATGTATTTCACACTTTTGGGGAAATATTTTTCCTGAAATTATTTAGTCTAGTATTAGTAGGCCTAGTGCTATTTCACTGTTTCAGTAGTGGATTTCCACTGTATGTCATTGATAATGAATGTCCATTACAGCAGACTGCAGTACCAATATTCAGTGTTTATTTCATCGTTTTCGGTTCAATAATGGAATCATGGTTTAAAATTACTACATGTATTACTATAATAAACGCCAGGTAAAATTACCAACATTATTATTTTTTATAGGCGCTTAATATGCATTATTGGGTGCTGAGTGTCACGTGTACTAGTAAACTGTCAAATATGTCATTTCATTGGATGGTCGATAATGAAAGAAGTTTGAATGTAACAGTATGTACATTACGTGTGATTTTCTATGAATAATTCATTAATCTGAGTGTTTTTATTGTTTGACAGCTAAAACCTAGGCTTGAAAAGTCACATGATCAACGTCACGGAGGTAGTGGTATTTCTAGAAGCCGCAATATCTGTAAGTGTAACGTTATGCCGGATTTGCCACACATGAATCGTATAATTCCGTGCAATGTATTATTGATCAGAAGAGCTTATTAATAATAATAATATCAAGTATTAAATAATTGCAATCATTTAAGCTGTTTAGTCATATTTCAAAGATGTATAAATACGAGTAATGTCGAGCTACTGCCATGTAGGCCTAACTTGTAAAAGTTGTATCTATATTTGATGTTGAAACTGATGTTAAAAGATTATGGTATTTTACATGATTCGGAAAATAAAGATGAAAAAATCGTGTAATTTACAATATTTCCAATGCTATGCTCTTTCAATATTTTCATATATTGTACTGTACTTGTAGGATCATCTATCTAGCTGCGACTTACCTGTTTTCATGTCAATAAACATTGTCCAAGACTTGAAAGTTGTTGCTGAGTGCTCATTACACTACTATAAATACCAACTATCCCCACAGGCATAGTGTTTATATATTTATATATTCAATTACATGCACAAATACGCAGTTACAGTATGCACAATAAAAATAAACATATATGATATAGTGCAAAGCTGTGCAAAATTGCATAAAAGTACTTACATGTACATATATTATTTTGCATGCTAGAAAGAGGGATATCATTCCAATCCTTGTAGGTTTATGTTAACATGATGAACATTGCCTGCACAATGCACACTTACAGACATGTAGCACGTCCAGATGTCCCCGACATTGACATTTATTACAAGTTACTAAAATACTTTCTCCAACATTTCTGAAATGTTTTCCTAGTTATGTTGCTCAATCCATTTTTCGCATTATAAATAGATCCCTACGTGAAGGCATATATTATTCCCGGTAGATTGGGGTAGGGCTAACATTTGGCCAATATAATGGCAAGTGAAGTAAAGACGATGTATGCAATTACAGACCAATATCGCTGCTCTCTATTATAAATAAAGTTGCAGAAAGATGCGCTTACAACCATATTATTCCTGTTCTTTCCGACGACATTTATAAATTACAGCATGGCTACTTGAAAGGAAAATCTACTGTCAGCCAGTTAACTATTTTTTTCCATAACGTGCCGGGTACAGGGTTCGTACACCTTGGGCAGAACAAAATTCAAGGCCTTTTCAAGGCCCAAAAGTGGGTTTCTCCAGGCCCCACGCAAACCAAATAACACATTAATACAATCCTTCGAATCTTGCTTTGTTTAATAGCAGGCATGTAGACACGTAGCAAGCCCACTTGTTGACTCCAGAGAATAAATGCATGATCACAGTGGATCTTGGCCGCCATTAAAAACCTTCTACGGAATGGCTTCTTGGCTGTTTAAAAGAAAAGCGAAATGGCTTTCAAAATGGTTCATTTTCAAGGCCTTTGGCAAAATTCAAGCACTTTCAAGGCCTTGAAAAAATAATTTAAAATTCAATACTTTTCAAGGCTTTTAAGGCCCCGTACGAACCATGCGGGTAGTATTATCGATGCCAAAGGAATAGTTGACGTACTATACCTAGATTTCTCTAAATTCTGAAATTAAACACTGGTAATCTGTTTAAATTTAATATTTAAATTATTTTAATCGTATTTATATGGTCGGCAACACAGAGATGCAATATCGGGATGTAAGTCAGGTTGGTTAGAAGTCACTGCGAGTGTTCCTTAAGGCTCATTATTCGGTCAATTACTGTCTTACTGTACATAAATGACTTACACATGAATATAAAAAAACAGCATAGTTGCTTTATTTGCAGATGTTTGCAAAGCATTCAAACATATTAAAATTCAAAATGATTGTTATGATTGTTATCAAAAAGATATTGATAGCTTTTATTCCTAGTCTAAAAAGTGGCTGATTAATTTCAATGTATTAAACTGTCATGTTATTAATACAACCAATAACAAAGCTCCTGTATTTTTTGTTATTAGATGAATGATGTGCCACTTAACGTGAAACTGAACTGGTTGACCTTGGAATTTATGTTGATTCGACTCTATCTTGGATTCCTCATATAAACAAAATTGCTAACAAAACTAATAAAGTATGTGGTCTGATAAAGCAAGGAATCTATGGATAAAGCGAGCACTGGGATGGCATGTTCCCCAGTGAACAAAATATATGTTATATTGTGCCTTAGATCAGCCGATACTAGTATACTGTACACCTCTATGGAGCGGCACAAGTTTCACTAATGTGCGTCTGGTGAAGCAGGTACAAAGGTCAATGACTACATAAATACGTAATTTTTTAGCTGATAGTTGCAAGGAACGAATCATGAAATATCACATTATTACCACTAACAATGAGACGAGAATGAAATTACTAAAAAAAAATTAGAGTGCCTAAAAAGAATTTTTGAAATTGATATAACAAATTGTATATTTTTTTCAAATGCCATTGATCGCTGTACCAGGAGCTCTAGGGATGAAAGGATTTCTTATGAAAGTACCTCCATGCAAAACTCAGCAAGATTTATTTTACCCGAGTTGTTTATTTATGGAATTCTCTATCTCAAAAGGCCAGATCAGCTGTAGATATAAAAACATTTATTAAAGAAACAGATCAAATCCTGAATGTCTATTTAACTGAAAATTTTCAGGAAACAGCGTTTTGTTGCTCAATGTTTTTTATGTTGTTTGTATGTTCTAACTGTAGGTTACGTTTAAATTGACTTGCGAAACTGTACATGTACATCTTTCTTCTAAATATATTTATATATTTATGTGAAATATACAGATATATTTATATATATATTATTATTTTAACAAGTGGGTGGCTGCCAGAAAAGGTATCATTGATCTCCTGGATGCCGTGTATACATTTATCTTAACTATCTTGTATCTTTTATTACTATTATGCTCATTGGAATATATTATTAATGTCAGTTTTAAATATAATATATGTATGTAAAATGTATATGCATGTGCATTGAATGAACTCACTATTATCTATAAAATAAATAACTAAGCTTTTCTTGAAACAAAGTACATGTAATGTGTTCGCATTTCTTACTCCTTCGGGGTTTTGTTTCAACTATTTAGAACTCAATTGTAATAAAAGTTTCCCGGATTGCTCATTTTACATCGTGGTATTATACCATTTGCTGATACCGATTGTGTAGTGCATTTCTGATCATTTATAAAAAGTATGCTATCTGAAGGTTATAAACAAGGAAGAAACGATATAATTGGCACAAGTCTGAAAAGTCACGTCTCCATGAGAAAGGAAGCAAGCTAAGTTTATTGAAGCAATCTGTATAGGTAAGTTGGGATTCATAGCCAAACATAAATTTAGTATAAACTCTGTGAATTTATTCTATCTGTATCTGTGATTTCAAAGGGGAGTTCCATACTGGTGTAGCATATTCAATAGCATAACAATAAAAATATGAAGTTGCCTTTTAAGTGCTAAAAGACCTTTTGATTAGACAAATTAACTTACTAAAGTACTAATTTAAGTATTGTTGTATGATTGATGTCGATTTCAGTGGCCGAATGAAAGCATAATTTTTTTTCTATTTTACATGACATTCCCCATTGAGCAGACCACTCAAAAAGTGGTTTAAATCGTTTAGGATTTCTGAACAATGTTCAACTTGGGTATTTACGACAACACTTGCTGTCGTCGGATCGTAAAAAGTTGTAATTTGATGAGCATGTCATTTGTACAAAAAAAAATAGTGGGCCCAAAATTGAGCCCTGAGGTACACTATTAGTTTCTCCTAGCTACGAAGAACTTTTACCCTCCAGGACTACACATTGCTGTGTCTTTGTCTGAAACGAATTCAGACTTTTCAAAAGATTTCCATGTATATTTCATGCAAAATGTATCATAACATGAATAAGTTCGTTTTGCGATTTTGTTTGTTCCGCTAGAGATAACTCCGCTAGAGATAACAAAACTAACATACAACTACTAATCTCTATAAAACACTTCCCCACAGAAACTAGGACAACATACATAGATCTGTTGAGTCATCCAACAAAAACAAGACCTTTTTCAATGTTGGATCACTGTCTCGTTTATCGCTGGGATGCAAACCTGAATAATTACATTCTCAAATTAACCTTTCCATCGCTGAAATATTTTTATATACCGGTAAACCCGGAGGTCGAAGATTTTTTTTAAATTTGAAATCAGCATAAATGTCTCAGTTGGCTCTTTCCAGTGCGGGGACCGATTTTAGACATCCTGACGTCTACAGATGTCAGCTTATGACGTCTAAAGTCGGTTCCCACACTGTACTTGAAAGAAAAAGAGGTTGTGCGGACTTATTTGGGTATTTTATAATACAGAAAGGTTCATGTACTATACCATACCACAAATAGTATAACCTTCAATCCTTTAAATGGATGTCAGGTGTAGTAAGCATTACTTTCTGATGCAGACCCAGCAAACATGCTTGAGAGATTGAACCAATGCTATTTTAATGTTGGCCCACCGTCTGCGACGCTGGTCCAACATTAAAATAGCATTGGTTCAATCTTTCATGTTTGCTGGCGAAGTAGCTAGAGCATATAAAGCAAATGTGCTGCTACACACAAACCACATTCTAATATAGTATACACTGGTATCAAAGTTTCTGTGAGGGGTGTATAACAACAATAAAGTAAAATGCCTAAACTAACATAGCATACAACAACTAAGAAATGCAGCAACAGAAATACCAACATGCAAGTTTTAAAATTCTAACTAATTTGCCCATCGCTGGCAGTGCTAACCCTTTAACCGCCAAATTATTTGATTTGAATTTTCACCCAATTGAAGTTGTGTCTCGCTGACGCGATTCACAACTTCAAGTGAGTGAAAATTATTCAGATCTGACAAAATGGAGGTCAACTGTTTTCAAATATTGATGATTGATGTCACATTTTATCTTTGTCACATGTTTAAAAGGTGGTACTTAATGTGCTAATAACAAATGAAAATCCGAATATATGCGACACCGGTGGTTAAAGGGTTAATATGGACATTTCAATTTTACATATTTTTTATGCCAATGCAGTTCTGTGTTATTCAAGAATTTCCACTTCCTTTTTTGCCCAATTTAGTTTTACTTATCCATTCTTGTAAGTTATTCCCAGCTTAAATCGAATCTAATATAAAACTAATTCAATAATAAATATCTAAAAAATCGAAATGTAATTCGCGTAATAGAACCTCCAGTTATTATGAAAACACAGATACGCAATTAGGATAGCTAATTTTGACACATTTGAAACCATTATTTCTCAATTTAAATACTGCATATTTAAATCGAAATGGTTGAAATAGTTATTTAACTCACAAAACATAATATGCCTTACATGTTGATATTTCTGATATTAAACAAGCGAGCAAACCACAACACTTACGGAAAGCCAACATAGAGTTTAGAGTGATAAACTTGAGCTGGCTTACAGCTGACTGGTGCTATTTTCGTTGTGAACGTGTTCTGGCACACAATTAGGGGTGGGTGCAGGTTCAACGACGATGCCTACTGAACTCGAGCTGACCTGTAGGAGCTGGGACTTGGTCCCAGATTGTGATGATGATGATGCCTTTACGTTTTCAACTTTTATTGTGTCGCATCTCTCCTCAAACTCTGACTTCAGCGTGGCCTCGTGCTAGAATGGGAAAACACATGTGTAAACTGGCGGGACATTATTAACCCTTTGCCTGCTGATCACGACTATTGTTATTTTTAATTCGTTTTAGTAGTCGATAAAATCACTGATATTGGGAATGTAAAGGGTATTTAAACATCAAGATTTGCAAATGTTTGGTGTCAAATTAAACAAATATGAGTAATTTTCAGCCACTTGAAGTTGTGGGTCGCGGTAGCGAGACACAACTTCAAGTGGGTGAAACTTTAAATAATTAACTGAGCAGGATAAGCGTTAACCTTTTACCGATTATATTCGTGGTTTTTTTCATTTTTAGCACATTATTAGTACATTATGTACCAGTTTTTGAACGTTAAAGATAAAACGTGACATTAATCAACCAGATTATTTCAAAATAGTTTACCGCCATTTTGTCAAATCTGAATAATTTTCACTTATACGAAGTTGTGGATCGCGTAAGCGAGACACAACTACAAGTGGGTGAAAATTCAAATTAATTAATTTGGCGGCTAATAAAGTTATTTAATTGGAATTTTCACTCACTTGAAGTGGTGTCTCGCTGACGCGATTCACAACTTCAAGTGATTGACAATTATTCACATTTGACAAAATGGAGGTCAACATTACTTCATGTATTCTGGCTGATTGATGTCTCGATTTGCCTTTAACATGCTTAAAAACTGACATTTAAAAGGATAATGAAAAAATGGAAAAACGATTACAATCCTGACCGGGGGTTAAAGGGTTTAGACACGAATAATGATTATACTGAGGGACCGGATTGACACGCTCAGACAGACAGTGCGAACTATTTGTAGCAATCGCGGAGATATATAATATGCGTGAAATATAATGAAGGTCCTGAAAGTTATACGTCTGTCGACGACAGTACATGGTATGTAAACAGGTAAACAGGTAAAGATGTAAATGTTGTGTTATAGCAAGACGGTTAGCTTTAGCATAGCAACGACTCTATGGTATAACCAATTCCTTGGTATAACAAATTATCACGTTACCGAGGCCGACGCCACGGATGCAACTATCACACATGTGAAACACACAGCACATGCATTTAAAATTAAAATGAGATCAGTGTGTCATTGTGTGTCAATAAGAAGCAAGCGAGTTGAGAACGGATGCTCAAGATTTTGTATAAAAATCAGATGCATAAATCAAAGAAAACACAGTGAGATGCGATGCTAGCGCGATGACAAGACGCGAGTATTCATAATATTATTTATGCTCCGTGGACAACATGCGTTAAAAGCACGGCCTGAAAATTGAGCAGTATTGGTCAGAGCGTAATCGCTCTCCGGATGCGCCTCAGCATTCGCTACTCGTTCGTGAAACGCCCTGGATCTATAATACGTTGGATCAAGTCCTTGGTTGGATCTACGCACATGTGTGCGTTCCGAATGCTTTATATTAAGAAGTTGGTGCAAGGTCTAGCCCCGCCCTCGAGGTATGCATGACGTATTTACACACCAGACAAAAAAGGCCACGCACGAAGTACGCGGCTGGACAAACGTCAGACCATGTCACCAATGTCAGAAACGGGTGGAACTCATGTTCGATATTGGTTGTATTTCTGTAGGCTGAGGTGTAGCACACACATCCTGATAAAAACTAGATTTTACTGTTTTCGGTAAAAAAAAACATCATAAGCATCCCCGTTAGATATTTGCAGGTGAGTCCATCAAAAACTCTGCTAAAAACTTATCAACTTGGAGAGACTAGCCTACTACAATGCAAAAATATTGGTGAAAAAATTACGTCCCACCATGTCAATTTTTGTAAATATTACCTCTGTCACCCATTTTGTTTTTAATGGATTCTTCGCGCAAGTTAATCAGATCATCAGAAATGCATAGAGAACCACCATGTCAAGTTTCTATGCGATCCGACATTATGTGTGGGCATTATAGTTGTCATATTCTGCTGAAGAAATAGAACCTAAAGGTGTCTTGGCCTACATGGATGATAAGAGCGGGGGGATATATTTTATCATAATAGTCTACCCTTCGCGTGGGAATGATTGGCCAGGTATCTGGTGGTACAGTGTGTTAGCAGTGTGGGATCAATGCAGTTATAGTGCTCAGTTGGATTTGTGATTCAATAATAACGACCACTGCCAATATTGAACTATGAAAACATGTACATTTTAAAACACATTGCTAACAATTTTATATATAGAATCAGTACAGATCACTAAACGTACTATATTATATTTACAGACGAAATAAATGATGCAATATAAAAATCAGAATTGACCAACTGGTGTGTTTCTCCAAACCCAAACAGATAGACATAGCAGAGATAATACATGCATGTATTATCTCTGGACATACAGCGAAGAGGTAATATCTGAACACATAGAAATCTCTTACAAACGATGACCATATACTGCCCACCGCCGTGCAAAGTCAAAAGGCTGTAACTGCATGCTTTTCAAAAAAGCAGTTAAAGCTTCTGGGCTTTGTAGAACAGTATAGATACAAGTAAGAGATACAGAATTGATATGGAACAATGCAACTGCCCTGCCCTCGTAAATAAAGGCGTATTTATTGTGAAGATGTAAAACACCATATCACTCATTTTGAGCGACACCTTACACTTTGGCTGCTAGTAGGCGATATATATATATTGGGCGATCTCAACCCTCACAACACTGATGTCGAATACAGTAGACATTCTGTGTTTTTTTAGCACCTGTATAACCCGTTGGTAAAAATAAAATATGCTTTCGATCTTGAAACACTGATATAAGTTGAGACATAAATTTCACAAATAACACAAATTTTCAGTCACTTGAAGTTGTGGATCGCGGTAGCGAGACACAACTTCAAGTGGCTGAAAATTTCTTAGCTCAATGCTCTAAGGGTTAAGCAAATGTATTCCAGCTAAACTGCTTATAATTATAACCAGATAGCGAAGTTTCATACTTTTACTATCACTATTTATCACTCATTAAAACGACAATACCTTTTAAATTAGACCCTGGTGATCTAATCCAATAGGGATGCAGGACTTTGTATCTGCACTCTTTGCATTAGTATGGCATGCCATAACTTACCTCTACTCTTTCTTCTGCTACTTCTTTCGTCAGTTCTGTGTGTCTCTCCTTCACTTCAGTCTTTCGCTTTTCCAGTATATCTCTCAGCTGGAACAAATTAGCTTTGTTAGACTAAGTTTACACTTAAAATCAGAGATATACAAACGACGGCATCAGAGTGGGTGGCTGGGCATGTAGCCATGTCAAGGGCGTTCACAGTCGTTGACACCAGAAATTGCAAGAAATGATATCAGTACATATTGTGTAAAATCTCAATAGTTATGGTGGTGAGGGTATTGAAATTTCATACCACACCAGCAAATGCTAAAGATACCTTCTAATTACGTAAGTCTACTCTTATACTATGAAATAACATACACATATTCTGACGTGCGAAGCCACAAGACAGCATCTGCTTATACTTTACTGCATTTTGGTAAAATATTAATAAGATAACTTAGCGGGTAAAGGGTTAATTAAAAACATACTACTAAATAAGAAATGCTGATGACTCTGGATATAACAACACATATTTTTTCTACTCACCTTTTCTCGCTCTTGTACCGCCATCGTAATGTGTTTCTGCATCGCTTCCCTCTTCATTCTGAGAATGAAAGAAGTCAAGGGAATTTACCTTATGAGACTATATAATTATTATATAAAAGTGAAATGAAATAGATTTGTTATTATCAGCCACTAAAATCTCCTTAAAATAAGTGAACAAAATTGTAAGCCACATTATGCATATATTAGATTAAACAAGCACCGTGAAGAATGCTGAAAGATGAAATAGTTGAATGGATGATATTACAAGTCACTTTTTGGCAGACAAGTTTGAACCTCTTCACATTTGTCAAAGCATAGTGATTAACCTTTACAACGCTGACATATTTTTGCATAAACCATGGAGAGCAAAGGACTTTTTTAATTTGAAAGCATCATAAATGATTAATATTTAGTTTTTCAGTGCGGGGATCAGAATCTGGCGTCTGTAGACGTCTGATTCTGACGTATAAAGTCGGTCCCCGCACTGAAAGGGTTAACATGAAAAACTCTCCAGACATGATTAAGAGGTGAACCGTGGTGGTCTGAAGTGGTCTCACACACCCCTTTTTGTTAATAAATGATCTTCATAAAATCACACAATGCTATATGCATTGTGAATACAAGAACATAATTAAGGGGACATTAGTGGTTAGCATTCCTGCATTTTTACACATCAACCGAAGCACCACATGCTAATTATCAATGAAAATTAAAACCAACCAAATAGTCCATATTAAATAATGTCGGACTACAGTAGGGCAAACTCAGATGCTTTGGGCAACATCAATCCAGCATTGCCGAATCCCTTTAGTATGGATAACTATATACACTGTACCTGGCGAGCTCGTTTTTGTCTTTATGTTTCTTCGCTAATAGCTTCATCTCCTCCCTATTTTGCAAGTCTAATTTCTTCTTCAGCTCACCCACTTCTTTGTCGTGTATCTCGTCCAAACACTTCAGCTGGGACTCCAACGACACATTAACCTGGAAATGTGGTGCAAATCTCATTAAATTCTCAGTGTTCTTCAAAACATTAAATTATTTTTTTTAACCTTTTTTATTACGTTATTTGATTGATTTGATAATAGTTTATTCCCAGTTCAAAATCACATTGTATTGCATTCTTAGATTGATCTGATAAAACTTTGTTCTCAATGCAAATGCCAAAACGACAGTATCTGCTTACTTGTAAAGTGAGCAGATACTGACTTTTGGCTTTGCAGAGCAGTACAGTGGCTCATGTGTCGAAGTCTATAGACTTTATCAGATCAATCTAAGAATGCAATACAATGTGATTTTGAACTGGGAATAAACTCTTATCAAATCAATCAAATAACGTAATAAAATGTAAATCTATTACACATCGCATAGTCCAATCAGCATGACATACCGACCCAATGTTGGGCCAGCGTCGCAGCTGCTGGCACAACATTGACCCAGCATTGGGTCAGTGTATCGTGTTAGCTGGAAGACTGACCTGTTGACTGAGAGTGTCATAGAGTTGGGCGTGCCATCGTAAGTGTAGGTCCAGCTCAGACTGGTACTGGTCTTTGCACAGCGACATGAACGCCTCCTGCTGCTGCTTCTTCAGGTCTTTATGCTGAAAAAAATAAGATACCGAGAAATATTATTTTTGATGAACAATACAAATCCCCACAGACCACAGACGGTGTTGGTTTCGTTAAAGACGGCGGCGTCGGATATTTGTTTTTAATGAATTATTCCGAAAAGTTATCCAATCAGCGGTTCAGAAGATATCCCATTCGCAAGGTTTTTTTATGGGCGGCCATCTTGGAAAACACAGTTTTATGGCCCAGCACCAAGAAAGTATGGGGAAAATTTCGGAGGCACACAGGTTATATGTGAAAAATAAACAAAATCATCAGTTTAAAAAATACCACCCACCCCCCTCTAAATAACAAGAGCGCTGACGCTAACGATATCCCCCGCCATTAATCAAAGTCAACAAGACTACATAAGTCTAGGAGCTCCCGCTCCGAATTAGAATTTGATTTAAGCAATTTTGTATAGGGTTATTAATGTAGTCCTAGTCTAGGTCAAAAATCAAGACGCAAGACAACTAGGTCTAAGAAGCCCAGTCTAAGAGTAAGATAAGAACTAGACAGTCTGTCAGAGATTGCAAACCTCCATTGAAATTAATGATCCTAATCAGTATCCCAGTAATGGTTTACCTCTCTGACACGGTTTACCCGATATCAGGCCAATCGAGTTAACTAATAGCTGATTTACAGTCATTTTGAATTCGATATAAATTAGTTAAAAACTTAGGGTGCATTCTCCCTCGAAACCTCAAATTTTGTTTTATAGTAATGGACTAACATCTAACACAGTTTGCAAAATATTCGGCATGTGAAAATAAATAATGGCCGATAGGGGGGCATTTTGAATTTGATCGAGTCAGAATTTTTCAAGATGCATCCTCAGCTGAAATCTCACATTTCATTCTATAGTAATCGTCTAGCTATCTAGCACGGTTTACCAAATATCGGCCATGTGAAAGTGAATAATGGCTCAAAGGCGGCCATTTTGAATTTGATCAAGTCAAAATTTTCCAAGATGCATCCTCAGCTGAAATCTCACATTTCATTCTATAGTAATGGTCTAGCCATCGAGCACGGTTTACCAAATATCGCCCATGTGAAAGTGAATAATGGCCGATAGGAGGCCATTTTGAATTTGATCAAGTCAAAAATTTTCAAGATGCATCCTCTCCTGAAATCTCACATTTTGTTTTATAGTAATGGTCTAGCCATCTAGTACGGTTACCAAAAACCGGCTATGTGGTCTCACCACCCTAAATAAGCCGAAATCCAGGGAGGTGTCTACTAATGATGGAATCATCACACAAAATATTTTTAATGCGGCTGTTCCAACCTCTATTGAAACAAAATAAAATACAAAGAAGTAATAATTTTGTGAATATTTAATAAGCCCACGTTATCTTCTTTGTCAAGGATATCATATATAACTGTTTCATGATAACCTCGCAGGGATACAGTGGGTTAAAATGATGTGTGTCTGTTCTGTGAAAGAGAGCACGGATTATAGCCCAATTTTAACATTATTGAATTTTTTACACTCTAGGGGGCGTAGCTCAAAATCTGTCTGGTAACCATACCCATAGCGGGCCTGTTTTCGAACAAGGACATCTCAAGCTTTATCCTGATATGTCACACTAAATATCTAATAGGGTGAAAAATGGTGAAATCGGCCTGCGGAATTGAGGCAGTTTACATGTGTTTCAATGGGACTGGCATTTGGGGTGGTGAGACCATCAGTAGACACAAGGGGTTTGCATGTTCTGGTCCTTTCTTGACATATTCCAGCTGCTTGATAAAAAATCTGCAGCTTGATATCTATATTTTATTGAGTTTTACTATCGCTGTAACAATCTAAGTGTAATAGTTTTGATTAGAAAGTATATAATTGGTGAATAAATGTGATAACCATGTCTAGAAAAGACCAGAAGAGGCCGTGTTTTGGTGATATAAGTCATAGATGAAATGCCTGGTTGGTAGTTTGATTGTCATATGGGCCCAAATAAAAATAAAAAGTAGTGAATTTAAGTATGGATGCTACTAATAGCAGTCCATTCTAATATGTGTGGCATATTTCAACAACAATTTTCGAAATACAAGGTAACCATGACGACTTTGTGTGACGAAATAGAGGCGGGAATAGCCACTTCATTTAACTGTTTTATTCAATGCGACTTTCAAGGAAACCAGGCCGATTTTCATGATATCAATAATTATTCAAAGGGCTCCGAGGGCAACAGTTTTCAATATATTTGCCTAATTCAAAAACTATATTGTTCAGAACACCTTCAAGCATCATACCAGGCCGAAATAAAATAATCAGAGAAAATTATATCTCTACATCAGTAGACACAAGGGGTTTGCATGTTCTGGTCCTTTCTTGACATATTCCAGCTGCTTGATAAAAAATCTGCAGCTTGATATCTATATTTTATTGAGTTTTACTATCGCTGTAACAATCTAAGTGTAATAGTTTTGATTAGAAAGTATATAATTGGTGAATAAATGTGATAACCATGTCTAGAAAAGACCAGAAGAGGCCGTGTTTTGGTGATATAAGTCATAGATGAAATGCCTGGTTGGTAGTTTGATTGTCATATGGGCCCAAATAAAAATAAAAAATAGTGAATTTAAGTATGGATGCTACTAATAGCAGTCCATTCTAATATGTGTGGCATATTTCAACAACAATTTTCGAAATACAAGGTAACCATGACGACTTTGTGTGACGAAATAGAGGCGGGAATAGCCACTTCATTTAACTGTTTTATTCAATGCGACTTTCAAGGAAACCAGGCCGATTTTCATGATATCAATAATTATTCAAAGGGCTCCGAGGGCAACAGTTCTCAATATATTTGCCTAATTCAAAAACTATATTGTTCAGAACACCTTCAAGCATCATACCAGGCCGAAATAAAATAATCAGAGAAAATTATATCTCTACATATGTAGACACAAGGGGTTTGCATGTTCTGGTCCTTTCTTGACATATTCCAGCTGCTTGATAAAAAATCTGCAGCTTGATATCTATATTTTATTGAGTTTTACTATCGCTGTAACAATCTAAGTGTAATAGTTTTGATTAGAAAGTATATAATTGGTGAATAAATGTGATAACCATGTCTAGAAAAGACCAGAAGAGGCCGTGTTTTGGTGATATAAGTCATAGATGAAATGCCTGGTTGGTAGTTTGATTGTCATATGGGCCCAAATAAAAATAAAAAATAGTGAATTTAAGTATGGATGCTACTAATAGCAGTCCATTCTAATATGTGTGGCATATTTCAACAACAATTTTCGAAATACAAGGTAACCATGACGACTTTGTGTGACGAAATAGAGGCGGGAATAGCCACTTCATTTAACTGTTTTATTCAATGCGACTTTCAAGGAAACCAGGCCGATTTTCATGATATCAATAATTATTCAAAGGGCTCCATGGGCAACAGTTTTCAATATATTTGCCTAATTCAAAAACTATATTGTTCAGAACACCTTCAAGCATCATACCAGGCCGAAATAAAATAATCAGAGAAAATTATATCTCTACATATGGTCTCACCACCCTAAATAAGCCGAAATCCAGGGAGGTGTCTACTAATGATGGAATCATCACACAAAATATTTTTAATGCGGCTGTTCCAACCTCTATTGAAACAAAATAAAATACAAAGAAGTAATAATTTTGTGAATATTTAATAAGCCCACGTTATCTTCTTTGTCAAGGATATCATATATAACTGTTTCATGATAACCTCGCAGGGATACAGTGGGTTAAAATGATGTGTGTCTGTTCTGTGAAAGAGAGCACGGATTATAGCCCAATTTTAACATTATTGACTTTTTTACACTCTAGGGGGCGTAGCTCAAAATCTGTCTGGTAACCATACCCATAGCGGGCCTGTTTTCGAACAAGGACATCTCAAGCTTTATCCTGATATGTCACACTAAATATCTAATAGGGTGAAAAATGGTGAAATCGGCCTGCGGAATTGAGGCAGTTTACATGTGTTTCAATGGGACTGGCATTTGGGGTGGTGAGACCATGTGAAAGTGAATAATGGCCGATAGGCGGCCATTTTGAATTTGATCGAGTCAATTTTTTTCAAGATGCATCCTCTCTTGTAATCTCACATTTTGTTTTATAGTAATGGTCCAGTTATCTAACACGGTTTAACAAATATCAGCAATGTGAAAGTAAATAGTGGCCGATAGACGGCCATTTTGAATTCGATTGAGTCGAAAGTTTTTAAAAGGCATCCTCTCTCGAAACGTCACATTTTGTTTTATAGTAATGGTCTAGCTATCTAGCACGGTTTACCTGATATCAGGCCTATCGAGGTAAATAATGCTGATTGTCGGCCATTTTGAATTCGTAAGTTAAAAATTTTCAGGGTGCATCCTCCCCCGAAAACTCACACTTTGTTTTATAGTAATCAGGTAATGGTCTAGCCATCTAGCACGGTTTACCAAATATCAGCCATGTGAAAATGAATAATGGCCGAAAAGGCGGCCATTTTAAATTTGATCAAGTCAAATTTTTTCAAGATGCATCCTCATCTGAAATCTCAAATTTTGTTTTACAGTAATGGTCTAGCCATCTAGCACGGTTGACCAAATAACGGCCATGTGAAAGTGAATAATGGCCGATAAGCGGCCATTTTGAATTTCATCGAGTCGAATTTTTTCAAAATGCATCCTCTCCTGAAATCACACATTTTGTTTTATAGTAATGGTCTAGCCATCTAGCACGGTTTACCAAATAACGGCCATGTGAAAGTGAATAATGGCCGATTGGCGGCCATTTGAACTTGGACGAGTTGAATTTTTTCAAAATGCATCCTCTCCTGAAGCCTTACAATTTGTTTTATAGTAATGGTGTAGATATCTTGAGCGGTTTTCATGATATTCCACAATATCAGGCCTGTCGAGGTGAATATTGGCTGATAGGCGGCCATTTTGAATTTTATCAACTTCAAATTTTTCAAGATGCATCCTCTCCTGAAACCTTACAATTTATTTGATATTAATGGTGTAGCTATCTTGAGCGGTTTTCATGATATTCCGCAATATCAGGCCTGTCGAGGTGAATAATGGCCGATAGGCGGCCATTTTTAATTTTATCGACTTGAAATTTTTCAAGATGCATCCTCTCCTGAAACCTCACAATTTGTTTTATAGTAATGGTGTAGCTATCTTGAGCGGTTTTCATGATATTCCGCAAAATCTTTCAGTCGGATTTACCGATGTTATAAATTAGGTCAAAGTGCTGGGTCAACTTCAAGGTCAAGGTCCAAAAACCTGAAAAGGCACAACTAGGGACCTTAGAGAACATGTATGTGCAATATGACTGTCATCGGCCCAGAACTTTTCGAGATCTGCTCCGGAAACGAAGTGCGCGTCAAAACGTCTAAATAGGTCATAGTTCTGAACCAGAAGAAGGTCAAAGTTCAAATATCCCAAAAGGCACAACTAGACCCCCTAGGGGTGTTGTGTGTAAAATTTGAAGACAATCGGACAAGTACTTTCAGAGATATGCTCCGGAAACGAATTGTTTACGGACGGCCCAACGGCCCAACGCCGTAACATCATCATTTTCTCCTCTGCAACCTTGCGTATTGAATTCAGATTTAAAATATTTTAACCTGTCCATTAGCCACCTGGAAGTAACCCACATACCAAAAATTGTTATCCTAGCTTTTCTTCTTACAAAGTTATAGGCAGAAGAAGAGGCCAAAAAAAACGGAGGTAGAATCCATAGCTCCCTTCGTCTCACCTACGGTGACGGCGGGAGCTAATAATGGCATAAAAGTCAGGGGTTCAAAATTAGGTCAGAGGTCATACCCCCAAAAAGGCACATCTACAAACCCCTAAGAGATGTGTGTGTGCAATATGAAAAAAAAGTCAATAATCACATTAACATTGAAGTTCATAAATTAGGTCAAAGGTCATAACCCCCAAAGGCACATCTACACCCCAAAGGTATGTGTGTGTGCAACAGGAAAACAATCCAGCATACGCTTTCCGAGATCTCGTCCGGAAACTGAACTTATGCGCCATCAATTGAAGTCATTAAAATGAAACATCATAGACAAAAATGTCTCCACCCCCATCATATCGCATTTTTTCAAGACGGTTGCTTTAGCTGCTTTTTTGCTAGGCGCAAAAAAGATATAAAAATGGGAATAATTCCCGAGGAGCGGTCGGCAAAATTTAAAACACTATAAGCATGCCGATAGTATCAAGGATGCGCAAATATTTAAATTCCCTGTACTATTAAATTCCTCAACGACTGGCATTTTCCAAAAGATGTCTTTTTGAATTTAAAATTAATGCCCCTTGGTTTTGGTCCATTGGTGTTGTGGCAATTAAAATAGTACCTCAAAGTAAACTAGAAGGGTCTAGTTTTTTGTGAACAAAAAACTGCAGATGTCCCCCCTTCAGCAGTATAACCATAAAGATTGATATCTAATAGATGAAGTGGCAATGGCTTTTGTAATTAATGTTATTAAATGGCTCCTGTGGACAGTGGAGACGATGTATTAAGCGGAATTTATTCCGTTTTGGTGCGAAACACTTGTCAACACTCCCAGCAAACACGATGTTGACTCAATGTTCACCTCGTGTTTACTGGGCTGAGTTCAACCCAGTAAACACAAAACATTTGAACAATGTTGGACCAACGTCGAAGACGTTCTGCCGAAGTTGTACAAATGTTATACAAACGTTTTGTGTTTGCTGGGAATAGTAGCTGGTCTGGTATTGCTTGCAGCTTACTGCTGGCCGCGATTACAAGACGGAACCGACCCAATGTCTATTAAATGTTGGGCCAGCAAAACCGGTGCTGGCCAGTATCCATTGTGCCCTAGTCAGTACTTCATTGTGCCTTTATCTGCATGCTGGCGGTATGGTGCGTGCACGATGCTTTGAACCAAAGCTGGGTTAATGTTGGCACGTCGTCTGTGACGCTGGCCCACATTCAGCGTGGCGCCAAACACGACATGATAACGCAGTACTGGGCTAATGTCGGCCCAGCGTCGTAGACGGTGGGCCAGCATTAGTCGAGCGTTGGGTCAACGTCTCGTGTTTGACCGCCTGTACGATAGAAAGCGCTGGGGAGAAATGAATGGGAGAGACTCACAGCACAGAAGACCAACATGTCCCCACCTCTCTGTGAGAGGGGGGACGTAATGATACATAAAGTGATACACAAAGTAAAAGCTGAAAGAGGAAGTTTCTCAAAATAATGAATCTTTAAGATAATCTTTAAGGAGAATATTTACAGAGAAGAAAACTTCTCTGAAATCGGACGGAGAGGAAACATCTTTGAAAACGGAATGCTGATAACGGAGAATGAATGGACCATGTATGGACGTAGCGTGCCTGGTGGTAACGTTAACCACTACATGGTTTGTTATTAGTTAAATGATGGAAGATAACGGACAAGCGATTAGAATTTTCAGAGAGAACTATCACGTTGGCCCAACATCAAAACAACATAGTGTAACGTGTGAAACGTAACCCCAGCAAAAGCAAGACGCCCACCCAAAGTTGTTTTCGTGTTGGTTCAGCGTCGAAGACGCTGTACCAACACGAAAACAACATTGGGTGAAAGCCTCTTGTCGGGACGATGTCACTCACCTGGCTTTCCTGGTCCGTCACCAGTGACGTCATTTCCTTTTGAGTGACCACGCTCATGTCTGAGGGGTTGCCGTGTTTTGACGCCCGCTTCACGGATTTGCGGTGCGTCTTCTCCACGGACGTCTTGCTCTTCATCTGTGACAACAGCAGCTTCTCCTCCTGAAGCTCGTGTAACTCCTGCATGCTGTTTTTGGCCTGAAGACATCACCCAGCACAGTGAACAGTTAGTCACCCTTATCATGCTAAGTTAATTCATTTAATTTCTCAACCACTTGAGGTTGTGGATCGCGGGTTATTTAATTTTTCAACCACTTGAAGTTGTGTCTCTCTAACGCGATCCACAACCTCAAGTGGTTGAATATTACTCTAATTTGTTTGATTTGAGACCAAAGATTTACAAATCTTGATGTTTAAACACAACTTCAATTCCCGATATCAGTGATTTGATCGACTAATAAAACAGGTTAAAAACGACAATAATCGTGATCAGCGGGATAGGGGGTAAGGCACATTGACCCGATGTTGTTTTACTGTTGGGCCAGCGTCGCAGACGGTGGGCCAACGGTAAAACAACATCGGGTCAACGTATCCGGGTTTCAATTAACCTTTTAAGCGCTAAGCACGACTACAGTCATATTTTTTTATAGTTTTATTAACAAATTAAATCACTGCTATTGCAAACAAACTGTGTGTTTAACATCACGATTTGCAAATGGTTGGTCTCAAATTAAACAAATAATGAGTACTTTTCACCCACTTGAAGTTGTGGGTCGCTACTTCAAGTGTGTGAAAAATTTAATAAGATAGATTAGCGGGAAGAGGGTTAACAGGCATTCATTAACACTGCTGAATTCAACAGAATCGCTCTTATTTTCACATGTTAATTTGAAACGATGTCGTCACCAAGAAAGCACAAATGCCACCCGTGCTAATACTAAATCAGCGCATTCGTTAGTATTTATATTAGTATTTGTATTCGTTAGTATTTATATTAGTATTTAAATTCGTTAGTATTTATATATTAGTCTGATACAGTGATAATGCGGTGAGTCAGATCACCCACAATTCATTACCCGGGGATTTAAAGGGTCGTAAAATGTCACTGTCTTGTTAAAATGGCAGATGAGACCATTTAATTCCCAGACGATAAATTGGGCCTAAATTAGACATGCAATATGCAATTCATCATCTATATTATAGATAACTAATGTCACAGCACTGCAGAACATTACCCAGCAGAAACAAGACGTTGAATTAATGTTGGTTTAACGTTGGTCCACCGTCTACGACGTTGGATCAACGTTAAACCAACATCGATTCAACGTATTGTGTCTGCTGGGAGTTTTTGTTAGTGAAAAACTATAGTTATTGCAGATATCACTACTCATTGTAACGGCTCTTCCTATAAATCTTCACACTTAAAGTAGTGGTCCCGTCTATATACGGCTGTGCAAAGCCAAATTGCAGTATATGCCTACTTTGGAAGTGAGTATATACAACCACCTGTGATACAACATATTTCTAAGAGAAAAAGTCATTACATTTACAAGAGATCAGTGGTGTATGATTGGATTCAAGCCCGGGGATTCAAATCATTCAGATGTAAGTATTTTTTACCCACTTAAAGCTGTGAATGGACCTCAATATAAAAAACGTGTGTCTGTTGTTGACATTACATTTTTGTGCTTTTCTCAGAAAATGACGTCACGTGAAACAAAACTGCGAAAATGTATAAAAAATAAACATATATTCTTTCACATTAGCTCGGTAAAAGGATCAAGGAAAACTCTCAATAAATTACAAAAGCGTGCTGCGTCAAAATACTAAGTGCGTGCCTTTTCGTGTTTCCTGCGGAGAGCGTCTACTTCCTTGTCCACCCTGAGGCTGAGCCGGGCGTACTGTTTGCACTCCTTCAGTGTGTCCATCGACGCCGCCTGGATCACATCCGAATCTGACAAGGAAAACAACAGTCCGACATGCAAACATGGACACACATTCCCCCCGCGCGTGGCCTGCATGCACCGCAGACAGTCTGGCGTGCAAAGCCAAAAGGCGGCGTCTGCCCACTTTACAAGTGAGCAGATACTGCCTTTAGGCTTTGAAAATTATTGTCATATTGACCCTCTGTGTGCGGCAGGTGATAATCAGGGTCCATTTTAAAATTCACGTACCAAAATTGTAAACCTCTGCAGTTCTACAAAGCCAAAGGGCAGTAACTGCTTACTTGTAAAGAAATGTTCTAAATTTTAATGTTGTTTCTTTTCCATAATTTATAACCATGTTAGACCATTAACAACATTTAATACACATGACGTAAAGAATTGCTGTAACAATTCGGGGTTTGATATACTAACAGATTAAAATGGCACTGAAATGATCCAGCAAACAGAGGGTTAATTATTCACTGTAGTTAACTGTTCTACAAGATACCACTAGCTGTATATTAACCCTTATCCTGCTAAGATAATTTATTCAAATTTTCACGCACTTGAAGTTGTGGGTCGCGGTAGCGACACACAACTACAAGTGCGTGAAAATTACTCACATTTGTTTAATTTGACACCAAACATTTGCAAATGTTAATGTTTAAACACTCATTTCATTCCCAATAACATGAATTTGATCGGCTGATAAAACGGATTAAAAACGACAATAGTCGTGATCAGCAGGCAAAGGGTTAATAGTTTTTTATATGTTTAGTCATATTAAATACTAGAAGCTCGTGATTACATACAGATGTGTTAATGTAATGTTGGGACAGCACCGCAGACGGCGGCCCAACATTCAATCCATAGAAGCGTTTAGGTAACATTACTAAAAAGACAAAATGAATGAATAAATAAATATAAGAATAAATACAATTATTATTAGTATTAAAGATAAACTTCCATTTTAGTTACAAATATTTACATACAAATAAATGCAATTCTGTGTGATCTGCGAATTATGAAACTATTAAAAAAGAAAATTGACTATAGTTTCTACACAGATATTTTAAGTGATCATTATTATCATTATCAGTAAAATGCAATTATTGAATCTGAAATATCAATGCCCAATAACCATGCGTCATGCAAACTAATATACCAGCACAAAAACTAGAGACGAAAGAAAAATAGCCATTCAATATCCATCTATACATAGATACATGCGATCACAGTTGGGATCAAATTATACGATTAATTATATAGACATATCGTAAAAACATATCAAGATATATAGCTACGGGTGAAGAAATGTTAACATTGGAAAAAATATGCTAAAACTTGTTTTTCTCAGAAACCAAAGGTAAAAATAGGACTGTGCATATAACTCTGAAACCGTAATCGCTTCATACGACAACAGTTTTTCAAAACATAAGCAGCCAACGCTCAATGATCAGTAATGTCGAAACAATAATTTTATGGGAAGAAACGAAAAATATATAAACGCAGCAAATCAAATTCAAGGGGAAAACGTGTTAAAAATGGAATCAAAAAGATACAATAGGTGTTGTTTAAATGGGTGTGCCTAACAGTCTAAAAAGCCACTTTGCAATTAAAAGGTCGTCTCTGCTACTTTCTAATTGGCAACGGCGACCCTTTAATTCCAAGGTGGTCATGATAATTATCTGGCAGTCCACTCACCCTTGAGTTTGGTGGTTTGTACCACGTCTATTTTAGTCGTGGGTGGTTTAATTGCCCCGTTTTCGGCCGTGGTGGCCACCGAGTGCATGGGACTGGCGGGTAAACTGCTACATTTGGGGCCTGCATGGTCCACACACGAAACAGAAGATACACACAAACAATGTACATACATTTATACAGATATCATACACAGATGTTGCTGAGCAAATCGGCACCTAAGTGATGAAAGACCCTTTCGGCACTAAGGGTGCGAAATAGTGTAGTAAATTGTTTTGCTAAACCCCGTAAGTGGTACATTGCCTGAGCACCGGTCAGAAACCGGTATCCATTTATTCCATGTTCATCTGACCTCGTTAAGTCGTCCCCTTGGATATGAAAGGGTGCATCTGCCACTTTACAAAGTGGCAGATACACCCTTTCATATCCAAGGGGACGAAGTATTTCCGGTTCGTTGTTTATATGACTGTTGTGCTAAAATAGGTCCCGGCAATTTAAATCTTATTCGGCCAATAGTAGTGGAGCTGACAAACTGAAGTCAAAGTGAGGCTGGCCAATCACATCGTACGAATCACAGAGACCAGTTTCTGGCCTTGTTCGGGCAGCTGTACGGACGAAGTGCTACAATTACCGGGGCCCGTATTTTCGTACAAGTTACGATATATAGCAGGCTTCGGATTGGTCGAGATGGCCATCTCGACCAATCCGAAGCCTACAATATATCGTGACGTGTACAAGAAAACGGGCCCCACCAGTGTCACTGTGTAAACAACTCCAAACACATGACATTACTCGAATGTTGTGACAGCGTTGTAGATTGTGTACAGCAATAAAATAACACCGGGCGCTTGCTGGGCCTGATAAAATATGACAATCTCAAAGACACGACGCGGCGTGCGCTTCGCATTCAAAGATGTTACACCATCAAATTGACATCTTAAAATTGTCATAATTTATTATGTCTGGATGCATCCTGTTCTTACAAAAATGCAAGGCTGGTATTGGTATACAATATTATTTGATTCTAAGCAGTCGAGTAAGCATTCCTACCCAACATCGCTAAAATTCACCACGAAACTAAATTCCTACTAAACCAAAAACAATTAAAATTTTGATATTTAGTTCATTGAAATCTCCTCAACTTGAAAATGCGATAAGAATTGATGCGGCCTGATTTTTTATTCTGCCTGCTGCGCTGAATGATCGTGTTTGCTTTGGTAATTAGATGAGGAGGTTAGTTCAAAGAATGACAATGTCATCTATTTTCTGCCAGACATTGTTGAGTCTGTCAATATCATTTTGTACAACTCGTTGTGAGCTCGTTCATAAATGCATAATCTTGAGCTTGACACTACTCCAAAGCGAAGTGAGGCTTTTTATAACATTAGAAACATCCGCTGCAGCAGTAATAGGGCTCAGAATAATGAAGCCTTTGTTGAATCAATAGAAAGCTTTTACTTGGAAAAATACCAGATCTTGATAATGTCCGCCAAAAACATTAGAGAGCTTATTGAATTACCATGAGGATAATCTAAGTTAGCTCATGTTATAGTACTGTAGGCCCGCCTCACAACTATAACAGTAATCGTATAGACAGTTATACATAAACTGGTGAGCAGCAAAATATAATTGAGTTTGATAGGAATATGAAACAATAAATAACGCCCTACCCAGCAAACACAAAACTTTTGTATAACATTTATATAATGTTGCACCAACGTCGAAGATGTTGGGCCGACGTTGTAAAAATGTTATACATTTTTTTGTGTTTGCTGAATATGAGCACATTATTGTCTTGGCTATAAAGTTGGAATACTGAGGCAATATTTTTGGTCTTAAAATAGATAAAGTTTACTTCCTCGTGTCCTGACTTTATTAATAATGTATACATTATCATTTTTATGATGTATTTGATTTATTTTGTCACGATTGGAAAAGGCTAAGGATAAGTGTCAATATTTTAGCAACCAAAACAGGCTATTTATACCGTTTATTGTCACGATACCAGCGTAATGTATCCTATTTAAATATAGCAGACTTGTGATATACAGATAAACATAATTTGATATAGATATTAGGTTTAAATGTTGATGCCGTTGTAATTTATATTGAACTACAGATCTGATGTTTTCAATCTTTTGTCCTGCATAAACAATTTCTTTAATTAAGGTTCTCAAAGTATGATTTGACAAATTAGAATATGTCACTATATACTATATACACTATGAAAATAACAAATTCTAGCGGCAATAACAATGTCAAAAGTATGGTGTCTGTCAGACCGAATCAACCATACTTTTAGTCTATACATATTAGTACAAATTTGTGCTGGTAAAATATCTGGCTACCATGCTGTCTAACGTGAATAGATAAAGTGAATGTCATCATTCTTAATACATGCAAACACAAAATGGTTAAATTATACGTTAAACTAATAATAATAAATAAAAATCAATCTGCTGAGTTAACACGATTCTAATCATGAGGGGTACTAAATTGTATTCCATTTTATCCTTACATTTCAATGTCACCTGTACTGGATGAAATATTTCAGGCACTTTGGTTGCTTATAGACCAGTTTAGCGTGATAAATCTTGTCCCGTGCAATTAGTTTTTAATCTCCTTAAATGCTTAGTGTTCCCATAATCGTCACTTTAGTGCTAAAAGGGTGTAGTTGCCACTTGATATAGTGGCAGTTACACCATTTCAGCACTAAGGGTGCGATATAACTGATTGGTTTGAGTTCTTCTAATGCAATGCTGACTAAGTTTATGCATTGATGGTATGTTAGGGTTTGAAATCCAACACGGCAATTTCCAGTAATTGTCGCACACAAGCGTCCTCTGACAAACGCAACTCATGGCCGTTGCATTATTTTAGGCTGGTAAAACTATGTTTAAGACTGAACAAAGCAATAAATCTGTTGTGGGGTGCTTGAACAGTACTCGATCATTCCCATATTACATCTTCTCAGAAAAGCATGATACAATTATTATTAAAAATATAGATATTTTTCGAAAATATACATCTTCTAAATTGAGTTATTTGACTAACTGAACATCTACCACAAACTGTATTGTCTATTTCGGTGACATATTATTTGGCTTAAAATATGCTTAAAACCGTCTATATCCGGGTCTAGCAGAACAAGGGTTAATCTATTATGAATTTATGATGCTCTATAAACCAAGTTGTTTTATAGTTGTAGAAAAGTGTGTTCAGCTCAAGAATTAAATGTGACAAAATAAAAATATATAACTTGAAAATACCAATAAACCATAATATCTATGGGATTATTTTCTAAACTGTTAAAATGTGCTCTGTATTAAGTAGCAGTACACAAATCTATAATATGACACAAAGTAATTCTGTGTTGCCAGACAACATTTTAGCATCCAACCTAGTATTGCGACTAAGAAAAGAAATGTGATAGCTAGATAATGATATCGGTTGCAAATCCAAGCTAAATCTGTATTTCCTTCTGTGCAATGAACCACTACAATTCTTCATACACCAGATGCTTTCACATATAATCATACACGAGACAACATCAACAATAACATGACTCCGTTCCAGGTAACACCACGTTTTTGCAAACTCTGGCACTATGTGGGGCCAACGCCGGAGGCGTTTACCCCTACATCGTACCAGAGCTGCGTCAACACTTCGTGATATCGGGAATCATGACGCTCCGCATCTGCAGCTACAATGTGAGTAGTAAAGTGGACACTTTAGGGACACTACATATAAACATGTGCTACACTGATACTGATAGAGTAGAGTGGGCAGACTGACCATTCAGCCTACTGGAGGCGGCCACAGACTGGCCGAGGCCCCCGTTCTCGGCGTTGATGGAAGAAATCATCCGCGACATTGGAGGAGGAGCGTTGCCACCTGTTAACATTGCATTGGGAAAGAACAGACATTGATGAGAAAGACCACTTCAGCTCCATATCCAGTCGCCTTGTTGATGGTCAATAAACGTAGAAGGTCTACTTTGGTAAAAGTAAAAGGGATGATGACATTGACATATTACTCGACGGTTACCGGGAAGACTGAGACAAAAAAATCTAGGATGATGTACTCTTGTGAAAAAGAATTCTGCAAAGCCAAAAGGCAGTATTTTCTTACTTGTAAAGTAAGCAGATACTGCATTTTGGCTTCACATAGCAGTATGCCACATAACAAAGAATTTTCAATAACATCATTTCCCTAGAGTGTATTAGAATCCTCTGACATTGGACGCTTTGTTATTCGATAACAACGTATTTTATTATGTTTTCCACAAGTTTGCCCAGATCTATGCAAACTATGAATAATTTACAACAAGCAAATACTGAGAGGGAAGTATAGTGGTACGGCCTATACTATTAGTAAACTATTTACAGGGCACTGATCGCACTCAACACAATGCGTAATTCATTTTGCAGAGGGCGGGCTACGTAATGTATGAAGTCACAACTACATGCTTAATTTACGTAAACCAGCATCTAATATCTCAAGATAGGTAAGGCAACACACTCCACAGAGAGCAGTATTTACTAGCAATACACAAGAGAGACACCTGGTGATTTTAGCAGAAGCAGACCTGATATTTTTTTGTCCCTGTATGCATAGGGCCTACCAACTTACCAATTACTGCATGAGACAGGTAAAATTTACTCCGTCAACAGTTACACCATACAATGTCAAACTAATATTGAACCACCGTCTACAACGATGGCTCAACAATAAACCTACCTACAAAGGTAACCTACAAGGGAAAATATACCTAATCCAAGCCAGAGACAAACTTGCTTTGTAACAATATGTCAATGGTTTATGATGAATGTGTCTGCTTTACATCCGCACAGACCGAAATTTAATTTCTCTTTTGAAATTATATTTACTGGGATGTGATTTCCACGCTTTCTCAGTAAATACAAAACATTTGTATAACATTTATACAATGTCGGACCGACGTCGAAGACGTTCGGCCAAGTACGTTGTACAAATGTTATGCAAATGTTTTGTGTTTTCTGTGTGAGTTTACCCGATATGTTGTCCCCCCAGTAAACGCAAATCATTTGTATGACATTTGTACAATGTTGAACGTTGGGCCGATGTTGTACGTCCGTGACGTCTGCATAATTCTTTTTCCAGCAACTGGCAACTCCAATATTAAGTCAAAACAGTGGCGCGCCCTTCAAGCTAATTATTTTGACATGCTGAGAAAACCCATTACCACGAGGGTGTGAGAGGAGTGTCTATACACTAGTTAGTTTTAAATTACAGAGAAAGATAGAGGTACAAAATCAACCCAGAAAGATAGATTTGATTGATCGCTATGAAACTCTCTATAGACCTGAGAAGAGACTGCTTGCAATGTATTATTCAACTGTGCAAAGGGAGGTAGTGACAGTGCGAGGCTGCAACCTGGGAAACTCTCCAGAGTGAAGGGCATGCTGAAAACGCACTCTCAAGGTAAACGCACTGGACTCCGGAACCAAAGATGGCCCTTAGCTGGACCAACAACCCAAGAAATACCAAGACGTTGACACAATGTTGATTTAGCCATGTTCTCATAAATGAATAATACAATATTATTATTATTACTATTATTATTACTATTGACCCTTTGAGTCACATCATTATTTTGGCAAAATTTTATGCAAAATTTGATGACATGATGCAATATACCAAATGCATATATGTACGGCATGCGTGCTGCGTGCTGCGTGCGGCAGCGTATTTATGCCACATTTCATTTTTTAGGTGCTACTATGAAAGTTAATTAATGACGTCACAAGTGCGCGCTCTTTATACATCGTGTGTGACGTCATATAAGGTTGTGACTCAAAGGGTTAATCTACTATGAATTGCTGATATTCTGTAAATCAAGAAAAGGGGATCGAATTTAGAAGTCAGATTCTGACGTCTAAAGTCACTCCCCACACCGCAAGAGTAAAATATTTATAATGGTCGTAAACCCATAACATATTCAAATGATACAAAAAGAGCTAACTACATGTAAGACATTAAGGATGACTTCAAATTAAAAAAACCCTATGGTCTCCATGGTTTATACAACAATATTCCAGCGTTGTGGGGATTAATCCACATGTTGTCAACGTATTGTGTTTACTAGGAGCACAGCATGAGGAGTTTGGTCGTCTCGTGCGATGGCCCAGCTTTGGTCCGCCAGCAGCGTTTGCGGGTGGTTTAACATGCTCAACTTCTAACAGTGAATGGTCAGGACTACCAACCACAGAGACAGAGGCCATCCAGGTGGGACAATGACTGGAATCTCAGAAGTTTCTTGAGCGCCTTCGGCACCAGCGCCATGGGCTTCGGCGCCTGCTCATCATCGTCCGCGGTGCGGAGGCTGCTGCAGCTGTGGCTGTGAAAGATGGACTGCTGGAGCAGCCCGCGACCCTGCTGCTGCGGAAGAAGCCCTCCGGAGATACTGTGCAAGCGCTGGCCGTGGGGGGCGGGCACCCCAAGCAAGCCGGCCGCCGAGCCTTCCGAAGACTGCCGAGAGGTCTTCGCTTCGGTGGAGGTACACGTGGTGGTGACAATACTGCAACCTGTATTATCGGTATTATCAGATGGGAGGGGCAACGTTTAGTTATAATCTACTTGGAATGTAAACTCCAATCGCGGGGATCGACCCTAGACGTCAGATTCTGACGTCTAAAGTCGATCCCGCATTTCGTCGTCTGAACATGAAAAGCTGGTATCTGCCACTTTACAACAAGAGGCCAAGTTGGGCCGCCATAATCCCCCGCCCGCCTTCGCGATTGAAATACACAAAAGACACGTATATGAGCACAAGATATGCCCTGTAAATGGTAATGTTAGTCAGTGATGTAGTTCAAATATCATAACCCCCCTAAAAGCACATCAATTGTGCTCCGAGCTGTTTGTGTCAGAGATAAAGGTCAAAAGATTTTGGCTCAGAGATGTGGGTCAGAGATGTAGGTCAAAAATGTCAAAGGTCATAAACCCTATAAGGCCTATTCATGTGCTTTTAAAAAGAGATGCTTGGGTCAGAGTTAGTCAACAGATTCTCAAACCATTTTGGTAATTTTAGCTCCCAGATGTGGGTGTGAAAATAGGTCAGAGGTCATAACCCCCAAAGGCACATATACGCCTACACCCCCTGAAGAATGTTTTTTTGCAGTATGAAAACAAATCCAAGGATTTATGCTCTGGAAACGAGTTTGTTAGTCTCTAAGCTTTTTTTTTTGGTTCAGAGATGTAGGTCACGAAGTAGGTCAGAGGTCATAACCTCCGAAAGGTAAATTTACACCTTCTGATGGATAAGTATGAAGGAAATCCGTCAAGGGGCTTCAGAGATACGCTCCGAAAACGCAATTGGTTTCTAAGTTATTTTGGCTCGGAGATGTAGGTCAAAAAGTAAGTCAGAGGTCATAACCCCCTCCCCCCCGATGGGTTTCCAAGATTTTCTCTAGAAATGAAGATGCGGACATAAGGGCATCTGGGATAACACCATAACCCCGCACATAAACTGCATTGGACGGGTGATAAAAATGGCAGATACGACCATTTAATGACCAGGGACTTTGTCAACCCATTGATGTAAAACAAAGTGAAACTTAGTCCCTTAAAACATTTAAATCCGAACAATTATGATCTTACACTACTTGCTAATTCACTTTTTCCCACACAGAATTGATCAAACTCAAACATCATTTCACAGTATATAGTAGAATTCTACATAACGTATTCCAGATAACTGAACTAAAACAGCTTCTGAAAATGGACAAAAAGCATATAATCATATTATAGAAGTGTTCAACTCTTTTAGTGCTCACGACGCCATCAAACGTTTTTTTTCACAATGAAAATCTTGACTGAAATTGATCATAATGTAGAGGAACGGATCACAAACAAATCACTAATTATTATAAATCATACTAGGATAATGCAGCAATTACGATGTATGCATTTAGATTTATAAAATGTAATAAAAGTTATCATTTTTAACGTTAGAGATACAACAAAGTTTTCACCATATATATTTTCGGCAGTTCTGAATATCTGAGCGAGCCTTAAAATAATTATACTTTCGCTCACCTATATATTTAATCATTATACTAGTCTTGGTCCCGCTAAAAACCCTTACGGTTTCAAGAATGTTTGAAACCAACTAATAATGTATGTCATTGGAAATAATAAAGTAAATTTGTTTGTGATAGAATTGCGATAAGTCTATTTTTCACTATAACGAACATATTTTTCGTCTTTTCAGGTTCAGTAGTCAGTCGGTGGGATCGGGATTAAAGGGACGTGCCTGCCACTTTACAAAGTGGCAGGCACGTCCATTTAAACCTTTCAGTGCGGGGACCGTCTTTTACGTCAGAATCTGACGTCTGTAGACGTCAGTTTCTGACGTATAAAGACGGTCCCCTCATTGAAAGAATTAAAACATTTATAATGGTCGTAGACCCATAACATAGGTATTCAAATGAATCAGAACGAGCTAACTAAGACATTTATGATGGTTTAAAATTGAAAAAAACCCTTTCATCTGCAAAAATATTTCTCACCTGAGTCTGCGGATCCCTGTGAAATTCCGGAGACGCTGCTGACCTGCTTGGTGAGGTGTTTGTTCTGCATGCTGCTCACTCTGCTGAGGCCGGGCGTCTCAGGCCCGCTCTTCCGGGAGATGATCGACGCGTTGTTCTTGCGGCTGAACTCTACGGGGCCCGCCGTCTCCGGGATCTCCTCGCCTTCGTCCTGAGGGATGAATGAATGAATGAATGAATGAATGAATGAATGAATGAATGAATGAATGAATGAATGAATGAATGAATGAATGAATGAATGAATGAATGAATGAATGGGGTTTTAGTCCACCTGTACATACAAGTTGCACGAGAGCCTCCTGAGATGGCGAGATGAATTATTCGATTTGATTCGAAATTCGAGGCCTGGCATGAATTAGATGACGCTACCCTCCAGACACATGATTCGAATTCGAGGCCTGGCTGTCTGAGGCCAAGACTGTTTAACTACAAGTGTTTTTACTCTCACAAAGGTGGATTCCAGCACAGAAAAGACGATACACTGACCTAATGTTGGATCAATGTTGGGCCAGCGTCGCAGACGATAGCCCAACATTGACCCAACATTGGGTCAGTGTATCGTGCTGTCTGGGGGAAGGCAAGTGTTCCATGAAAAAGTGTCACCACAAAGCAAAACTGATTAAATTGGAAGACAGGCAGCACATGCAAAGATTGTGTGAGTATATAATAAGTGTCTAATTTGGCGTTTATAGAGAGGTGTACGCATTTATATTTAAGATATAAATGCTCACAAAACACATAATTAACAGCTGTGTATAGGAGAGAATCCATCGAGTGGAGCGCGTAAATAAAGGTGAGATATAATAATGAATACCGGAGCGTCAAAGTCCTCTTCCAGCACAGCCAGTTGTTCTGCGTGTTTTTCGAGCTGATCCTGATATGCTATGGGGTTTGACAGGGCCAGCGCGAAATCTGAAAGAGCACACACAATCACAGATTTTATAGATAGATAGATATTTACTGGCGACGGGAATATGTAGACTTATGCGTCATTAGCGTCATTAAAATGAACAGTAAAAAACATTTATGTATAATTATACATGTATATATGATGGTATAACCCAAGTTCAGTTTTTCTGCTATAACTGGTTCCATCTTTGCACATTGAATCTAGCGTACGTGTTCATGGTGTTCGGCTGTGTTTATTTGCATTGCATCAGCTGATTGTAAACTGGCACGCCACTACGCTGCCGTGCAAAGCCAAAATGCAGTGTCTGCTTACTTTACAAGTAAGCAGATACTGCTTTTTTGGCAGAGCAGTACACACTCATCAGACATCCTGCTTTCTGGCCGGGAGGAGCAGTCCTTAGCCCTTTCAGTGTGGGGACAGTCTTTAGACATCAGAAGCTGACGTTTGTAGACGTCAGATGCTGACGTCTAAAGTCGGTCCCCGCATTAAAAGAATTAAAATATTTATAAATATATGCATAACATAGGTATTTAAAAGGAACGGAAAGAGCTAACTAAGACATTTATGATTATTTAAAATTGAAAACATTTAGCGCTTTAATGGTTAGACACACATGTATTTGTTTGGCTGAAATCCGCTTTGACGGGACATTACCTCAGTAATTGCCTCGTGACAATCCTATAAACAGGATGCGTTGACGCATTGCTCTCGCAATGTTGGATCGGCACGTAGACGGTGGGCCAACATCAAACAAACATTGTGCGTACTGACTCACAATCAAATAGGTTGTTTGTATTATCACTAATTACCCGGTAATGTGCCTATTTGTTGGTTGGCTCAGTTGTCCAATGCAACATAAAGACATTTTATTTATTCACAAATATATCTTCTAGCCGTTCTCGGCGGGACTACAACGAACTCTGATATTTTCGATTGCTTAAGTCTACTTGAAAATGTGCCTACAATTCCAAAGAGATGCTAGTATGAACAATTTCGCTTATTCTGATTTCTTGGGTAATTAACTACACAGCACACACCCCCCCCCCTCCCCCCCCCCCCCGCCCTGTGTAGCTATGTTCGTTTAAACATATTTATCTACCGAGGATTACAAGTTAAATGAAATGAATCGGGCTTTAGGCCACCTTTGTGCACATATAGGCTAAACTGGGCCAGGAGAACCTCCTGAGGATGGTGAGATGATTGAGATGACACTGTCCTCCAGACACAGGATTCGAAATTCGAGCCCTGGCGGTCTGAGGCCGAGCACGCTACCTCTCGGTCACGGAGGCTCCCCACAATACTGACTTTCACACGTGGATGGGGAAGAAACATTTTTTGTTTCTTTCAAACCGCCGAGACCGGGAACCGAACCCCGAACTCTGGCGTGAAAGGCAGCGGTGCTAACCACTACCCTAGGGCCCCCGCCCTGGATTACAAGATAATATTACCCCAATGAATATGTTCTCCTCAAAGGACAAAAATAAATTAAATAAACATCAAACAGAACCCAGTAAACACTTTGTATAACATTTGTGCAAAATCGACTATGTAATAGTGACATACAGAACACAATTATGATAATGAGATCTATATTAGCATTCGTGTGCATGTCACCTTAGTCCATACAACTATTTAACCATTTTACCGCCAAGTTATCTGTCACCCATGCACTTGAAGTTGTGCGTCGCTACCGCGACACATAACTTAAAGTGGGTGAAAACTTACTCGCATTTGTCTAATTTGAGACCAAACATTGGCAAATCTTGATGTTTGAACACACATTTTTTTCTCAATCACTGCGGTTTAACCGCCGAGGGAACATGCCAAATGGAAATTAATTGCTGAACCTTACCTGCAAAACCATCTGGAATATAATCTTTCACTGTTATATGTACAAACAATGTAGCCATGGCAAGCGGCTGGTTAAGTTCATTGCGCAGGCCTATATGTCTGTAACCTGTAACAAGTCATTACACAATATTAGGTATATTATATATCTAGAATATAGGCTGGTATTCCCAATTGTTTTTTTTTAGACTTCTAGCAATTAAAGTGTTACAATGTTTTTCATGTCATTTGAAAACTTCAAAAATAAAAATAAAAGATATTTCTAAAAACCGTTGATGCTAAAGCACATAATTAAATTTCGATGTTGTCTTTATGACTGACCAAGAGGGTGGCACTTATTATTCATCATCATCATTAATCATCACCTGTTATCCCCAAGTTGCTGCCTTGAATCTCACATAATTATGTTTGTGAAGTTCGTAGTTACAAATTTCACAAACTGATTCATTTGCGATTTTAATGGAAAAAGCCGACCATGACTAACCATGACCTAAACAAGCGGATGGACTAGTCCCGTTAACCCTGGAGCACTGAGCTATTCAATTTAATTTTTCAGTCACTTGAAGTTGTGCCTTGCTACCGCGACACACAACTTCAAGTGACTGTGATTTGTGAAATAAAAGTCCAAAAATATTTGACTTTAAACAACTGGTTATACATGTTATACAGGTGCTAGTAAAACACAGAATGCTATACTGTAGTCGACATCAGTGCTCTAGGGGTTAAGTCGGCACCAATAACTGTGAAATCAGGTTACCAGTAACGTCATTTCACAGTTACGATAACGCTGTCACGAATGGCGTACAAGCCAATGTTGGGCTAATGTTGGCCCACCGTCTACAACGTTGGCCAAACATTAGTCTAGCAGTGGCTTGATGTTTCGTGTTTGCTGAGAAGGTACTCACCAGGTCTGAGGCCTTCCACGGGCAGCACTCGATGACCAAGCAGCTTGCCATTCTCATCACAGCATGATATACGTAAAATGGCCAATTCAGGTAGCACCACCTGCATTACAAAATAACAATGAACACAAGGCGTTGAACTAATGTTTTTTCAATGTCGGACCAGCGTCGTAGACCCAGTTTACCCAGCGAACACAAGGCGTTGAAACAATGTTTTTTCAATGTTGGACCATACTCTCGTAAAATTATTTTAAATTAGCCGCATTCGTATTTGAAGGTTTTAAACTGTCACGTGAACCATAACATTAAAAGGGTTAATTGTAATATCACTGTTAGATGGTATTATCTCGTCGCCAAAACGCACACACTATTTTGTTTTCACCATTTGAAGTTGTGTCTCGCTGACCCGATTCACAACTTCAAGTGAGTGGAATTATCATAGACATCGAGGGAATGGACAACCGACTTCAAATCTCACGACACTGATTGATGTGTATAAGCTTCCGTCTGCGAGAATTGGCGAGAAAAGGGATAGTTTACTTCCGCTGTAAACAGTCAACCATGTGCTTTTTAATCGTTTTTTCATGGGTATGTAAACATTGTGTTGATCACAATTTCAATCACAGTCAAACTAATTATTAACATCAATATCTTTCATATCATAAGAAATGTATTCAATAAATGAATACATTATATTAGTTCCTTCTGCTTCATTATCAAAAGTATTTAAATATTACAACAAGAATAAAACATCCAAGCCTATAAAGTATCCTTCTCCCGTGAAAATATGTGGACATAGATCATAGACGTATACACACCATGTCCAATACACCTATAATTTGACGTCTATACATGTATTCAATTCAATATGACAATTGTCCGAATTAAGGTCTACTGACATGATGGCTTAGTGATCCACTACAGTCAAGTTTGAAACAGCTTCACTTTGGCGTCTAATTTAAATTGTAAACCTCAATTGTCATTGAAAAGCTTGTGCGCCTTGTAGTCAAGTCCTTGACGCAAGTGTACTCATTTCTGCTAAAGACGTTATTCATATTTGTAGTAAACTGAAGTGTAATACAGCTTATGGGTATGATAAAATATATGTTGAAAATTTAAAATATGGTGGTCCCTCATTAATGTACCTCATCAGTCGTCTATTTACAAGTATGCATTATCACACTTATCGCCCAAAACAGCTTAAAAAGGGAGTAATCGTCCCTATCCCAAAAAGTGGAAAGGATCCGAGTGAACCTACAAATAATAGAGGTATTACATTAATGAGTGTGATAAGCAAAGTCTATGATTCCATATTATTTAAACGTCACGAGAAATGGTTCAAACGAGTGCTATGTGAGACACAGGGTGTCGCGCAGAATAATTGTTCAAGTCTCAACACTGCGCTAATGTTACAAGAAGCCGTTTATGCCAACACCTGTGTGTATGTTGCATTGTTAGATGTAAAGAAAGCTTTTGACTCTGTGTGGATCAATGGGATGCTGTATAAACTTATCAAATTAGGAGTAGATAAAAGACTTTTGAGAATTATATGTGACAGTTACAATGGTTTCCAATGCACTGTTAGAGTCTGTGGTCTATTTTCTGAGTGGTTTATTCCCAAACAAGGTATCCACCAAGAAGATATTTTTTCTATGTTTTTATATTGTGTTTATAACAATGACTTGTTAGAAGAACTCAGAGATATCCCGTGTGCAGTTAAAATAGGGACTCTTAAGATCAGTGGTGTAGGTTTCGCTGACGATATCTCAGTAATGTCTACGTCATTATTTACATTACAACACTTAACTGACGTGTGTGTAAACCATAGCAGAAAGTGGAGATATGAATTTGGCCCGAGTAAGATACAGCTCATTATATACGGTGGGCAAGGTGGTCAATTAGTAATTAATAATCATGTAATATATAATGTAGAAGGTGCTAATCATCTCGGGGTCCCTCTGTGCAGTACAAAACACGCTGAAAAAATTGCAACAGATGCAAGAATTCAAATTCATAAGAAAATATCATATATCATCCAAGGTATCTGCGCCCGTAATAGTGGAATAAACCCTATGAGTGCATCAAAGGTGTATCTGTCTGTAGCAATGCCGCGGTTATTGTACGGGTGTCAAGTATGGCCTATAAGTGATGATAATGTTGAGTTGATGGAGCGGGCTCACCAGGAGGCGGCTCGTAGACTACAGGGGTTGCCGCAGCAATGCGCTGGTCCAGCAGCTACAGCCCTAATGGGATGGCTCAGTGTACAAGCTACTATAGATATGTATAGACTGATCTACCTATGGACATTATTACGAATTCCTAATTTATTTAAGAAAAATCTGTCTAACCTTCTAATAGAAACTTTCCATATGCCTAACTCAAAGCGTAATAAAACAGGGCCCTTGTCTAAGATTGTTAAAACGTGTCACAAATATAATATACAGGAAAAAGTTCTAAGTTTATGAATTTTAAACCCAAACCATATCAGTCGTGAGCAATGGAAAAAAAATAGTAAAGAATGTAATATGGTCACAATATAGAAATAACTGGTATATGCAGTGTATACTATTTAAAAGTTTGTCAATGTTTGTAAAAAGTGTAAATAATGTTGCAATGAGTTGGATGTGGCGTTTGTGTAGAGACCGGCCTCAGTCAATTAGAAAGTGTAAATGTACTGCTAGATTCGTTGTAAGCTCCGTGAACTATTATATTATGTATACTAAATCCAGTAAGTTGTGTCAGCTCTGTTCAATGTACAGTCGACTATGTCATGAGCACGTATTGTTTGAATGTCCAGCACTTGTCAATGAGCGTGTCAAGCGCTGGACACGTGTCATCGAATCTATGCCTGCAGCTTTGATATCGTCAATCGAATGTATGAATACAAGTGAAAAGTTAGTTTTTATTCTGAGTGGATTGAACTGTGAATATGTGAGTGAATGGAGAGATATATATGAGGAGATTGTAAATTTTATTTTTTATATGAATCATGAATTCAGGCAATTAGCAGTGACTATATATAATAATACGTAAACGTTTGTTTTTCTCATCTTATAAAAATAATTATTCAATAGGAGACCTAGTATTATTCTCAATATTATGTATTAAAGTTCACTGTAAATATGACTTGTATTGTATAATACCTGATGTTATTTCTTAAATTCTTCATTATGAGTGTGTTGAATGTTAAACTTTAAACCTTTGTACCTGTATTTTTGCATGCATGCTCTCCAAAGTGGAGGTTAATAAACACATACATACATACATTGTTTTTAGTGTATATATTTAGCATAAACATAAAAAAAATCCTTATTTTGAACAATTAGTTGGTTCAGTAATTTAAATTATAGTGACAAAATAGCATAGTCAAAATAGCCCAAATTACTCGCCTATCGAGCCGATGAAAAACATAAATAGACAGCATGAAAGGTAGACCGGAAATCAGTTATCCCTTTTCCTGGCCGCGCATGCGCGCCGTAAGTTCACGAAGATCCCGCGCCTGTTGGTTGTCCATATCTAGAGGTCTATGCAATTATTAAGATTTGACAAAATAGAGGTCAACTATTTTGAAATCTTACAGACAGAGCTAGATCTTGCCGGAGCAATCAGAGCCAGCAAGATATAGCGTCACGCCGCGGAAAATTCCCACCTTGTATTATTACCTTTTGGAAAACGAACGGGTCCTCGTCGTACACTGGGCATATGGCGTTCGCCGGGATCACTTTGGTACGGAATTTTTTCCTCACAGTGTCGGCGGGTAGGCCGTACATGTCCACTTCTATGTACGTGCCCACCTTCTTGTCTGTTAAGAACTGACTAGAGATGATCTGTATGAAAGAGAAAACAGAAGGTTTGTGATGTCGCTCGATTGGTCACATTGGAACTATTAACAGGTCATATAATCATGTGACTTCAAACTTAAAAGTGCTAAATAAAATAATTTAAATTTTCTTCCACTTGAAGTTGTGTCTTGCTACCACAACTTCAAGTGGGTGAAAATTACTCATATTTTTTTAATTTGAGACAAAACATTTGCAAATCTTGATGTTTAAACAAACATTTGGTTCCCAATAACAGTGATTTAGGCGGCCAATATAATGGATTAAAAACGACTATAGTCGCTATTAGCGGGTTAATATCCTGTAAGAACTATACTGCTCTGCCAAAAGGCAGTATCTGATTGCTTATAAAGTAAGCGAATATTTCCTTTTGGCTTTGCACGGCAGAATAAAGTGTAGCATGTGTCAATAAGTGGATAACACAGTTCGTTACTTTGGCATTAAAGGGTGGTATCTACCTCTCTGTAAAGTGGCAGATAAATACGACCATTGAACACCAAGGTGACGATTATAACCGCACAATAAATAGTCTGGCCTACTGTCCAAACGAATTTTATTGCAAAAAACTAAGACATCATTATACATTATAGGAGTGTAAAAAAAACAAGAAAGAAGCTAATTTAGTCACCTATTGCTAGAAGATTGATAAACAGGCAGCTTGAAAAAGAGATATACGATTTGGCATTTTGAATGACAATAAGTTGCACATTACCCTGACTTCAACTGTTCCAGCGATGATTCCGTCCACGGGGGATTCAGCAAAGGGGTCAAATCTGCGGTCCTTCCTCCGCATAAAATCAGGTTTTAAGATGTACCCACTTCTGCCGTTGTACTCAAAGAGACCTAAGTTTAGCTGCATAGCAAGATCTAAAAAGAAAACAATGAAGGAATTGACAAAAGGCATGGGTAAGTTTTGAACAAAATATTTTCGCTAGTATATTTGTTCACAGTATGTATACACTGTTATGAACATGACCATAGTAATGGTAAACATTTTGTAAAAAAACAAAAACAATTTACAAACAAACAATATTATGTAGACTTACCTAGCGTTTGAAAATTCAAAGCCACGAGTTGACATCCGGCATTCCAGAAAATCTAAAGAATGATAATAAAAAGAATAATTTATCACGCAGAAATATCGGTGGTAGTCAAGAAAATCAAATCCAGCACAATAGAAAACGAAGGTGCTTTCAACTTGAGATCATTATAAAACTTAGCTCTTTCGCTTCATTAGAATACATATGTTATGGTTATACGGCCATTATAAATGTTTTACTCTTTCAGTGGGGGAACGAACATCTGATGTCTGTAGACGTCAGATACTGACGTCTACTGAAAGAGTAAACTATTTATAATGGCCATATGTATTCAAATAAAGCGGAAAGAGATAACAACTAAGACATTTTTGATGATTTCAAATTGAAAAAAAGGCTTTGGTCTCATGGTTTGCATAAAAATATTTCAGCGTTTTAAGTGTTAATAAGCAGTTCATTCATTCATTCATTCATTCATTCATTCATTCATTCATTCATTCATTCATTCATTCATTCATTCATTCATTCATTCATTCATGTATTTATTCATCTAGTAACCACTTACCTGAGGCATGTAATTACTGGAGTCCACTCGCGTACCTTTCGGGTATATTCTGCTGATTTGTCTTTTATTAAAACTGACAGTGCGTCAAGGTACAATAATTCACTGGATATGTCATTCTCGTAATATGTCGTCGTGATATTTAAAAGTGCATTTATCTTGAAAGCATAATTATTTACATTGCTATGAGTACAAATCTATGATAACTTTTCCTGCAATTTACACTGCCTACTTCCTTGTGACAAATTATATAAGCGATAAGAATAATTCAAATATGTGCTATTATGTTATGCGTGATGCGGTATATTATTTAATGTGATGGAAATTATAATAATTACTTCACACAAAAAGAAATATTCGAACTTCTATTTGAAATCAAATTTGTTATTTTATAAAACCATATGACATTAGTCTGAGATAGATGGTAAATACAATGGCCTGTTGAACTTGAATGAGAAATTGATGGAGTAAATCATAATTATGTTGAATAAATTTTGTCATGTGATGTTACATGAACCGACTTTTTAAGCGCTAAGTACGGCTCTTTTTGCTTTACCTATTTACACCACTGTTTGTGAGATAAATTGGTGTTTGATAAATAGGAATTATAAATGTGTGGTCGCAAATTAGACAAATATGGGTGAAAATTTAAACAGAAAATTTAAATAGAATAATTTAGCGTTAAAAAGGTCACGGCAGTCTAAGGTGAGAAACAGACATTATCCATGAATATAACACAAAAATCGTAAGATGTTCCCATTCCTGGCCGGGGATCCCAGAAAATATGTCACAGATATACATCACTACATTGGGGTAATGTTGGGCTAATGTTGGGCCAGCATTGCAGACGGTGAATTAATATTAATGCGACATTAGCTCATGTCTGTAAAGGATACTTGACAAATTCTACGGGGAATTCTTTCAGTGAATTTGTAGCCTGTGTCTCCACAAACGACGTGCACTCATAACTTCTATTTCTCTCTACAAATAAAGCACATGATATCATCATTTTGTTATTTCAAGCATTTTGTACAAGGTGGGGTGCATATTTGTGAACGGGAAAATATTTTAAAACTGTTTTGTTTATTTAATTAGAAGTTTAGTGCACGCATATATGAACCATTCAGTGCAGATTCGTCCCAAGTATATTTCGTAATGATTATACTATGCTTGGTCAGGTTACAGGAACACTGTCTAAAAACCGGCCACTGTGTGTCTATCACCAACACCAAAGTCTTAGAGAGAGAACTAGATTGGCGTAGACGTAAAGTCAAGGAGGCTATTCATATAAGCCAACGACGTCCGATCATTAACAGGGCCCAAGTATATCAGCTATGATTATGTGATCAAGGCTTGCCGCAGCAAGTCGAAACGTCATTAGTTTCAAAATCAATGTTACAATGTTAGTACAATTTATTACTATTGTAGCTCCTTCACGTTTTTTGGCTGTTATGTGTGCAGTATGAAAGCAATCCGTCAAGTGGTTGAGGAAAGCCAGCCGGACAGACACTGCCAGACCAACGAATCTATAAATTCCTTGACCAGACGGAGAGTGCCACTCCTACTTTCAATGTAGACAATACACTGGCCCAGTGTTGGGCTGACGTTGAACCAGCGTCTGCGACGCTGGTCCAACATCAGCTCAACACTGTGTCAATGTATCGTCTTTGCTGGGAAAAGTGTCATACGTACTCTCTGCATATTCAAACGAGTGGAATCTGCCAGGCTGTATGTAGTTGACGAGGGCCGACATCTCCATCCCCGCTTCCGCTTCCTGTCCAGCCGTCCCCTGCAAAACACAGACATTTGTCACAGTGTTCTCAAACAATTTATACCAATCCCACTGGACACGACGTTGATTCAACGTCGAAAAACGGCGTGTGCCCAGGGGAGTGATTGAAGCCTAATGATTGATATCAGCTACTTGGATGACCTAAGTTCTGCGCATTTTTTTTTGTAATTTTAACCGAATGGTGAACGAGGATTAGAAGAATATAATTATAAAGTCGCCAAAGTAAAGTATTCTAGCGTGCTTGATCAAAAGCAAAAAACGTTGACCATATGTTGTTGGAATTAGTAGCATTGAAAGCAATATAATAAGGCCAGCGCGATGAGTTCATTCAGATCGCGCGTGCCACACATAATACTCTAGTATATCTCACTTTAAATGAAATATGCCTTCAACTTAAGAAACTATGCTGTACTGTGGCGCATGTACCTTTGATCAAACAATACAATTTTACAGATCCATCTTTTTTTTATATGTAGGCGTCCGAAATATGTATTAAGTTTTTATTTTTACTATCTTAGAGGACAGCACTGTGAGCTCAAAAGAAAACAGTGGCAGACCTCGAATTTAACAATGTACACGTATTTAAATTTCCACTCTCTTGAAGTTGTGTCTCGCTACCGCAACCCACAACTTCGAGTGGGTAAAAATTACTCATATTTGCGTTATTTGTGATCAAACATTTGCATATATCTTGATGTTTAAACATTTTATTCACATTAATTGTGATTTACATCTACTTATAAAATATATTGTAAAAGACTGTACAGTCAATGACAACTAGAGCGCTTAGAGGGTTGATCCTTGTGCTGCTAGAACCGTAAATATACAGCTTCAATGACACCAACATGGCGGCGGCGGCGCACGAAGGGAGCGACAATACCCCTTCAGACCGGGTGAAGACAATGTTCAGACGATTGAGCTATTTTTGGTAGAGTTATGAGTAAATAACTGACATGGGTGCTGGGGAGTTCCAGGGCGCTCAATTTATGAACGCTATATTAGTTATGATGCCATAAACAATATTATTGACAAGAAGGAATGCTTGATGTCACTGTTAAAACCAAGAGTCGCAATTTTGCAGCAGACAGCATCACCTAGAATGTAGCCAATGACAATGGCAGTAGTTCCATATCTCCTAGTTAAATGTATTGGATCCAGCGCCAGTTTTTTATAATCAGTGTCGAGGGCGAGAGTGTATCTGATTGACTGACAGAATAGGTTGTTTATTCCCCAATGCCACAAAGAGCCTTTTGAAACCAATTCAGTGTTTGCTCTCATCAGATAGACATCGCGTCTCGTGTGAGTATAGGTGTAGCTGCTGGAATGAATGAATAAAACGTCGATTTGCCCATGAGAGTCTTGTGCCAGTTTACTGTGTCACTGAGACAGTAATAATGACTGGTCAAAGAGCACAATATACTGTGTCTCAAGCATTGCAATAATCTTACAGGATAGGTGGCTAGTGAGTCTGAACTGTCGGTAATTAATGATCATTCAGATGTTTATGGTGATTGTTCACTCCTGCGCGGGAGAGATCAGCATGTTCAGACCATCCTTCTATAGCAGTTGAAGAAGCTAATGAACAAAATACCAGTACTGAAAGAAAGAAATCTAAGTCATTAAAATGATATACCTCTCTCTCAGGAAAGCAGTAACGCTAGAGGTAGAGGCTAATCTTGAGGTCAAAGTGGTGGTCATAACCGATGTGGGTGATTTTGGCTTATTATTTTGGATTTAAGTATGTTGCTGGCTACAATAATGAATCATGTATTTAAAAAAAAAATTATGTAAATTAGGTTCATATAATGTTGAAAACCTATATGGAAACACATAGTAAGCAAATCTAAGTATTCCATACACATTAGCATTATTAATTAATAAAAAGGTACGGGTCAAATTTGACACAATCTGTGGTGATGTGTGAGTGTTTTTATCGGTGCCGTTGAGGGTTAATTTTGAGCCAGCGTTGTAAAAGATTTCCCAACACTAAGCCGGCATTGAGACACTGCCTCGAGCTGCTAGGACAGTATTTTGCTACAGCTGCGTTCTAAGAAATGAAAGCAGCTGTCAGGATTTGATTCACGGCGTCGTTAGGCACGGTTATTCTCTAGATATATCATTTTTATTGTTCACAGACAACATCATACATCGCCAGGCAAACACGAACGAAAACAATGGTATTTATGCTCAACATGTCTTTTAGTTCCTAAGAATATCTAACCTTACTCCTAGAGATAGGTTGAGAAGGAAATGGAATTGGAAAAAATAACAATAAGAGCTACCGGCAAGTTTAATTCACTTTAGAATAATTACATAAAAGTTTATCAATCACAATACATCCACAATGACCAATGGTAGATCACAGCAAATCAAAATAGATTAAAAAGAAAGGCCTAAAATGCTGTCAGAGAAAAAATTCAAGTAATTTCTAAGAAAAAAATAAAAATAAATCACTGAGTGAACCAGCGGTAAATTCTAAAAATGAATTATCAAGATTTACGGTAGTTTGAGAAACTCGAGCCGCCAGTGCCCCGACATTGGTTGAATGTCAGACCAGCGTCTGAGACGCTGGCCTAGCATTCAACCAATGCTGGGGGTGAGGGTAGCTCCAGAGTTGTGTTACGGATTATGAATCACCTTCTCTTTTTTCACTTCCCCCTTCTGCTTGTCATCGTCTTCATTCACTCCTATCTCATCGTCACTGTCAGACTCTGACTCTGAGGAGCTGCCGTCCTCCGGCTCCACCTTGGCGAGTTCCACGTCCGCCGCCGCCTTCTCCTCTTCCTCCGCGGCGCCGCCCTCCTCCGCCACGACCGCCGGGGTACCCTCGTCCGCGTCCTCCGCCTCCACACCCTCCTCCTCCTGTTCTTCCTCCTCCTCCTCCTCCTCCTCGCCCGGCTTGGCGCCGTCTGCAGTGTTGCGCGGCGCCCGGGCTTTGGCTGTTGTGGAAAAGTATCCAATCGTTAAGCAGTGTACTAGAAAGCCGAGATCCGATAATCTACATAATATATTAGATTTAAAAAATAACATAACTTAAAGAGGTGAAAAGATTACGTAATTTACTTATTTTAATTAGAGGTTGTAAATTACCAGTGCATTATCATTTACCGATGTATTATCAATCAACATATCATTAACCCTTTAACCGCCAAATTCTTTAATTGTAATTTTCACTCACTTGAAGTTGTGTCTCGCTGACGCGATCCACAACTTAAAGTGAGTGAAAATTATTCAGATTTGACAAATTGGAGGTCAACGATTATGAAATCTTGTTGATTGATGTCACGTTTTATCTTTAACATGTTCAAAAGCTGGTATTTAATGTGCTAATAAAAAAATTGGTGAACGCGAATATAATCGGTTGAAGGGTTGAGTCAATATCACTCGACAATATGACATAAAAGTCAGCCAATCAGAGAATATATGTTTATATGAGAATAGTGACTGTCATGGCGAGTTAGGGATGGCAGTGGGCCTATGTATCCCAGTAAACACAAAACATTTGTTTAACATTTGTACAATGTTAGACCAACGTAGAAGACGTTAGGCCGACGTTGTACAAATGTTGTACAAATGTTTTGTGTTTGCTGGGATTGTATACATTTTAGTGAGGTGAAAATTACGTCGCTTTCTCCATATTGTAGCAATATAGAGCCAAGAGGGTCCCCAGGTCAAGACTGTGCCTTACTGTTTTCGAAAGGGGGTTCATTATTATATAGACTGTGATGCACACGCCAGGCCTTTAATTAGTTTTGGCCCATATGCAAAACCACGATGACAAGGATACGGTCAGATCGGGGTTCATTATTGCATAACCTTTTTTTGTGAATTAAATAACTGAGCATAACTAAAAAACACATGTTTTCGGGATGAACTCTAGAAAAAGTGCAATTTTAATTTAAAAAGCCTACATATTATTAACAGTTATTCTTTAAAATATTAAAAAAATATAATTCAAATCCAGTGAGTTTAACATTTTAGAAGAAAATCTTTCTCATGCCAGAAAATAGAAAACATTAATTATAAATAATTATTCCTGATTTTAATCAAATTTCATCTGTATCAAGACTGTTAACATATAACCTAAACAGCTAGAGCCCCTATAACTCTTTTCATCAAATTGTGGAGTTATGTATGTGACTTAACCCTTTCAACGCGGGGCACGTCCTTAGACGTCAGAACCTTTGGTCTCCATGGTGTATACCAAAATATTTCAGCGTTGTAAGGGTTAAATTGAGTGGCATTATGTGGCATATCACCAGGACAGCAGATATCCCGATGGCGATGTCATCATTAGTAAATGAGGCACAGTTACAATATAGATCTAATGTAGATGTATTAGTTGTGGACAGAAAACACAAGAATGCTCCATGGGTGCTATAGCAGAGGAGTTTGGGATGTGCATAACATTTTGTACAATGTTGGACCAACGTCGAAAACGTTGGGCCGGCATTGTACAAATGTTATACAAAAGTCTTGTGTTTGCTGGGCTAAGACCATTTTTATTTTTTACATTGTCCAATTAAAAATTAGATACAAATAATTATAGAAAGCGTATAGGGAGTCAGGGAATATATACATACGTCACGAGATATGGACTGTCAGTATTAGTGACAACATACATTGCCATACTTTCAAATATAAAGGTAAAGGTTTATCATGTTTATAGTCTGATATCAAGTCTGAAGACCTATCATCCGACTTTACATTTTACACCCGGGTCATATTTATATGTAATTATTTTTATGTCCCTTATCTTCTACTTCTCTTGCATACATCATGTACATGTAGGGATTTAAAAATGAATGCTGTATGTCGAATGTTACACAAGGAAATAACACTTTCAAACCACCTAATCAAAGTCAAAGTTATTCATCCATATAATATAATCCATGAGTCAAAGGTGCAAGCTAGTACCCGGAAAGGTTCCAAATATATCAACTGACAATGATGCCAGCTACTCTATCCCATACTTCAGGCCGAGGTCATATCGCTTAATATAACTTGCCTTCAAAGTTCATTTCATTGGTTTGATATAAGCGCAGTAGATACAGTCTAATCAAACGATATTATAATTGATATTGCTCTATGTTGCGTTAAATCTATAGTACAAGGAGATGGTTAGGTTGACTGCAGTAATTACTTTGCCGGTAATGTTATATACTGATTGACCTATGTGTTCAAAATAGAATAATTATTGTAGCTGAGATCATTCTGGTACAGCACAATTAACCCGTTACAGTGCGGGGACGATACATCATTCGTTCCAATCTCAACGAAAAGACCCATGTACTTAAACAACGTAAAAGTATCCTTCCTACAGATAGCTTACATTTATATGGCAAAAATAGGAGACATTTTTTTCAAAATAATATTTCGCACAGGTATAAGCAAACAGGTGACGCTTGTGCGCGCTGTGCAATCAATCTACATTTGTGAGCATGGATTATATACACCATGATATGTGTGCACTTTGGAATATACACTTAGTGTTTAGGTGTACTTACGACGTCTTAGGTGTGTTTTCTTTGCTTTTATGATAAATTTGCACTTGAGCTGGTCTGGGCTGGGCAGTGGCTTTCCTGACTTCAACTGAGATGAAGAGTAAAGACATATACGCCTTCGTCAGCTAAGGTGTTTTAGTCTCTACGACCGTATCTCTGTCAGCGACAGAGACTCGTCTTTGAAAATCACAGATTATCACTAATTTAGGTAGACCTTATTTTAAAGGGGGTGGATCTTGGAAGACTCTAATCCCTTGACAAATGCCACATCAACTGGTATGCAATGTGCCACAGACATACAACAAGCACAGAGAGTACGAACAGGGGGTAGGGGTGTTGCTCCACTGTCGGTGCACGACGACGTCGGCTCAGCGTTTAGCCAACGCCAGTCACGTTGGCCCAACGTTAAGCCGACGGTCAGGTCCAATCTGAAAATGATGTGGTGACACAACACCATAGTCGTTTTGGCGTCGCAACCTCCTCTGCGAAAGAAGGCAGCGGGCGTCAAGAATGGGGGAAGGTATAAGGGAGTCCAACATACACTCAGACATGTCAACGCCGTGTCTATAAATGTCAATGTCATTTCAAAAAGGCCTTTTTTAATTTCCGTATATTATTATGCATAATCTGCGCCTGTCATATTATTAATTAGCTTTGTAAATTAACTCTCAAAACAGTGATGTCGACTAGAGTTGTCTGACCGTGTTTTCATCATCACTTTTAAAACCGGGTTTTTAAAAGAAAAATATGTCCTAAATTTAAATACCGTGTGACTTCAAGTTGAAAAATACAAGTTATTTTTAGTCACTTGAAGTTGTGGATCGCGGTAGCGAGACACAACTTCAAGTGACTGAAAATGTAAATGCAATAAACAAAGACACGTTCAGAACTATAATGGTTGAGATTTGATACTATGGCCATCTATGATCATTATTGTGGATATCTGCTAAAGTCCTGATTGAAACTTTCTCAAAATTATATTTAATATTTGATAATAATTGTGCGTGTCAAAGAGGTGTGCTTAGTCTGCTGGTAGCCAGGTGTTTAAATGCTTATGTGATCACTATCTACATAATAACATATTTTTGCACAAACGTATCTAAATTAAATCACTTATACTACATTATGGTGTGTATGTAAAGATACGCAAAACGTCATAACTAAAATAGTATCTTATTTTTAAAGGGTTTAAAGTTTGTCTAAACGAAATTATCAATTCTCTAAAATCCTTATTCCTAACTTATTCTTAACTATTTATTCCTATAACTATAATACTAAACATAACTATCAATGTAGTTAGCTCAAAATTTAACACATTAAGTCCAGAGTTAAAGACTATTTAGATTCAAATAAAAACACAACATCAGGACGTTATTCCTCAAAAATGTACTGCGAATTTAGTGAGAATAATTAGCCTGCAGCGGGCAGAGGGTGTCGTATTATTCCCGGTAGAGGATCGATACATAACAAGGCCGGCTGACTCTGGGTAAATGACTGGGTGTGGTTATTGTGAAGCAAGCAGGAGACGTTGGCCCAGCGTTGGGGCACGGGTGGGACAACGTCAAAGACGTTTTCCCACCTGTGGCCCAACGCCGGACCGACGTCTCGAGGTTGCCGTGAATTGTGCAGTAACTTGGTGTGGTGCGGGGAAGAAGTGTTTCGTAACAACATCACATGTTGGATGGATGTATATATATGTGCTGGGGGTGGTGAAAAATCAGCGGCCACAGACAAACGTTGGCCCAACGTCGCCGCAACCACAGGTCCGGACATCCAAGTGGTGTGAGGTGTGCCTGGGTATTTAGACAGTGTGGCTGTCTGATATACCGCCCTCACATCACACATTGAGCCTCCGGGTGTGGTCACAACGATTGGGAGAGAGGACGCCCAAGGGAGACGTTTTCCCGCGTTGAACCAACGTTGAGCCAGCTTTCAGCGTTTGCTGGGCCACTGTTGGCACTTACCGAATGTTCCCAGGTATGAGTACTTTTGCCATGAAGTTGAAAGCGGTCATTCCAATAATTCTAAGATGTATTTAATTATTTCACGTTTTAAAATCCATGTGCTCAATAATATATATTAATTTGTAGCAAGGATGTTTGTAATTAGAGGATTCTTCACAAAGATAAACATAGTTTGCTCTATTCTTCTGGCTGTTATTTTGTTGACCAGAATCACTGCTCAACTCCCAAGAGTCTCCAGTACAGTCCACTTTATCAAAGAAGGTCTATGATCAAAGTAATCACGTGTGCTTCTTAAAATTAAAATGTTACTAAAGTTATTATTATCTACTTTAAATAACATTGTCACCTACTTTCTCATTACTTACTTCACAAAATGCGCTTCCTTGTTCAAACCAAGAGGTAATGGTTATTGCTCTGCGATATTAATTAAACCCATATTATTAGCAATGCATAAAATAAGACCAAAACCGTGGTGAGCTAACTGTACTGCTCATATAAAAGACAAATATAAAACAGCTATAGAGGTGCTATTACCTGCGAAATGCTGTGCGTTTTCCATTATTACAAGTCAGTTATAAAGTTAGGAACACAAATCTTGTGAGAGTTTTCTATCTTCAGCAAACACGATACAATGGGGGTTAGCACATCGTCTTCGACGCTGGCCCAGCAAAAAACCAACGTTGGTTCAACGTGTTGGTTCAACGTATCTTAATTCCTGAAGATATTCTCTGGATATTTTCAAATACGTGGTGGTAAAGCGATACTAATAGAAAACTCATCAACGAGATCAACCTGCACTCAGTATTGTCAAGTTTTTTCCAAAAAATAATATCAAGTCCATCTATCTTGAGACAAGATACATGTTATTGGTCCAGCCTGCACAGCACCTCACAAGTGATAGGTTGAAAAAACATACTTACCTGAAACATTTCAAATGATAGCTTTTGTCGGAAAAAGTCGGTCCCACCACACGTTATCCAAATATAAAAATAAAGTAAAAATCCAGTACCGCCATATTAGTGTTGAGTACACCCACACCTCTGGGATTACTGTTGCACCCAATGACAGTGTACGTTAACCCATTTTATGCGGGTACTAGTATAGAATGTCTTTAAACTGATAGATCATCCCATTAATAATTAAACAACGCAACTGTCACAGATACGTTTTTTAATCATCGATGTGATTATACATAAAAAAAAAAAAAAAAAAAAATTATTCAGCATGTGTGGCTGCAGTATGAACGTAATCAAATTTGCAAACAAAAATTTTCATTTTCAAACGTATGGCTTTCGCAGTGTGGTGGGGACCAACTTTAATGTGTCTTAACGTGCCGTATCGTTACCATGGCTACTCCCTCTCTCTCTATATATATCTTTATGTAGCTACAAGCAACGATAACAGGTTACTTACACTTGTGTAAGTGTCTTTTCTTATTTTTCACGACAATCTTTCTTCTCAACAGAGCCGGACTGGGGAGGGATACACCAGGATCTAGCTATGGAGACAAGAACAACACACTCGTGCTGTGCAAATATGACATGAGAAAAGGCAACCACAGAGTGTTCCAGGGGTACCATGTGTTTGCCCCCCTCGGCGACCAAAGGGTGGCAAGTGCGGTCCCCGCACTTGCCACCCTTTGGTCCCCCGGGGGGAGCAAATCTGTGATAAAGCAAAAAAGCTTCTACAAAAATTTACACTGCCCACGTGACATCAAATAAGGCTAAATAAAATGTTCCAACTGAATTCGAATGAAAAAGGAACATATTCACAGCTGGATATAGTTCAGTTAAAGACGGTGTCAGTGTGCGTTTTTACAGTTCAACACAACATAATTCTCTAAAAAGAACATGTGAAGTCAGATCATGATGGTAACATTTTCTAAATGTACAGAGTTATTACAATTATGCGAATAAAATATATTTTATACTCTATTGTACTCTAAAGCCAAAAGGCAGTATCTGCTTACTTATAAAGTAAGCAGGTACTGCCTTTTGGCTTTGTACGGCAGAGTATACGTATATGAAGTTAGATAATTATGGCAAAGTTTCAAGCATACAGTAATAATATGTGCGAGCACGACAGATATCATGATATTTTGTTAAAAAAAATTTAAAAAAAGGTAATGCATGAAATATATTGATTAATTAAAAGTAAAACACTTTTAATATGATAGCTGCATGATTTATTAGAAAGAAGTTACGCTATTAAAAACACATATTTTGTTGGTAAACAAAAAACATCCAGGTAAAGCTATTAAGAATGACATAAAGTTTCATCGACTCATATTTGAAACATCACTGATGAGCATATGACTTGAAAGCAAACTATAGAGATTTCAGAAACCAAAATACGAAAAAACCATTGTCATTACATTAGAAAATAGCTCTGGCAGGGTCATATTTAAAAAAATATCGACCCTCTTGCAGCCAGATGGTGGTGTGTATACCACACATATGAGTAAAACATACGCACTCTGGATGCTAGGAAACAAATAAAAACAGTGAAAATTGACAACGCTTGTATTAAAGATGCACATTTTGAGTTGATTTTGTATTTATTAAAGTGTTACTGACCAACAACCGCGATAGCCTACGTTTACACAATGCTTAGCTCTTACATCGATAATATCACAACAGTACTGCCTTGCAAAGACAAAAGGCAGTATCTGCTTACTTTACAAGTAAGCAGATACTGCCTTTTGGATTTGCAGAGCAGAGTAGTCGTTTGTAATCCGTTATTAGGAGCGAAATATGTGTTTACACATCAAGATTTGCACAGTTTTGTCTCAAATCCAAAAATATGACAATTTTTCACCCACTTGAAGTTGTGTCTCGCTACCGCGATCCACAACTTCAAGCGGGTGAAAATTTAAATTATTTAATTTGGCGACTTAAGGGTCAATGTTGGCTCACCGTCGACGACGCTATTCCAACACTAAACTGACGCTAAATCAATAGCTATGTTTCAATACAAGATTTCAATACTATTTTGTGAAAAGAAGCTGGTTCGTGTATGGGCGTATTTAGTTGAAATGTCAGTTTTGTCAGTTGACAAAGCCAAACTGACAAAACCGGTGGTATTCTCGCAGCCGCTGCCGTGCAAAGCCCAAAAGGCAGTATCTGCTTACTTTACAAGTAAGCAGATACTGCATTTTGGCTTTGCAGAGCAGAGCGGATCACGTGTATTATCATTCAAATTATTGGTGCCAGGCGCATGTGACAAACTGTATAATGAACGCGATTATTGCTTCTCACTAACTTGCTATATATCTTCACCTTGGATATGAAAGGGTGTATCTGCCACTCTGCAGGTACACCTTTCATATCCGAGTGGGTGATATGTGACCAATATAGAAGCAAGAAGAATAATTATATAAAGATATAATGCTGAACATAAGAAAACATATCAAACTGATCTTAATAAAAAACAAGTTTTATCGTGATCGAGTGACAATAATTAAATTGAGCAAATTGAAGTCCTTCTCGTGCGCGCCAAATGAAGTCAATAGAATAAGCTGTCTGTTGTGACTTCCGTCATAACTGAATGAGGGGTGAGGATTGGTTGATTTTCTCACGTGGTCGCCAGACACGAGTTTTGATTGGCTACAGCCAACAGGTAGACTTCTACGTATGGGCCGAAAACGATTAAAAGAGTCGCCCGCAGCACTGAAAGGGTTAATTAAGAAGGGATACAAGATTCATCACTTTATGATTCACCCACAACGCAAGAGAGACATAAAACAGCGCCAAGCACTAAACAGCGTGAAACATAAAAACAGGCGCCAACATAAACAGCTCACACAGTGCCGCCTGTTTACATGGGTGCCATTAATAACCATCACCAGATAACTTATCACCTGTCCTCCCCCCGCTGCTCATCACAGCGTAACAACGGCCGCCCGGCGCTGGACCAGCATCAACCCTTGATAAAGAGCTACATTATAAAATTGCAATTTTCACCCACTTAAAGTTGTGCGTCGCGGTAGCGACGCACAACTTCAAGCGGGTGAAAATTACTCATAATTTGTACAACGTGTACAATCAAAATGTATGCCAATCTAGCCATTTGTGGCTCATTTCCCTTACATTTTTTTTCATTTTTGAAGGAAAAACATAAAGCCTAAACACGATTCACATTAAATTCATTAACCAGGGTGAATTATTTTCGCGGATTCCTCAATCAATTCTCAAACAATTTCCATGACATTTTGCACATACTATTGTCTAGTTATGCGGCGACTACTCTGAAGATTTCGCAAAGTTTTAGAAGGTATTTCAGAAGTTAGACCATGTGACATGTAATGAAATTCCGGAACGAAGTTAATGGGTTTATATTGGGTGAGATTTTTTATTTATTTACTAAATGTTAAATAGACCAACTTTTAAAGTATACAATATTTATCAATGAAAATTTTCTGGCTAGTCGGTGCATCACTAGAAAATAGCGCTTTATGACAATTGGTTGAGAATTGACTGAGAAATTAGCAAAAATCATTCACCACGGTTAATGTGAATACGACTATAAAAAAAATACACGTAACGTGATGAGCACTTTAAGGATTAATATAACCAGGGAGGTTATATATAACCTCCTTGATTAACGTCGTGTGTTATCCATTATTGTAGATGAGTGTTAATTAATTTGGCTGAACCCTTGTGACGCCGCTGGTACCGTAGGCCTACTTGTGCGGCGCCGTGCAAAGCCGAAAGGCAGTATCTGCTTTTGGCTTTGCAGAGCAGGAACCAAAGGGCAGTATCTGGTTACTCGCAAAATAAGCGGATACTGCCTTTTGGCTTTGAAGAGGTTTCAAAGAAAAGAAAATGACACTTAAATCGATAAAATAGTTATTGGTAGATGATCATTTAATGAAATCACTGTGTTTGGGATATGCCTATTTTAAATAAATATAATTTTTTTTTTTTTCATTTGAAGCTACAATGTGAGTTTGCAATTCCAGTTTTAACCCTTACAAGCCTGAAACTACCATTGTCATCTTCATCCACTACAAGCCGCGAATTGCTGTCGCAATTCTCGACTTGTAGTGGATGAAGATGACTTTAATTAGGTGACTTGAGGCCCTAAAGGGTTTCAAATGAGTGAAAAATAAAAACAAATAATCCAGAAGCCCAATGGGTTAGTCTCTGTTTTACAAGGACAACATGTACATCGCTTATCAAAAACAAAAAGTGCCTTTACCAGATAACACCCGCAAATAGTGGCGTAATTTGGATCGTCACCTGGGGATCATAGGGTCATATCTGTTACTTGATAAAGTGTCGGACACGACCCTTTAGTAGTCAAGTGACGGAATTTACTTTAAATGGCTTTCAGCATCACCTCAAGTGAACCGCCACACGTCACGCAATTCATGAACATATTTCTAAGCTGAAAGCTGTATCCCAACAAACGCCAGGCATTGACCTGTGTTGTTTTAATGTTGGCCCATCGTCTAAGACGCTGGCCCAACGTTAAAACAACACTGGTTAAACGCATCTTTGCTGGAATGGAATTCAAGTCAGCAAACACGAAACAGTCACCCGCGGTTGATTCAATGTTGGCCCACCGTCTACGACGCTGGTCCAACATTGAACCAACCGTGGGTGAATGTCTCGTGTTTGCTGGGTTAATTGACTAAAAATGACACTGGTTGTGAAAGATTACTTTTGCATGGCGCCAATATATCCGTGGTCAGTATTAATCCTTCCAGTGCGGGCAACTCTTTTGTGCGTCTTGGCAATACCGGATGCATGTACACATGGTACAGGTGCATATTTCAAATATAACATTTTTCATTCATCAAAGGCTGACAATTGCGTCGGCAATTCCTCACCAAATGAATACAAATCAAGGAGTGGTCGATGCAGAATTTAAAATAGTTAAAGACGAAGTGAATTTTATATTACAGAAAAATATAATTTCCACCCAGGATATTTTCGTGGGAGCATATTCATTTTTTTCACGGTAAAATTGGATAGCCCATGTTTAGGCTGCCTTATCTCCCAATCCACGGGTATCAACAGCCCAGGAAAAACAAAACCTTTGTATAACATTTATTCAACGTCGGCCCAACGTCTTCGACGTTGGTTCAACATTGTATAAATGTTATACAAATGTTTTGTGTTTACTGGGAGAGTCTAAAAGTAGGCTAAGCACTCGATGGCTTCAAACTGACACGCCGATGGTAATTCATTAGTGAGTAATTGATAGGAGGCAGCGAAATAAATCCAGGATTGGCGTATGCGGAAGAAAATTAATATTTATTGGACAGATTTATTCCAAGAAAAAACTGGAAGAACAGAGGTATATCAAATCCGCAGATTTTCTTTGTGTTTGGTTTTCATAGGCGATTATATATTAGTATATGTTTGTTCTGATATCAGCCTTTTAGAATATGGTGAAAAATAATGCCAAATTTTAAAATGTACACAATTTTTTTAAATAAAAATGGTGAATTTTTTATTCTAATTGTAAAATGACATAACGCTACGTGAATACTTAACAGCTATTATAACATGCAGGTGCAGGTGAAATTAAAAAAACTTGTCTAAATATATCTAATTGAGTAGGAGTAGTGAGTGAGTGAGAATAGGAATACCTCGGATCTCAACAAATTAAAATTATTGTAATTTTTTTCGAATTATTAGGTTGAACTTACTGATAAATATAATATATCGAAGCACAATAAACGCAGCCTTTAAAACAGATTATGTATGCTCTTATAAGTTTTGTGCGGTGAGTATTAAACACTTTAAAGATACAAAATAAACTCAAACAATGTATACCTTTAAAGCGCCACGATGAATCTTAGAATATTTCAATTTTCACCCACTTGAAGTTGTGAATCGCTGTCGCGATCCACAACTTCAAGTGGGTGAAAATGTCTTGCCGATTCAAAATACAAGTATCTTTAAAAAACCCTCGGTACCTTTTTGAATTTTTAACCGGCCAATCAATAATGCCACATTACAAATACCCAGCGAACAGTATAAATCTACCCAATATTTGACCAATGTTGGGCCAACGTCATAGACGGTGCGACAACATTGGTCCACCGTTGGGTAGATGAGTACTGTTTGCTGGGTAGAGTATCCCACTTGCCACTTTCACTCTGGATAATTTTCGTCCAAAGTGAATAAATATGTGTGATACGGTAAAAGTCATATAAAACAAGCTTCTGAAATATTATAAAATAAACATTTTTAGTCCAAATAATTTTATTCGGCTAAAACATACAACAAAACATAAAATAACTTACCGGGCAGCCATCGACAGGGTCTGTGAGCAAAGAGTCCCCTAATATATTCCGACAGTGTTCCGCCATCTTGGCTTGCTGCCTGGGCCTGGCATGGCGATACAAATACATAGATTGATAAACACCACGGAAACGTATTCAGAGTCGGGTCATAATTTGTTCATTTAAATCTGCTATTATGTACGACCGTCTCCGATTTGGGAAAAATACGCAAATGGAAAATTGTTTTAGAAAACAATACACCGTACTTACAAAAATAACCATAGAACATTGAAATATATTGGTACTTAAATTTCACAAATCACATAAATTTCCTGTCGCTTGAAGTTGCGATCCACAACTTCAAGTGACTGAAAATTGAGTTGAATAGCTCATCAGAGCTATAGGGGTTGAACCGCAGGTGTACGTATTTATTTATCTGCTTTTTTGACTTTGCTGCTGAATACAAAAAATGGTACAATATCATCAAATTATCGGTCGATTTATTCATTACTTACGAGCAGTGGTTTTCAAATGAGAGGATAACCGGGTAATCTGACACTTTGAATGCGCTCTCTGCAATAGCTTCAATAACCTCCTGCAACAACACAATCAAACAGTACTTTTAGAATAAGTGTATTCTACTATTTCAATGTTATCCGGTTTTTGTTTCTGCAATTTCTTTAGTCGTATTTCCAACAACAAAACGTAAGCTCTGAGAAATCCCACATATTAATTAAAAATGACCATTTCAATTTTGACATTTAACCCTCTCAGTGCGGGGACCGTCTTTATTCAGACGTCAAAATCTGACGTGTGTAGACGTCAGATTCCTGCACTGAAAGAATTTAAAAAAATTGTAATGGCCGTAGACCCATAACACAGGTATTCAAATGAAGCGGAAAAAGCTAACTACCGGTAAGATATTTATGATGATTTCAAATTGGAAAAACCCTTTGATCTCCATGGTTTATACAAAAATATTTCAGTTTTGTAAGGGTTGAAGTGCATTTAATATTTTGCTTGATACTGTTTTGTAAGCACATGTTTTTATCGATGGGTCGTATATTTGCCACTTTATCAGATGTTTTTTCCCGGTGGGAAAAGATAGAAAATAGTGATTAGGCCTACAAGGATACCTACATCAGAATCATCCTTCACAATTCACCCTTCCGACAGACCCGAGGCGTTGAACCATTGTTGGCTTAATGTTGGGCCAGCGTCTAGGACACTGGCCCACCATTAAACAAACAATGGAACAGCACCTCGTGTTTGCCGGGCTGCACTCTTCATGACGTTGGCATTACAAATCAAACCCATATACCCTTAATTATTAGTTAGTATTACCAATAATTATATTATTAATATTAAGAAGATTATTGCTGATAATTATTATGGATAATTTTGTTCAAAGTATTGTTTTCTGCGTCAGCAATTTCATCTTCAAATAGAATAAAGTGGAAAGTTATTCTGTTATACTCCACATTGAAATGGTTTATTATTCATTAACTGTGGGCGAACTTTGTATCAACATTTTCTAATAGCCTTTTAACAACGAGCATTAACGGGAATTTATTAAATGATCAGGACCTAGGGCTGGTCTAAATTAGTCATAGATGTTCACCATACAGATGGTCCCACAATCAAACACGTACATTCACGACGAGTGATTGCTCCAAGGCACGCATTCAACATTATATCAGGTTAACTCTTTAACCTGGTGTCCACATAGCGTCACCTTGGATATGAAAGGGTGTATCTACCACTTTGCAAAGTGGCAGATACACCCTTTCATATCCGAGGTAAAGATAGTATTGTTTTCCTTATGTTTCAATGACTTTATATAACGAGCTTTTAAAAATTAAATGTGTCTCAAATCTGCGATAATCATATACATTTTGACTTGAATTAAGCAAATTGAACTAGTTTTTAGTCACTTGAAGTTGTGTCTCGCTATCGCGATCCACAACTTCAAAAAACTTAAATAATTTTTTTATTTATTTATTAGCTCAAAATCTCCAGGGGTTAAATGTAGAGGTTTGTTTCATTCCCTTGCGTCAGTGAATTATCATTCGGTGTGATATCCTGTAGGACATGCGCATTCGTCACGACGGACCTGCTTTAATTTCTGTGTCTGGCCATGACTACTAGAAATCAGAATCAGTCTCCTCCCATACATGGTGCCAAATCGCCGCTGATCATAGCAGCTTAGTCTGGTCGTGGACCACACCCGTAATCCAGCAAACACGAGACATTCACCCAATGTTGGTACAATGTTGGGCCAGCGTCGAAGACGCTGGCATAACATTGTGCCAACGTTGGGTGAATGTCTCGTATTTGCTGAGAATTTCTAACGGGGGGGGGAGGGTCTTTTGACATGCTAATGTTTTGTTGATGAGATCAACGGCTCGAAATGATGTAACCTCTTTTGTGTTATCTATTGTGGACGGGTATTGATTGACCCTAGAAATCGATAAGATGATACAATTGAAATTTTCACTCACTTGAAGTTGCGTCTCGCTACCGCAACCCACAACTTTAAGTGGGTGAAAATTACAGATATTTATGTAATTTGAGACCAGGCATTTGCAAATCTTGATGTTAAAACACTCATTTTATTCCCAATAACAGTGATGTGGGCTAATAAAACAAATACAGAACGACCTTTGTCGTGATTAGTGGTGCTTTTGTGCTTTAAATATGTTTTGTTGGTGTTTAACGCGCAATATTTCCAAGTACTATGCTCGTTTCCGTGACATTACCCTCTATTTAAAGCTAGCACGTGACATTGCAGTGTGTGTGACAAATGTCATTGTCCAGGTCTGGCACTGAATAAAAAAGCAGGAACATTTCAGCACACACATACACAAGTTGTCTTTTTTAAATTACAAATTTCGTCTTCACGTACACAGGAAAACAATTCATTTGAAAAAATAAAAATAGAAACGGCAGTTTGTAGTGGCACGATTTTTCAGCCAGTATTCTAATTGTGTTGTTGAGAACAACCCCACGCGTTGCGATGGCAAACGTGACATGCTGCTGGCCTTCCACGTTGTACAATATTTTTTAAAATATAGCAGCGGACGTAGCCTACATCTGTACATCTGTTAACCCAATGCTGATGTAATGCTGGGCCAGCGTCGCAGACGCTGTCCCAGCATGACACAAGCATTGTGCTAACATATCGCCTTTGTCGGGATCATACAACCAAACGAGAGGCAGCTAACAATAAACAAATATGGTGCAAATCCATATTATCACGATAATAGGAAGGTGAGAGGAGTGAACTACTGTATATTATCAAGTGTATACGTATTTGAATGACGCTGCTGCCCCAACAACAGCCCAGCATCGGATCAACGCCTCGTGCCAGTTGGGAGGACTAATCAGCTTCTGCTGCTGCTGCTGCCATTGTTGCTGCTGCTGTTGTTGTCAATATTGATATGTCAGCTGATAATAATTATGATGAGGCGTCTGCATTGTTGACCTTCATCGCGGCTTAATACTGATCACGCTGATCCCATATATGACTCATTAAGTCGCTCCAGGTCCGTGTATACTGCCGTGCCAAGCCAAACGGCAGTAACTGCTTTCCTTCTCGAGTAAGCAGTTACTGCCTTTTGGCTTTGCAGAGCAGTAGGCCTATACACATACTCACTGACAACATGACGTTATTGCGACGTTGAATCAACGTCATTGACGTTGATTCAACCTCGCAATAACGTCGTGTGCCCAGCGGGTAGGCCTACATCCCACTGGGCACACGACGTTATTGCGACGTTGAACCAACGTCATTGACGATTGATTCAACGTCGCAATAGCGTTGTGTGCCCAGTGGGTATAATTATGTATTATTCCTTCGCTTCGGGATAAAGGACCGTATGCGCCTCTCTGTAGCCTCGCACATTATATGACTTTTCATTTCCAAGACACCTGTATGATTTTATAATCAGCAGTAATATCCTCGCAAACACAAGACATCAACCCAATGTCGCGTGAATGTTAGTCCACCATCCGCGCCGCTGGCCAACCATTGACCAGACAAATGAGAAGTGTTTAATGTTCCTGGGATGCCCGTTATCCTTTATAATGGACAAGGGCGAGACCTCTGCCCCATCGGCGCACCATCTATTAAACGCTGCGTGCAAATATTGTTTTCTAAATTATAAAAAAGATACATAGGTATAATTATCGACTGTTTCGGATGACATTTATGTCACACAAAATAGAAACCGCCATTTTAATGGTAGTATAAATATATGGTGGAGCATATATGGGACAGTATGCCACCCCCCCCCCCTTCCCATATACACCCAGAGCAATTAATTGTATACCGGGACAATACGATATGTGATCAGTTCCGTTGCTTAGATCATTATTATCCAGACAGTACGACACAGTGACCTAACGTTGGCCCAGCATTGTAGAAGATGGGCCAACAGTAAACCAATATTTGTTAACGTGTCGTGTTTGCTGGGTGGTGGCAAGGTAATGCTCTCAAACCTGATGGAGTTGTATCAGAAAAGAGTCTCCATGATATGTGATACAAATAAAATAAATTTAACCCTTCAATCGCTAAACACGACAAAAGTCGTGTATAATCCTTTTTACTAGCCGATTAAATTACTGTTATTGGGAATGAAATGAGTGTTTGAACAGATTTACACATTTAGTAATAGAGATATCATCTCGGGTCATGTATTGTGTAATAATGTAAACATTTAACCCTTAAAGCCAAGGGATCTACTTTAGACGTCAGAATCTGACGTAGACGTCAGATTCTGACGTCTACCGACGATCCCCGCACTGAAAGAGTATATGTCCATCCGTTCGTTCGTCCGTCCGTCCATTGTTAACTCGATAACATTGTCGTCGTGGCGTTTTGCTTCATATTTCATATGCAGTTGCAATGCACGGGTACTTATTTTAGATCTGACTTTTTATGATTCTAGTCTCCTAGAAAAATAAGCTACGGTGATTACAGACTGGTGGATATTGCAGTTACCGCCGGCTATTTCAAATATTTCCTTCGTATCTCGATGAACTAGTACCACTGATTAACCCCATATGAGGCGGAAAGAGCTAACTAAGACATTTATGATGATTTCAAATTGAAAAAAACCCTTTGGTCTCTCGGTTTGTATAAAATATTTCAGTGCTGTAAGAGTTAATAATAATAATTATGTAATATTATATGTACTGTGTTGTATCGTACATTCACTGTTATTTTTCTTGTATGGTAGGCTTAAAGAATAAATACTTGAACATGTCTGCTGGTTCCTCGTCTCCTTGGACCTGAAAGGGTGCATCTACCACTTTACAAGATGACAGATAACCCTTTTATATCCAAGACGCTAAATCTCGGTGTCTCCATTCTGAATATCACAGATGGCTTATTGGCAAAATAATCATTTGTAAACAATAACATTATATTGGCGGGATCGGTCGATCAGTGGTTTCCGCGGCGGTATTAACACTGCTTTGCAAAGCCAAAAGGCAGTATCTGCTTACTTGAAGAGTAAGCAGATACTGCCTTTTGGCTTTGCACGGCTGTATGGATTTCCATACAACGGTGAATACGCGGCAGGTTAGCGGTCAGTCAGGCCCCAGATGTATTATTGATAAAAAGGACAACTGGCACTTTCCCAATTGGCTGACACCGCTTGTCAGATATGTCTAGATTACTCAGACGTCCTGTTCCGTGTGTGCTATATATAGAGTCCTAGTGCTCAACGTCTTCACCCCTTAACCCTCACAACGCTGAAATATTTTTAAACCGAAGTTGTTTTTTCAAGTTGAAATCACCATGAGCGTCTTAGTTAGCTCCCCGCGCTTCATTTGAATACCTATGTTATGCATCTCCGACCGCCATAAATATTGCACTCTTTCAGTGCGGGGATCGACTTTAGAAGTCAAAATCTGACGTCTAAAGACGTGAGATTCTTACGTCTAAAGTCGATACCCGAGCTTAAAGGATTAAAGTGCTACCCACGTCTGGGACCGTTTACAGCCGTTTTACTTGTCATTCAAACAAGAATGAAAATATGAAGAAGAAACGAGAACTCAATTTGCTAGATTAGCATGTTTTGAATCAAATTCTACTTATGTGAGTAATTATTACCAACTTGAAGTTGTGGGTCGCCGCAGCGAGGCACAACTTCAAGTTGGTAATAATTACAATCCTATAAAGTAGCGCATTAAGGGTTGAAATATGTGAAGTACAGTGGTGAGTCCCATCTCAAGATGAATGAAAATTAAGCTCTACTTGGCTTATAATGTGAAATATCTGAGTATTATTATCTCAAATGAACACTCAAGACGATGGATCATAGTACTAAAAGTACTAGATAAAAGTACTAGACAAGAGTACTAAATAAAAGTACCAGATAAAAGTACTTGCTAGATATTAGATGTATTTTAATCAAAATATGCCATGTGCTGTGTAAATGCGACCCCGGGAACAAACTAAAACTAATAAAGTCGGCATTTTTACGAATGGATGAACTGAAATACTGATTGATCTCCCACACAGCAAAAGTGAGAATTTGCGCTGGTCCACCGTCAACGACGCAGGCCCAACATTAAACCAGTATTGGCGCAGACATCTCTCGTCTTTGCTGTCTGGGTTGTGATTTGATTTAAGCATGTTTTTTAGTCTGAATTACATTTCAATGTGAGCCACTGATAGAATTTGGTAATGACTGAAATTCGATCGCCCGTATTTGTTACCATGAATGCAACAAACACGAGACGTTGTACCAATGTTGGCTTAATGTTTTGTGAGCAGTGGTGTATCCAGAAATGCAATAAAGGGGGGGGGGGTGGGGGGGGGCATAGATCTATGACAGGTTTGCTAGGGGGGTGGGTGTCCTGAGGCATGGTCCCCCCATTTTTTTTTTTTTTTAATATGAACATCAAATCGTTCGGTTTCGTGTTACTTTTTCCTTAAAATGAAGATATACAAAAACGCGGTTGAATTTAAAGAAAATTAATGACCAGTGTGGGAATTAACCCTTTCACCGCTACGCACGACTATAGTCGTTTTTCATCTGCTTTATTAGCCGATTAAATCACTGATATCGGTAATTAAATTAGCGTTTGATCATCAAGATTTACAAACATTTGGTCTCAAATTAAAGAAACAAATAATTTTCACCCACTTGAAGTTGTGGGTCGCGATAGGGACACACAACTTCAGGTGGGTGAAAAATTTAAATAAATTACCTTAGCGAGATCAGGGTTAGGGGGGGGGGGAGTGAGTTTCTAACCTTGAACACGATTTCCGTGCACATGGTGAAGCCGTGGGTGATAATGGGTTCCTCGTCCGCACCCTTTCCGTCCCAGCAGTCCAGCTCCACACAGCGGCATCCGCATAGTAGGGCTTCTCTGTATATTTCTACTGAAGACCTACCCGTCAGCTGGTGACCTGTCACATACACACATTCTCATGTACAGTCGATATAATATTTATTTATTCATTTGCATGCAAAAGAATGCAGCTACAATATTAATATATACAATAAAATACACATATATAATATAAATTGAATGAAAATTGGGTGATAAAGGGATCCTCGTACTAGCATAAAGTGCCCCGCTAAGCGTGAATATAGTCGTATTTAATTTGTTTTTTGAGTGTTTAACCATCACGATTTGCAAATGTTTGGTCACGAATTAAATAAATCCCAATATTATAGTCACCCACTTGTACCGCGACCCACAACTAAAGTGGGTGAACAATTAAATTATTCAATTTAGTGCTTTAAATTGATGTCACAATGCATTATCATCCCAGAAAACACAATATGTCTTGTGTTTGCCATGATACTGAATTAATATCGAAATGGAATCTAAGTTTAACATTTTCTGATGTATGTAATAATCTTTGTCTAGCAATATGCTGAACTTATATCGAAATGGAATTTCAGATATACATAGCAGTCTTTGTCTAGCTCAATAAGGCATGGTATTGCGATTTTACGTGAAGCTTTATTGTATTTCTACTGTATTGTATCGTATTTTAAAGTTATCATTTGCTTATAATATTATGTATTCATACACTGTGTATTTGACAAATTCGCTATTGCGCTGTTGTATATAATTAATATGTATCACATTAAATGTTATGTATATTTATACAATTTTATTGCATGTATACTTATGAATTTATTGTTTGTACCGTAAAGCTATTTTTATAACTCAATATTGTAAAAAAGTCACATGAAAATGCTATAAAACATTATTTCGTAGGGCCTACAAAATATTTTACAACATTTTTTTAGATGTTGGACAAAAACACATCATGAAAAACGTTTTTAAAACATTTTTTATAACGCCATAAAACATTAGTTGAAATGTTTTTTTAAGCATTTGATTAAAATATGTTCATAATATAATTTTTAAAAAATGTGTTCAAAACATTTCAATGATGTTTTTTGCATAACATTTAACAAAAATATTTTCTAGACCCTACGAAATTATGCTATAAGGACGTTTCGTCAAACATTTTCTCGATATTTACAACATGTGTCTGTGTTTATTGATTGATTGATATCAATATAATAATATCTGACCTGTGAGATAGGTGTTGTGAGATGAGTTGATGAAGTAGTGTGACAGGGGCTGGTTCATGTCCTGACTCAGGTCCAGTTTCTCGGGGGCCAGCAGGGCGTTCTCGTCGCTCATCAGGTAGCGCAGGAACCCCTCCACAGACATGTGACCTGTGGGGTGACACACAAAATAATACAGCTGATACGCCGGTACGCAAAACCAATGTCGGTTTAGCTCTTCGTTGCCCATTTCACCACAAAACGTACTCCTCGAACCCAAGTTTATTTTAATAAAATCGTGATGTCATATCTTAAATAGACCCCCATAAGCATAAATTAGACGCAGCATGATACAACATGGCACAACATTGAACACTACATCCCAGCCAACACGAGAGATTAACCCAATGCCGTTTCAATGTTGGACCAGCGTTGCAGACGAAGGTACAGCGTTGAAACAACATGAGTTGATATCATTGTGTTCGTTGAGTGTATGTGCTTTATTTCTTTAAAGCTGTAATTCCAAGGGGCATAATTTGGCATGTCATCAGCTATTTTATGCAGATTAGGTATCTCAAAATTTACATTAATTTAGCTATAAATAGAATCGACTCACAATTTTATATACATGCATTGCATACTGCCGTGCAAAGTCAAAAGGCAGTATGTGCTTAGTTTAAATGTGAGCAGATACTTTCTTTTGGCCTTGCAGAGCATTGTAGTCATAACAGAAAAAATGATTTTCAACACACTCAGAACAAGGACAGAAGTTCACCTAATGGTAAATGCTAGCATAATGATAATTACACCATAATCAGATAATGATGATAATCTTTAATTCAATTAACATATCATAAATATCCCCATCACCGTGTGGATAATATTCAAAGTGCAAAATAAACGGGATATAGTGAATAGTGATAAATTAAGTGACAATTTCACAGAAAGTTCTCGTATTATTATAACATATCGACATAATACAAAAATGCTAAACATTTCGAATATTTATATAGATGTGAGCGTCTTAATATTGGGATTGAACAGGTGTTCGGAAAACAACAGACGTTGAACCAGTGCTGGTTTAATGTTGGCCTACTATTAGATACATTAATCCATCACTGGGCCAACGTATTGTGTTATCCGGGACACCTCTCTCATCTTACGGCAAGAATAAACACATCTGAAAAACCTGAAGGATGTACATGCAAAATATTATAATATTAATATAAGGAGGAGTGAACAATTTCAGAGGATTTGTTGGTTGGTTCTACGGAAAATAGGAAGGGCCAGTGTGATGGTTTTTTCCATAAGCCAGTAAGCATTGTAAGTACTCTGTTATAGCAGGTCAGCCAAACTGTCATGACTGAAATTATAGAATTTAAATAATTATAGAATTTAAATTTTTACCCAGGTAAGATCGTGTGTCACTAGCGCGATCCACAACCTCTAGTGTGAAAAAACTACTGACATAATGTACAGCTGGAATCAAAGTATATACGACAATCTAGGAAATGCAATGCCACCTTCTCCTTTAATTTTTTTGCTTGAAATACAAATAAAAAGGCTAAAACGGCTATAGACGTGATTAGCAGTTAAAGGGTTAACCCAGCAAACATGATACGTCAAACCAATGCCGATTTGATGTTGGGCCGACGTCGGAGACGGCGGGCCAACATTAAATCGGCATAGTTTTAACGTGTCGTGCTTGCTGGGAACATACTAACGAATATGTCCAGATTGGCGATATTGGGAAGAGATTGGGAAAATATCGACCCATCTGTTATTACAATATAATAAAACTTGCATATTGAGATTTGCAAGTTTTTTAATGACATGTTGACAAATCTGTTAAAGCAGATTGTGAAATCTGTTACAAATTGAAAAATCTGGTGTAGCAAATTGGAGAATTTGTCAACCCTTTCAAGCCTGAATTTACCCTGGTCATCTTCATCAACTACAAGCCCTTGTAGTGGATGAAGATGACTTCAGGTGGGTGGCAAAAGAAAAAAATATATATTGTTATTATTAAACAGTATATAGCATGAAATTTCTCGTTCTAAAGCCCTTATGTTTTAGGAAATTAAGACATCCTTCGGCGATGTAAAATGATGATTTGATACGTCGTGAGGGTTTAAAGGGTTAAAACATACTGAAGAGTCTGTTATAACATATTGTGAGACCGTTACAACAGACTGATCACTCTGCATGTTATAACATATTATTTACTACTGGCTGATGGGAAAATAATTCACCCTGACACTTCCAGGGAATGAAATTATATAGTAAAAAATTATTAAGAAAAAATACAAACCAATCATTTAACTATGATGCGATTATACATAATACTGCAAAATTATAACTGCAAAATTTATCGTTACTTGATGAAAAAAAGCACGAAGTAAAGGAAAAATGTATCATTGCCAACAACTAGATCTAACTAAAAAATCTCGCGTCTATATAATAATAGGCATGCTAATGCGAAAAATCTATCAAGATCGATCCCAGCAAACACGATACGTTGAACCAATGCTGGTTTAAGGTTGGCCCATCGTCTGCGACGCTGGGCCAACCTTAAACCATCACTGGTTCAACGTCTCGTGCTTGCTGGGATGGCTGCTGTTCATTTAGTTTGACCCGGGTGTTAGGCCTCCGATTGGTCGACTTGGAAACCTTGACCCCGGGTTCGCAACCAATCATTTCACTTGTTTTTCCGACCTGCTAGGCCATCTCGACCAATCAGTTGACGACCTGGTAAACACGAGCCGTTGGTTAAATGTTGGTTTAGTGTTGGACCAGCGTCGCAGAGGGTGGACCAACATTAAACTAGCACTGGGTTAACATTTCGTGTTTAAACGCGAAACATTATTGTACCGATGCTGGATAAATGCTGGCTCATCGTCTGCGACGCTGGTCCAACATTGACCCAGCATTGCGAGAACGAATCGTAGCGAGAACTACTCAAGGACCCCCCCCCCCCCCACCAGGCTACATAAAAGGCCACCCAGTGATCACCAGATTTTTTTTGGGTTCAGTGTTGGGACAGCGTTGTGGATGGTGGCCCAGCATTGGACCAACATAGACACAATGTCTCGGTGTTTATTAGAACATTCCCAACATTTAATCTGGGTTGTTATACTGGTTGCTAAATCAAAATACTAACACTTACTTGGAAAATTTCTAGGTACAGAGTTGAGAAAATTGCGAGAGAAAAAATTTATTGCTAACGTCAATCTGAGTAAATCTAACAAATAATATAGACTAATCTAGTCCAAATGTTGGTTGAAAAAATGTGCAATCGTTTCCGATAAAAAAAAACTAGCTATCCGACCATGCAAATAAAAAACTAAAAAATCTAAATGTAGAACATAATCAGATAATTATATTAAAATTGTAAGATAAAAAACGTGAAAAACCATGTAGCCAAATAGAATATTGCCATATTGTTACCTTCTGGAACGCTGGAGTCTGTGGACATGCAAAAGACAACACACATAAAATACCAGACATAATAAGGTAACACAGCAAACACGAGACGTTAACCCAATGCTGGGTTAATGTTGGCCCACCGTCTTCGACGCTGGGCCAACGATAACCCAACATTGGCTCAACGTCTCGTGTTCGCTGGGAAACATGGAAAAGGAAGTATAGTCGTATCAATTTGGTGTTCCCAGACACAAATGAGCCGTTCTATGGTTAAAATCTGATACTTCCAATTGATGCAACGTCGTTGGCTTAACGCGACATAAAGGAACAACTGTTTTTACAATGTGACAATGAACCTGCGCACAAACGCAACTCACCCCTGACTACAGTCAACGTAAGTAGCCTCATCAAGTTAGACTACACATTTGATAAATCACTACAAATTTTCCTTGTTTAAAAACACTTTGAAAACATCTGAGAGCGTCTCTGCATTACAAGAATTAATAAACCACTATAAACATGATAAACATGTACACTCAATTAAACCAGGGATCAGGATAGTTAAAAATAATAATAAACTATATTGTAGTTATATGAAGGCAGCTAAACTTCCATTCTTATGTTACACATGATATAATTTATTCAAATAATCATTATGATACGGCTTCTTCAAGGGTCGATTCATAATTATTTTATAAATCAACTCAAGTATCGCAACGGCCGTGGCCACACTGAGTGACGTTACCTTTGCCGGCCATGTGCCTGTTGGGCTCGAACTGATCGATGAGCGACTGCGCCTTTTTCTTGTCGCAGAATGGGTAGAGTATCTCGTTGAGTCTGGGATCCCGCTGCTGCGTGTTCAGAAACTCCACGAACTGGTCCGCGCTGAGGTACGGCTTCTTCTTGGCACCCCTGTCACAGACAAATAACACAGGTACATGATCCAGGCTGTCATTCAAGCAATGTGCTCTCAACAAACACGAGACGTGAACGTCTCGTGTTTCGTGGGTTTTAACCCTTCTTTGAAATGACCTTGAAATAACCTTTGTGTCATCTTGCAACTAAGTCATATCAAAGCCCTGAGGATTATATAGCTCTGTGCCAAGTTTTAGTATGCTGCGTTTAATGGTTGCTTATGAGGGTCTACTTGAAATATTACATCGCGATTTTTTTTAAATAAAGTTGGGTTCCAGCTAGGAGTACGTTTTTGTGGGGAATTTGGTGAAAAAAAGTGTTAATATGTTGCATTAATCTGTAGTACTTTGTCCTTCATTGAGGTGCATAGACAATATCTAAAATAGCCGCCAGTAACTGCGATAGCCACCAATCTGTAATCATTGTAGCTGATATTTTTAGGAGACGGGAATCATAAAAAATACGTCCACAAACATTGCAACTGCATATGAAATATGAAACAAAACGCCATGACGACACAGACATCATGGTGTTAACACAAATGAAATGAATCGGGCTTTAGGCCACCTTTGTGCACATATAGGCTAAACTGGGCCAGGAGAACCTCCTGAGGATGGTGAGATGAATGAGATGACACTGTCCTCCGGACACAGGATTCGAAATTCGAGCCCTGGCGGTCTGAGGCCGATCACGCTACCTCTCGGTCACGGAGGCTCCCCACAATACTGAGTTTCGAGCGTGGATGGGGAAGAAACATTTTTGTTTCTTTCAAACCGCCGAGACCGGGAACCGAACCCCGAACTCTAGCGTGAAAGGCAGCGGTGCTAACCACTACCCTAGGGCCCCCGCATCATGGTGTTAACAATGGACGGACAGATGAATGTGCGGACAGATGCGACACCTGACGACAATAATCATCAACAAAAATGGGCTAAAGGTCATATAATAATATAATTCTGTCGTTAAAGACAAACCTCAGTAAATGTTATTGGGCTGTTTGCCTTTGAAGGACAGAATCATCCTTCGTACTTCAAGGGTCGATCACACCCGTCACATTGTTGATCACGTTAACATGTCTAAGGTGATCCCCAGACATAAACAGTGATGAATGATCACAGACAAAAAACAACTCCGTATCCACTGGACCGATTTTAAAGCCTGGGGGTCGCCGCGTCCACCGCCACACGCGCGGTGACGTGGAATTATTACACTGGTATGGTTACATGTGTTAACTCTGCCTCACTGCATCTCACCAACCTCATTGATCTCATATTGCACACAGCTCTGATTTAACCCTCACAACGCTGAAATATTTTTAGAAAATGTTTTTTTTTCATTTTGAAATCATCATAAATGTCTTTTGTGCTGGCCCAACATCATACCAACACTGGGTCAACGTCTCGTGTTTGCTGGGTTCTAATTGTTACATTAACCCTGAAATAGGGCTGAAATATTTGATATAAACCATGGAGACCAAAGGGGTTTTTTCAATTTGAAATCATCTCAAATGTCTTAGTTAGCTCTTTCCGCTTCATTTGAATGCCTATGTTATGGGTCTAAGGCCGTTTTAAACAGTGTACTCTTTCAGTGCGGGGATCGACTTTAGACGTCATAATCTGACGTCTGTAGACGTCAGATTCTGACGTCTAAAGTCGGTACCCGCGCTGAAAGGGTTAAAACTGCCTCACTGCATCTCGCAATGCACAGGCGACGTGCTGAGCTAATGTTGTTTTAATGTTGACCCATCCTCTCCGACGCAGGGCCAACATTAAAACAACGTTAATACAACGTCCCGTTTTTGCTCGGGGGGGCCAGCTCTGAGTTAATACTAAGCCGGTGTCCATGACGGTGGGCTACCATTCAGCCATAAATGGGTGTCCTGTTTGATGGGTTGGAGGCGGCGTGGTCGCATTCACAAGTACCTGTTTAGTTGATAATGTTGCCAAATCAATATCACAGTAAAAACTAGTGGGCACAAACCAAACGTGATTAGTCTCGATTAGTCATATGGCTTTCTGTTCAGGGATTTGATTCGCATAGCAGGCAGGCAGGCAGGCAGGCAGGCAGGCAGGCAGGCAGGCAGGCAGGCAGGCAGGCAGGCAGGCAGGCAGGCAGGCAGGCAGGCAGGCAGGCAGGCAGGCAGGCAGGCAGGCAGGCAGGCAGGCAGGCAGGCAGGCAGGCGGGCAGGCAGGCAGGCGGGCGGGCGGGCAGGCAAGCGGGCAGGCAGACAGGCAGGCAGGCAGGCAGGCAGGCAGGCAGGCAGGCAGGCAGGCAGGCAGGCAGGCAGGCAGGCAGGCAGGCAGGCAGGCAGGCAGGCAGGTAATCTGCCACTCGGTACCCAGGGCAATGGGATTTCCCTGTCCTGGTTGATGAAGCCGAAATTAATTTGTTTATATGGGTGTCTTGGAAATAAATACGTCCCAACAAAGCCGATCGCTTAAACCATGCCATTACAACACAACTGTAGATAGGCCTTGAATTGAGAATCATTTGAGGCATTTGATAGATAAGTTTGCTATATACGAAACAACAGAGGTCGTCGACCCAGCGCTGTTTTAATATTAGACTAATGCTTCACGGACGAGACAGCTTTGTAGCAGCATTGGATCTCCTTGTCTGGGCAATGCATCAGATCAACCTGCCTAGCAAACACGAGACGTTGAGCTAATGTTGGTTTCAAGTTGGCCCAGCGTCTACGACGCTGGGCCAACTTTAAACCAACATTGGTGTTTGCTGGGTGCCCTCATTGTGGCCGACAATGGCAAACAAAGTCACTGACACGGCGGCGTGCCCACACTGGGGAGGGCGGCGACAGCCAAAAGCGGATTACTTGAGCAATTTACAAGGATCCCACTGCCTGACAGCCTCAAAAGCAATCCTTCTTCTCAGCAAGCACCATGCACCTTATCTGTGCTGCTCTGCAAAGCCCAAAAGGCCAGTGTCTGTCTCGATACCTAACTTTAATGTTATTAAATTACGAACGGCCGTCTCTATCAGTTTATATCTGTCTTCCCCGCGAAGTAAGCAGGTTTTTTTCAGAAACACCATTCACTGTATTAAAGGGTGGCCTGCGTGGAAGCGGCTTGTCAAAGCAGTGTGCAGGTCTGCTTTGCATTTTTGTTAACTGTATGTATGTAAAATGTAAGTTAAAGCACAAATAAAATGAATTTGAATTTTGACCCCAGACGGTCGCCCACCACTAAACCGACATAAGTCAGGTATATGCATACATGCAGTGTGCTCTCGGTTGTTGCGGAGCTAACCTCTGCAGGACAACCATGCTAATAGGGATGGTTCTAAATTTACCGGAATTATGGGTTTCGTGTGCATTAATTTCATAACAGGTCAATGGCCTTTGTCTCGTAGGCCTACAGTGGGGTTACGGTGCGGGCAAAATAGTTTTGCGATAACAACAGCAAATGAAAATAAGATTTCTTTTCGACAAAAATAGATGTTGACATCTGGCTAGTCTGGGTCACACAAGACGACTAAAATGTATAATACAAACATAAAGTACAGCTCTGTTCTGCAAAGCCAAAAGGCAGTATCTGATTACTTGTAAAGTAAGCAGATACTGCCTTATGGCTTTGCACGGCAGCGCTCTAGAGCACCGATCTCCGAATAGGCCTGTATGCTAACCCTTTACCTGATGCTAACGCATATATGCAGTGCAATAATCGTTTTTAATTCATTTTCAATAACATTTATTTGGAACGTATTCCGACGTCTTAACCCTTACAACGCTAAAATCTTTTTTGTATAAACTATTGGAGACCAAAGTGGGTTTTTTTTATTTGAAATCATCATAAATGTCTTAATTTGCTCTTTCCGCTTCATTTCAATACCTATGTTATGGGTGTACGGACATTATAAATATTGTATTTTTTTCAGTGCGGGGACCGACTTTAGAGGTCAGAATCTGACGTCTACAGACGTCACATTCTGACGTCTAAGGTCGATCCCCGCGCTGTTAGGGTTAAATTTGTGATAGTTATCAAAGCTTGGCAACCCCATCTTCCATTGGCAAGGCCATCACAGACTGAGCGCCACGGCCTCACGCCGGTGGCGCTCGGTCTATAGATGACTTTGCCAAGAAAAGCTGACCCAGAACACAAGATGTTGAACCAATGTTGATTTAATGTTGGCCCACCGTCAACGACGCTGGGCCAACATTAAACCAACATTGGTTCAACGTCTTGTGTTCTCTTGTTAACCCTTTCACCGCTAATCACCATTTTAATCCGTGTTACTAGCTGATTAAATCACAGTTATTGGAAATGAAAAGTGTGTATAAACATCAATATTTGCAAATGTTTGGTCCCAAATTAAACAAATATGAGTAATTTTCACCCCACTTGAAGTTGTGGGTCGCGGTAGCGAGACACAATTTCAAGTGGTTGAAAAAATTAATTCCTTGACTTAAAGGGTTAAAGATGGTAGGATACTCACAGAGCGTGGAATATCTTGTCAACTTCGTTCCTGCCCACCAGATGTCGATAGAACGAGAAGAACTCCTCAAATGTGAACTTCCCCGAGGGGAGATAGTCATTCTGCAAACAATAACACCACAGTGGAATTATCCCTGCAAACACTTCAATGCTGGTTTAATGTTGGGTCAGCGTCGCGGACGGTGGATCAACATTAATCCAACACTGGTTCAACATGTCGTGTTTACCGGGATTGGGCGTCCAAGTATACATATCTATTAAAAAATACTATGGATACAGGTATCGCTGCGCATCAATTTAAGACCATTGAAACGATAATGGGTGAACGTCGTACGTTGGTTAAATGGTAATTGTGAATGTTCGTTAAGTCATAATGTTGTGTTAATGTCATCATTACAACTGCGAATTGTTTTTTTTAAACCAGTTTAAAAATGGAATAGATGACGAAAAACAGTTTCAAGATAAAGTTAAGTAGTTGTGGTAAAGAAAAATAATACGAAGGGCATAATACAAGGTTATCCGTTAGGAATTGCATACGTAGGCCTATGTAAATGACGAGGCTGAGGCAGCTGATATACGTTAAACACAATCTAATTAGGCTTATCTGTTTCCATTCTACACACTGAACGTAACTCTCCTTCTGGCGACTGAACTCTATTGTTAAAAACTTTCAACATGAGACGCTGAAGAAGTGTTGGTTTAATGTTGGACCAGCGTCAAAGACGATGGTTCAACATCTTACCAACACTGCGTCAACTGTTTAAGCTTGATGGGATGCTATGAATATTTAGAATAATTTGAACCGAATAATTGAAAGAAACGGCAATAACATCAAGAACAATATAGGCATACACTGTCACCTGGGTACAAACATTCGACAATCTCGTTCAATGATCAGAAATGCAAACCTAGCAAACAAGATACATTGACCAAATGTTGCTTTATTGTTGGTGGACCACCGCCCAGCATTGAATCATCATTGGATCAATATCTGATGCTTGTTGGCAAAGCTAGTTTTGGTTGTATGACGACAACTTACCTTTCCCGCGGGCAGTCTGGCAGCTTCCAAGGCTTTCTCCACTTTCTTCTTGTCATCTCGATGAGCAGCGAACATCCGCACAATACTAGAGTGAACACCAATTGCAGACAGACATACATTAATGAGTTTAAACAAGGACACTGTTGCTTTATCAATTGTACAATGTGTATATACTAATTGCAATAGAGTCGTATCTGCCACTTTGCGTGTGAGTATTTTTCATCCAGTTTAAGATGTCAAACATATAAAATATAAACAGTGCATACATCTGGTAATTCACACGTGGAAGATAAATCAAACAGGAATTATTAGAACCTTTATCAATCAGTTCCCAACCAATCGCATTAACCAATAGAAAACTGGTGTCAACTACACTAGACAGCACCTGTATAACCAGTCATTAAAAATAAAATATGCCTTAAATCTTGACATACTTAAATTTCACAAATTACGTACATTTTCAGTCACTTGAAGTTGTGTGTCGCGGTAGCCAGACACAAATGCAAGGGACTGAAAACTTAAATTTAATAACTCAGCCTGTAGGTCCTACTGCTAAGTTAACACAAACATTTCAAACACAACGAAGAGCAATCAATAATTACAGAACTGCAATTACATATTTTAAAACCATAAACTACTTTAAAATAAGATTAAAAAAATAGGAATAATTGGTAATGTAGCACACCAATCAATACTTTTCATATACTACGGCATCTCAGTAAACACAATACACTGTCCCAATGCGAGATTATGTGGGTCCACCGTCTCCGACTCTGGCCCAACATTACTCCCGCATTGGGTCATTGTTGTCTCTTCACTGGGATTTTACCGGCGTGTCATTTCACAGCAAACATGAGACGTTGACACAATGTTGATTTACTTTTGGTCCGACGTCGCAGACGGTGGACCAAAAGTAAATCAACATTGGGTCAAAGTCTCGTGATTACTGGCTTTGTACTCACTTCCGCACGGGGATTTTTCCGTCCTGATTCGTGACGTGAACCAGTTTGGTGTGGCATTTTTCAAGGAATGTCAGGGGACTAGAATTCTGCGCCAGGAGGCTCGTGGCAAGTCTGAACAGCAATTGGCACCATTCCTGTCAAAAAAGTAGATTAAAATGAAATAACGTTACACAACATCTACATTCTTACTAGCTAAACATGTAAGAACACAAGTCGAATGAGGAATGATAAAAAAAGTTATTTGATAATATCCCAGCAAACACGACACATCTACCCAATGTTTGATCAATGCTGGGCCACCGTCTACGACGCTGGCCCAACATTAGTCAAACATTGGGTAGGTGCGTCGTGTTTGCTGGGATTGGAACTTTACAAAGCAGTGATGTAGCAAAACGCAGCCTCACCTTGGCGACCTCCTTTGAGTTGGCTGCGAAGTTGATAAAGCTGATATTGACCATGTCGGTCCCATAGCATATGGTGACCATTTTCTCCTCCAGTGGGATGTCCTGCGCTCCCATGGTGATCGTGTCCCGCACCTTGGGATCCTGTGGAAAAACGGTCGTAAAATGTGAAATATTTTCTAGATATTTACTGTCGTCCCCTCGGAATTAAAGGGCCATATTTGCCACTTTGCGGAGCTAGTCCGTTTACAGAATGGTTCGCTATGTCATAATATATTCTACATGCGTGAAACATACGTTTCATCAATACTATTTTTAACTTTTAAAATGTTTTTTTTAGCAAATATTATATGAGTGAATATTGCTTTACGTTGTTTTCTGCACAATAAGGCAATATCGCGACAGAAAGAAGCCCGTAGCCGGGACTATACTCTACTCTTATGGAATGACTTCAAGGGTTCTTTGTTGAACAGAGTACCATAGACAGCACTGCACACTCCAGGCCTTTGAGCAGTGTGGAGCATTGCATATGCACAACCTCGATGACAAACATCGACCCGGCCGGTATTCGAACCGGTTTCAAACCACAGCCGGACCGAATGAACCATCGGGGCCGGCCAGCAAATCGATATAGTCACAAGAGAGTTACGATGCGCTGCTTAAAATGGGTAGAAACTGAAAAGAAAAATTGTGATCCAAATATTCAGATGGTATCTGAAGCTTTAGCTCCTGCACTTCAAAGTGACATAACTCTGATGCACCAGTAAAATAAATTAATATACGTCTAAACAGGTTCGTAAATATTGAACTGACAACTTCGCTTCTCTCGCATCAGATGTATAGATGTAATTCATTTCTTGCAATTTAAGCATATAAAGACAATAAATTGAGTAGCTTTTCGTAGAGGTTATGCCATGTATACTGAGAAATTAAACTCAAATAATAATATATATTTCTTAATACATATCTAAATTCTGATGGATACCCCGCGATGTACCACCGTACATATAATGATAATTGTGTGGTGAGTAGTTCCCGCCTTCATCTTATTATAATATAAAATTAAAACAATGTTCCCAGAGGAGTTTATAAAGTAATTTTCACTCACTTGAAGATGTGGATCGCGGTAACGAGACACAACTTCAAGTGAGTGGAGATTTCGATTGCGTCGCGGATCATTGCCAGAGTGCAGGAATTTGATTTTCATTTGTCCTTGAGAGGGTCACTTCCCAGCACAAACGATTCATCAACCCAATGCTGAGCCAATGTTGAACCACCGTCAGCGACGCTGGCCCAGCATTAGCCCAGACTCAGGTGAATGGTTACCTGGTCCCCCCCCCCCCCACCTTCATTAACCAGCTAACACCACAAGGACCACTTGAACTAGGATACATAAGTTCTCCTGCACTATACGACTGTATTCCTCCAAGGGGGGGGGGGAGTAGTTCAGGAATGAATAGGTTTCGTGGCCAGGGGCAATAAGGGCTGCTAAGCCAACTGACGGCGGTCCAACACCGGAACCACCAGCTCTATGGTGGCAGCTACAGTATGCAAACCTTTTGGTGTTGCAGAACAGTTCAGGTCAGTGTCATCTTGTATGTGCTGTCCAAGACTGACTATATGGAGAGCTTTTCTTCTCCGCAAAACCAAAAGAGAGATCTGATATTTGTAAAGTGAGAAGATACAGCATTTTAGCTTTGCACAGCAGTATCATACCACACTCCGCAACAAAAAAGATAATCTAATCACCATAATGTCATGACGGTTGTTTGCATAATGTTTAATATTTGATGTACATCTATTAATTGTACACCCACATTGTTCTTCTTATTGACATTACATAAGGACACCGAATGAAAATTAATACGATTACAGAGATAATACAGTTTACATTTTTGATGGGTCATTTCATATAGATATAATAATTTATTACTAAATGAATAATAGGGCAGATGCATTGGTCAACACACAATAAACGATGTCACGATTTCGAAGTTAACGTTTTTAGTTGTGTGGTCAATTCCTGCCACCACCTTTACTTGTGAAACCGGACTACAGTACTCTATTACACAGTGTGGTAAACGGCATCCATTTCATGGAGATGGTGGACAGAAAATAAAAGTGGTTCGTCGCCTGCCATGTCATTGATATTAAATAATTAAAAGTTATTGTGCCCAGGACCACCACTCTAATGGCGGCCTGTGGAGACAGCGAACACCGCTGACATTTCTGTCTCGTACTGTTTACACGCGGTCGTCACGCGTAATACGGTTTTACCATCCCAGCAACAGATGTTGAACCGATGTTGGACCAGCGTCACAGACGGACGGCCAACGCGAAAATAACGTCGGCTAAGCGACTCGTGTTTGCTGGGATGTTGCTGTGTATACTTAATTAACATACCTAATTTCATACAATAAAGATGCATATGTCATTATGCATTTTTCAGGCCATGACGCTGTATACTCAACAAACACGTCACATCTACCTAATTTTTGACCAATTTTGGGCCAACGTCGTAGACGGCGGGCCAATATTGGTCAAACATTGGGTAGAGGTGTCGTATTTTTGTTGGGTACGCTCTATTGAACGTGTCCAAAACTTGAGCATGCATGTCGGCCGATTGTATAACATTACAGATGAAGATTAAAAATCATGAACATTGCATTACCTGACGAGGTAATTATATTATTTGTTCCCACAGTAACCACACAACACCGCTGTGGCCCTCTGGTGACTGCAACTGGAACGATACGTTTTACCAGGTGGAGTAAATAAAATATTTACATGTGGGCATCACTTTCTCTAACTGTTTACATTTCTACTCTCATAGCCAGCTTTGACATAAATCCCAAGCCCAAGGTGATACAAGCAATCACTGTCTATTAAATGACTTTGACGGACGTTTGGGCAGAATTATCATAAGAAATAACACTGACAACAACTTAATCGTCACCTAGGAATTCAAGGGTCGTATCTGGCACTTTGACAAGTGACAGATGTAACCATTTAATCCTCGAGGATGTGGGGAGCAGAGAGACGTGATCGCGCATTCCCACATTCAGAGTATGCTCTGGAAACACGCACTCTGCTCTGCAAAGCCAAAAGGCAGTATCTGCTCACTTTACAAGTGAGCAGATACTGCCTTTTGGCTTTGCAGAGCAGTGTGACCGTTGAGCTAATATTGGACCCACGTCAGCGACGCTGGACCAAACTTACAACAACATTGGGTCAATTTCTCGTGCTTCCCAAGAGAGTCCTAATAACGACCAGGTAGGCATTCGGAAAACAATCACGTGTTTTCTTGTGAAAAAAACACTGATCTAAAATAACACATCGTGCACGAATGCTTCTCAAGCCTTTTTTAACAGCACAATGCATATATGCACCTGCGTTGTAAATGTAGAATAAAATATAAACATATTAGATATGAAAATTTTTTACAACACATATGTCTGGCAAATTTAACCTACACATCTATGCTAATCAAATACGTCCTAATGTAGAACAAAAAAATCCAACGCTACCTCACAACAGTCAAACATATTGCAAATTAAAACAAGAATGGTAAAGTAAAAATAATAACATAGCAATGTAATGAAGAAGCTGTAAAAACATAAACGAAATATAATTTGAATTAATAAAAAAAAACAATTATTCGATGTGAATCTAGAATCTCATAGTTCCTATATAAATAGCATAGCTTCTGAGATTAATACAATCGCTTTTTATACATGACAAAATGTATCATCAGATTATAGTCACTTAAATAGCATAACATGAATAATGCATATGTGATGTAATCGGATTATCTCAAAACAACGTAGCAGCAGCATTATAATTTAATTAGAAATTGTGAAATTATAAAGGTATATCAATACGAGTAGAAATGCATAACCAATACGAGTTAATAACAAAAACTGCTACCGCTAACTAGTTACCATGGTTACGACACGAAAACAATGTGAACATCCCCCAGTCAGTGAGTGACCTCACCACTCAGCTCCAATCAATGTCACAAATTCAACCATGTGGCATAAATTAAATGAAAAACTTTCAAGAGAAAAGGGATAATCCAACAAACTAATTTTGTCCTGATAATTTCATTTGATGTTTTAGAAATGGGTATTTTATGAATACATCCAATTTTCATTCAACTTGCAATTCACACCTTAACGCCTTAAGTTCTGAGTTTTGACATTGAATTTTTAGTCACGTGTAGTTGTGTCTCGCTACCGCGATCCACACCTACAAGTGACTAAAATCACTTGGGAGTTTTAAATTCAAGAAAACAATGAAATGTCATTGTAGTCGAATTCAATGATCCAGGGATTAAAATGAATGAAAATTGAGAATAAATACCTCGGAGTTAAAAGGGTTAACTAAACACTGATGAAACGTATGGAAATCAGGTTCGATGTATTTTTCAAAGAAATAATCCAAAAACAAACAAAAAGTGTTCTGGCGACCAGTTTCTTGAAAACAAAGTTAAAATATTGCAAATACCAAAGATGTAGTGTAAGACCTTTGTCCACTGAAACTAGGCACGTTGGTATTACTTCTCGAGTGAACAAAAACCATCATACCAGAAAACTCGAATATAAAACATGGTAAAATTTCCATTAATGCAGATTGAATAGTCTCGAGGCTTATAATTATATAAACCCGAAATTTTTATCAGTAGTCTTAACAAGATTGTGGGAAATTATTAAAACATACATTTACATTGAATTCACACATTTCTTTTTCTTTTTTATTATGTTGGCTGGCATGATAGTAACCATGTTGTTATGGATTATTCTCACAATGTGATGTACCCAAATTATGAAAGTTGTTTTGTGACCACCATATCCATTTTAAAAGCAATCTGGGATGAACGATTTGGAAGATATAATGCATGCGAGCTTTTTTTGCGGCTATTTTGGAAAAAAATATTTGTTTGGTACAGTGCCAAAATAATGTGCACGCAGAAGTACTCTTGTATTTAAACCATTAAACCTATTCGTTCAGAAAGTAACAAAATTCCCTGTTGGCTTGTGACTCACAATTACATGTGACTCAGGGTTAAATTCATACCCCGTGGCGGCGGCGTTTAACGTGACTGATTAATGCGCAGCTAGTAAACACTTGAAGCATCCCCATTAACGGGGGATGCTAAGTTAACATGCTCAGTTGAAGAATAATCCCCTTAAGATTGAATGTGCGTATCTGCAATCTGATAGTGTAGCAGATACCCACATTTAATCTGCCGGTGACAAAATACTCAGCTAAAAAAACATTCAAAATTATAAAGAAAATAGATAATGCACATCCTTCAGAAACGATATTTGAACTAAAATTAAAAAAGTAAGTTGAACATAACCATACATAGATAAAAATTCTAGTCCTAGCAGAACTACTATTTTTTTCAAGCATCTTACCGCGTGTGCCATACTCGCGTGACCTCTCTGCAGGAGAAAAACATAGTAATATACTTTATAAAGATGCTGGCTGGGTAAAAGCAATGGTTAACCTTGAAAGCGCTAAATCTTTTTATGAAAACCATGGAGGCCAAAGGGTATTTTTAAATTTGAAATCACGACAAATGTCTTATTTAGCTTTTTCCGCTTCATTTGAATACCTATGTTATGGGTCTACGGCCATTAGAAATAGCTTTACTCTTACAGTGCGGGGATCGACTTTAGGCGTCAGAATCTGACGTCTATAAACGTCAGATTTTGACGACTAAAGTCGATCCCCGCGCTGTGAGGGTTTTAATATGATTGTGAAGGGGTTTTTTCGCAAACGTTGTGGAAATGAGAAAATATTTTTAATTATGCACGTCAAAAGAGCGGTGGTTATTCTCTTGGGAAATTCCTTATATTCACTGCCTGTGAGCAAAGTGAATTACCTCAGCGAACAAAGGTAAAAAAGCTGTTCTGCTCTGTTCTGTTCTCTGTTCTGTGGTCGGGTGACGTATTGTTCTGTTTCTATTACGTTCCATGCTGTTTCATTCTGTGTTTTTCTGTGGGTGTTAATTGTAATACACCTATGACCAGTGATGACGTCAGTCCATCGTTAAAACAGTAGATTCGGATCTACGAATTTACACTTTTGTTCATACTAACCACATTGGCCATGAAATAGTGATAATAACCATGCTTGTCATGGAATAGGGGGTCGTAAATCACATTTATTGTGCCTACTGTCTGTGATTTTAAATTGAAGTAAGAACTCAATTACCATAGATTCGTTTTTTCTCCATGCCTGAATGTGCAAATACTCAGCTGGTATGACATAAAAAAATAGACTGAAGGACTAATGTGCTTTGCCGACCGTACAGGTCGTAGTAGGCGTATCCTCATATTGAATGAGAATAGGTATTGACAGCATCCTCACCTGCCCACCACCGGAGTACACGTGTTTTGGTTTGGAGGCCGTCATCAAAGGCATGGGCTGGCCCGAGGTGCCCGCATGGCTTCCTTTTGTGCAATTTAGTTGTCTATCCGCGCTGGGACATCAGGCAATCAGGCATGCATGGATCAGCCTTCCTTCCACCCCGGCAATACATCACTTCTCAATCCACGCTCCAGGCAAACTGAACCAATGTCGGTTTAACGTTGGGCCAGTACTGGGCGAGCGTTAAGCCACCGCCCGACCTTTCGTTTGGCTGGGCATGCGTCAGAGACGCGATTTGTTTTGTAAAAACAAGGTACCTATAATGTCTTTGGGAGGAGAGCGGACGAGTCAGTTGAGAAACAAGGGATAATTATGGAAGTACTCCTCCTTTTTTCATTTTCCCGGCTGCTGCTGTTTCGGTTGGTTTTCTCTTGCGACCGGCGGCAGATCCCGGGGGGGGGGGGGGGGGGAAGGTAACGTATCGTCCCCGTAGATTACAGGGGACGATCTCCCACTTAGCAAATTAGCATATACACGTAGGCCTACGTCCCGTCCCCGTCAAATACGATGCCTGACGGGCCACATCACTAATAATGTAAAAATAATGTCAATCAATCAAAATACCAGGTGTCGCCCTAACAAACGCGATACATTGACCCAATGTTGTTTTGATGTTGGCCCGCCGTCTACGACGTCGGCCCAACATCAAAACAACATTGGGTGTTTGTTGGGGGCATTATGGGAGCAGCGCTGCGGAGATGGAGACACTGTTGCCACACCTTACTGCACATGGGAAACGTTGGCCTGATGTCTGAATTTCAGTCACACGTACATGTCTCAGAAAACACAAGATGCTCACCCAACGCTGGTTTAATGTTGACCCACCGTCTGCGACGTCGTTCCAACATTAAGCCAACATTGGGTGGACATCTCGCGTTTGCAGGGCTAGCTGCCGGGTTATGAGTGATGGGGTAAGTGGGTCTATCCCCAGCAAACGCGAGACATTGAATCTTAGTGCTGGTCTAACGTTGGCCCACCGTCTGCGACGCGGGCCCAACACTAGATTAACATTCGTTCAATGTATCGTGTTTACTGGGACGCGCAATTCCAGGTAATTTTTCATGGCGCACGTCCATGACTCATTTGACAGGAGACAGTCTGTCCAGGTCTTGTGCAATACAAGTAAAGGGGCTGGGTCGTGAATAACCAGCAACTCCCACAAATATACCAGTATAGGCCTACATTTTAACCATTACAACATGTACAGCGCCGAAGCATTTTTGTATAAACCATGAAGACCAAAGGTTTTTTTCAATTTAAAATCATTATAAATGTCTTAGTCAGCTCTTTCTGCTTCATTTGAATACCGATGTTATGGGTCTACGGCCATTATTAATTTTGTTTATTCTTGAGGCATGTTCAGCGCGGGGATAGTATTTAGACGTCAGCGTTAGACGTCAGCGGCCGACGTGGCAGTTATCGTCACCATGGTAGTAAAGGGGCGTATCTGCGACTTTACAAAGTGGCAAATATGACTCTTTAATACTATGGTGGCGATATGATCCAAGTAAAGGTGATTCTATGCGCGTGTTGGAAATACCAGCGGTGCACTTATAGGATCTGAACCACGTGAGACTTCAGACATTTACATACTTTGTCTGGCCTGCTGAGCCTGAGTTCATTAATCCACGGCCATAGAAAGTAACTATTCAATGGCTTAATAGCATTTTTTTTAAGAAATCGAAATAATGATCTACAGGAATTTTCACATCAACCATCATTGTAACAACGTTTTTTCTAATCAGTATTGAATTTTCAAAAAGATGTTTGTGAACGAATCCTACACTGATCCACAAGTTAATTTATTCAAATTCTCACCCACTTGAAGTTGTGTCTCGCTACCGGGACCCGCAACTTCAAGTGGATGAAGATTACCATGTAGTATGTTCTTACAAGTAAGCAGATACTGCTTTTGGTTTTACTCGACAGTACAGAACTGATATCCCAGCAAACACGACACGTTGAAACAATGATGTTTTAATGCTGGCCCAACGTCTGCGACGTTGGCCCAACATTAAAACATCATTGTTTCAACGTGTCGTGTTTACTGGGATGTGGATGCTATTTTAGAGGCTACCCAGCAAACACGAGGCATTGAATCAACGTTGGGTCAATGTTGGGACGACGTCGTAGACGGCGGGCCAACATTGACCCAACATTGATTCAATGCCCCGTGTTTGCTGGGTAGCTTGTTGACACACACGCTGATGCACGATTATGTCAGCCATGATATATCATGGGTTGTCAGCATGATCATAAGCTAATTGCGTTTTCTAGGCCACTTTTGTGCACATACAGCTAATTCGGGCCAGGAGAACCTCCTGGGGATGGTGAGCTGACACTGCTCTCCAGACACAGGATTCGAAATTCAAACCCTGGAGGTCTGAGGCCGAGCACGCTACCTCTCGGTCACGGAGGCTCCTCACAATACTGAGTCTTATGAGTGGATGGGGAAGAAACATTTTCGTTTCTTTCAAACCGCTGAGACCGAGAAACGAACCCCGAGCTCTTTAGCGTGAAAGGCAGTGGTGCTAACCACTACCAAGGGCCAAGCTGTGCTAACCACTACCCTAGGGCCCAGCGGTGCTAACCACTTCCCTAGGGCCCCCGCCCGCTAAACATGTACAGTAATCCGTACATGTACAGTAATCATGTACTGGTAATATGCAACCATTACATTTGACAGTCACGGTGCTGGCCGTTATTAGAGGTGAAAAGGATTAAAATATTGTTTTCCCATTCGTTTGAAGCTGGCAGCAATGCCATTTTTAAACGCATGAAAATCTCACGGACTAAAACAGTGCAAAGCCAAAATGCAGTATCTGCATAGTTGTGAAGTAAGCAGATACTGTTTTTTGACTTTGCAAAGCGGACTGCAGTACTTAACCTTTTCAGCACGGGGAGCGACTTTAAACGTCAGATTCTGACGTCTAATGTCGATCCCCGCACCGAAAGAGTAAAATATTTATAATGGCCGTAGACCCATAATATAACATGGGTATTCAAATGAGGTGGAAAGAGCCAACTAAGACTTTATGGTAATTTCAAATTGAAATAAAACCTTCGATTTCTTAATTTGTATAAAAATATTTCAGCGCTTTAACCCTTTAACCGCCAAATTATTCAATTTGAATTTTCACCCACTTCAAGTTGTGTCTCGCTGACGCGATCCACAACTTCAAATGAGTGAAAATTATTCAGATCTGACAAAATGGAGGTCAACAAATGTGAAATATTGCTGATTAGTTTAACATTTTATCTTTAACATGTTTAATACCAGTTTAACATCCAGGAAGTGACTTACTCGTGGAAGCCGTGCATGTTTACCAGTTCGTGTGTCCCTGATCAGAGCTATGTCCAGACAATCAGTCTCCTGAAAAAATAAACAATATAAAATATTATAATGTTGTTTATAATAATATTTATCAAAATCAAATTGCTCCAAGACGACGATTATCTCCACAACTCAGAACCTGTATCGGAACAGATTTTATATTGAAACTAGAAAAGTGTTTTGGCGTGTTTATAGGGCCTAGCGTGCCTATATATACATACAAAATCAAGAGCGATTCAGGTTAGCGGTTCTTTAGATATCGCGTTGAACAAATCATTGAGGGCGGCGGCAGCGTAGACGGGAACAGTGCCCAAAGCATGAGCTGTGGGTATTTGGCAAACTAAACTAGATAAAATTATAATATTGGTCTGATGGCCCATTTTACGTGGTAGCCAGAACATAACAAGTTGTCCCCTAGCAGCCATGAATGAATGAATGACACATACAACACTTCGGCTGCTAGACGTAAAATGAAATAAATTAAGTTATTGTAGAAGGTCCCCCGGCGAGTTTGAAGTAAAAACAACATCCTCAGCTGCACATGAAAATGTCTAACGGGTTTGTTCTAGTCCTTTGAGTGTTTTCTGGTATGAGAATTTAAACTTTTATCATTTCTGGTGCACATTTACAATCTTTATATTAGATTATTTGTTTCTAAATTCTGTAAATTAAAGCCGCTTCAAAAATGCTATTTTAAACTTTGTTTCAATCCTTTCTCTAAACATAAAAAAATCCACATGGATTTTGGCACAGGAACGTCGGATTGATTAAAAAAATAATAGTTTAAAACGAAAGCACATCTTTTTCGAAAATCCAGTAACTCTTGCTCCTGAAGCCTTATTGCTTTTATATTATCATGATTATACAGGTATCCTAAATATAACAAAAGCGAGCCGCTGTGTGTGAATCAGCCCCCCAAGGAAACACAGGTGTTTATAGCGTGCCTATATATACATACAAAATCAAGAGCGATTCGGGTTAGCGGTTCTTTAGATATCTCGTTGACCAAATCCTTGAGGAAATCAATGACCTGTGTTTGCCGGGAGGTCAATAAATTAACCCTTTAACCGCCGGTCCCGATTATAGTCGTTTTTTTCATTTTTTAACATGATTAAGTTTACTTTTCAACATGTTAAAGACAAAAATTGACAGCAATCGGCAAGATTCGAACACAGTTAATCCCCTTTTTGTCAAATCTTAATAATTTTCACTCATTTGAAGTTGTGGATCGCGTCAGCGAGACACAACTTCAAGTGAGTGAAAATGCAAATTAAATAACTTAAAAGAGTTAAAATCATCATTTTTATTTTGGCTCCTTCATATGTCCATAATATGTCAGCATGTCCATAGACTAGAAATGCGTATTACATTTTGGTTTGCGTCTTTACCAGTTACAAGAAAAATAGGGACATGCATGTGAATAACAAAATACAAGAATAACGGATAAACGTGGTTTTCGGTACACTTGAAGTTGTTACGTTGCTACAGCAACCCAACATTGAAAAGACATACGCAATTCTAGTCTATGGACCTGTTGACATATTACGGACATATTAAGCATGTTAACTGGTTAAGGAGCCAAAAAATGTTGCCTGATTGTGTCGCTTTAAAGACGTAACATGCATCGATACCCAGAGATAACAGGACATCCAAAATGGCACGAAGACAATATCAACAGAGATTTGCTCGCCTCAGATATATTGGTCTGATATCCTGTATAATATTTTACATCCAGGATATTCGATCGCACACTACCTTTATTATTACAGCATCCCCGGTGCATGCCCACCCCTAAACAATCACTGACCAGACGATTGATCAGATCCAGGCAATCTGGCCCGCGGGGTAGATCAAAGATTGGCCAAAGTGGCGCATTGCAGTCTGTCTGCCCGACACTTAACCAGTCAGCAGCCGCACGAGACGCTCGTCCAGCGTCGGCTTAAAATCAGGCCAACGTCGGTGACATCGGGCTGACTTTGAACCGATGCTGAGGTCGTGAAGCGAGAGTCCCCTGAGCAATCTGGTGGAGAACCTGGTGACAGCGGTGGTAAGCCACGGGCTTCGGTGACTTGTTTCACCTTGGAGATTGAGGAAGAGGATTGGTCGACACCTCTTAGAAAATGCAGATCTTTTGCATTGTATTTCCCATTCACATCATAAACACTGATAAAGGCAGAATGCATGAATTACTTTACAACGTACCCGGTAAAGATCAGAGGTTGATCCAATGCAGATTTGATGTTGGACCACCGTCTACGACGCTGGTCCAACATCAAGTCTGCATTGGGACAAGGACTTCCGTTTGCTGGGTAAATATATTTAATCACTTATGTGAAACATAAACAACGGGTGAAAAATCACTGCTCTTTCTTTCAAAAGAATGTTATGTAGCCCCTGGCAGTCAATGTGGTGATGGCTTTCTTCAATGACATTTTCGTCAGCTTAAAGTATGATAATCAGCAATTATTACGTTTTTGACTGTGATAGTGTACAAGACCCGTGCTCGGACGGGTTGAAGCTACTGCATACACAAGAGGGGACCACAAAGAGACCAGTGCTCAAACGGGTTGAAGCTAGTGTGAATAATAATTTGGAATGCTGTTCAAATACAAACAGACGTTTCAAAAAGTATTTCGAATGCCAAGATGGAGTGGCTCTATTGCTGGCTGAATATTCTACGAATTCACATTGAGATACAGAGCAGCAGGAATCAAGATGAATCAGCCTGGATGGAGAAAATGTAAAAACAACAAAGCCGGATTCGGGCGCAATTGTGTTTCTTACAGCTTTGTAATAATGTCGTTGGAATACTTCCGAATCCACTTCTAAAGATTCTTGCACATATATTCCCAGTGTAATTAGGCCTAGCATGCGACTCAAATTTAGCTTTTCGCAAACACACATATTTAAAATTCTGTTTTGGCAAGGTTTACAATGCACTGTGAATTCTATATCAATTGTGTTTTATTTCCGCCCGAATATTGCAAGATTTTACATCGATGTTGTTACCTTGCAGCATTGAAAATTAATTGTGTGAATCCAAAGCACTGTGCAAAAATGGTCGCCTGGAGAAGTTGGATGATGCAAATATGGCTAATCAACAAACGAAAGAACATTTCTAGTGATCCTAATCGTGTTAATTATTGTGGAAGTTTGTATTCTCATTACGCAAGAATATTTCTGTAGCTTCAATTAAATCTTAAATAATGCAATTATGACATAAACAATTCACTATAAAATGTCACTGCCACTGCGTCAAAAATCCTTCAAGTTTATTCAAGATATGTTCACAAGACATCTCAGCTTCAATAATTTCATACAAACAAACTCAGCCTTTTCCCTATAACAATTGGTGCCTGTGGAAATGGTGCATGTCCAAATTTACGTCACAGAGACTCACAAGAAATATTATCAACTTACAGGCTGCTAACCCAATTAGCCTAGGACAAGCATGGGACCATTGATCAATGTTCATTATATTGAGTGATCTAAAAGCAAAATGTTTGTGCCGCTGTTGACGTAACATTTTTCCGATATCTGCCGCTAATTGGGTGCGCGGCAGCAGGGAATCATTTTCCTGGCTCGTATCGCACCATTACATGTGCGGGGCGGGGGCCCTAGGGTAGTGGTTAGCACCGCTGCCTTTCACGAGTTCGGGGCTCGGTTCCCGGTCTCGGCGGTTTAAAAGAAACAAAAAATGTTTCTTCCCCATCCACGTGTGAAAGTCAGTATTGTGGGGAGCCTTCGTGACCAAGAGGTAGCGTGCTCGGCCTCAGACCGCCAGGGCTCGAATTTCAAAAAATTGGCTAAAGCCTATAGATCTACAGATCTCACAAAATATATGAATGTATTTAAAGTAAATAAAAACGGTTCCGAGTATATAATTCACACAAAATACATAGCAGAATTAAGACCATGTTTTTGCCCCTTTAATACAATGTGATACATGCACACGTCCTTCTATCACCAGGAGCTAAAAAACAGGTGAGGGACGGGGAACATGGGTGGGTGATCGATCATGGGTAATCGATCAAAATGTGAGGGGATCTCCATTCATCTTGAGTTGTGAATTATTAGGGAAGCAATTAATCGTCCCATTGAATATGAAAGGGTGTATCTGCCAATTTTTGGAGTGACAGATACACCCATTCAAATCCAAGGGGACGTGATGTTCTGTCATTAGATGATCCATGTGTGATGCTGATAATACGCCTCTAGATTTGACACAGGGCGGGGGCCCTGGTGTAGTGGTTAAAGCTGCCTGCTTGGAAAGTCGGAGATCGTGGGTTCGAACCCCACTCTGGCCTTCAAGTTTCAAAGAAACGTTAAAGCTGCATGCTTGGAAAGTCGGAGATCGTGGGTTCGAACCCCACTTTGACCTTCGAGTTTCAAAGAAACAAAATGTTTCTTCCCCGCTCACTCGTAATGATTCAATATTGTGGGGAGCCTCTGTGACCGAGAGGTAGCGTGCTCGAATTTCCTGTACATGGAGGGCAGTGTCATCTCATTCATCTCACCATCCTGGGGAGGTTTTTCTGCTCCAGTTTAGCCTTTATGTGCACAAACGTGGCCTAGAACCCCATTCATTTCATTTCATTTCTATTTGACACACGAAAATAATGCCTTATCGTCTTTCTCTTGTGACTTTCACCACTTACACCCTATGCAATATCAATGTTGTCGCGATGTCGGATCTGGGCACGGCAAATTGGACCAACTTTGAAAAACCAATTGAGCCAAAACGTACCGTAAGCTGGTCTAGAAGCAAAGTGATAATTAAGTAGACCCGATGAGGAATGGTCGGGATTAATCGCGCGGCAATGAAAAGCTTAGAGTGTCCGACCGGGGATTAAACCTTTAAGCGCTACAGTTCAAATTTAATTTTTCACCCACTTGAAGTTGTGTCTCGCTGCCGCGACCCACAACTTCAAGTGGGAGAAAAATACTCACATCTGCTTAAATTGAAACCAAACATTTGCAAATCTTGATGTTTAAGCACTCATTTAATTCGCAATAACAGTGATTTGATCGATTAATAATACGACTGTATATAGCCGTATTTAGCGCTTAAACGGTTGAGAAACGTGCAATGGATCCTTCCTCTCGAAAACCAAGTTAAACGTACCAATGTTAGACCAGCATCGCAGATGTATTAACCGTTACAGCACAGGGATAGACTTTAGACGTCAGAATATGACGTCCATAGACGTCAGATTCTGACGTCTATATTCTAAAGTCGATCTCCGTAAAGAAGTAAAAGTGAAAGAGAAAAGAGTAAAAATATTTATAATGGCCGTAGAACCATAACATAGGTATTCAAATGAAGCGGAAAGAGCTAACTAAGATGATTTATTGATTTGTGATGATTTCGAATTGAAAAAACCCTTCGGTCTCCAAAATATTTCAGCGCTGTAAGGGTTAAATACGAATGTTGAGCCAACCTTGGGCCATCGTCTATTAACGATTGCCCAAAACGATGGCCTGCTGTACGTACACCCAGCGAACACGACACGTGGAAACAATGATGTTTTAATGTTGGGCCAGCGTCTGCGATGCTGGCCTAACATTAAAACATCATTGTTTCAACATGTCGTGTTGGCTGTGTGTTTTCCGGGGTGAGTGACTTCTTCTCGTTTTATCGACGGTCCCATTCTGAGGTCTGACAGCATTTCAGCACGACGCATACTGGCAATAATGGATGGTGGCCGGAGGCAATGTGAAAATCACCAGGACTACTTCGGGTCGGCTGCTGGGAGGCTCATATTTCGAGACGGGCAGGAAATTCAAAAAGTTTGCTTTGCGAACGACCTCGTCACTGTCCCCGTTTCTCTTTACTATGTTTAGTCTCATCCTTTTCTTCGTAGAACTCAAGCATAGAATGAACATGAATGACAATGTTGTAAGGGAAAAGCTTATAATAAATTATTACTCCATGTGTCGTATAAGGTCGATATTACAAGCAAAGTTACTGAAGCAGAAAATATTTTAGCTCAATAAATTGAAAGTGGAATAACCTGATAACAGGAACATTGTTTATGATAAAATGTATTGTTTTGCTATTTGAAATTTCATGTACGTCGCAGACACTAAAGTCCCCATCATATACACACTGATACATGGCATATGGATTGCAATCAGCTGTGATATTTTTTAACGAATATTTGATACCGAAAAAAATCAAGATCTTGGACGGAAACTTTTCCGATGGTTTTGCATAATTATACAGGGGGTATTTTACAAGCACATTAATTGTTTGAAGCTATAAACGATTATTAGAAATATATTTTTTTATTTTACACGTTGCTTGATTTCATATTTTAATATTGCTATAGCCTTGTAATATTATGATCAGTTCTGTTCTCTCAAAAAAGTATACGAATAAAACGTTGTAGCCTTGTGACCGTGCTAAACTAGTAATTGACATTTGTTGGTTTGATGTGGAAGATTGACTCCATCCCGTTCAAAATGGTCACGATAGCACTATGTCACGATAGCATCAGATATAATCATATTTTGCGTAAAATACTGACTTTTGTTAGGTGTGGATGATTGCAAGCATATGATGAATTATCCGTATAATACCTAGCTAACACGAGGCATCGAACCAAAGTCGTTACGACGCTGGCTCAACATTAACACAACATTGTGTCAATGTCTTGTGTTTGATGGGTAGGGATTGTCCTGCAAGCTGGTACCGTATATCAGTGGAAAATGCCAGCCACGCCAAGGAAATCCGTGCCGGTGGTAAACCGATGCGTCTGACAACAAAATGTCTCCTGCGAAGAAGGCGTTGATCATGCTGATGGATGGCAGACACATTATTGTGATGGCGGCACTGTGTACTGGCATGAGAAATAAACATGGTGGTAAATCCGGCCTGACAAGTTTACGGCATAAGGCGATGCTGGCCTAATTAAGTGTCTGTGTCCATGCACTCCTGGCTACCATATTAGATTGGTGCCACCAGGCAATGAACGATCTGCGCGGGTATGCGGCCAGGAAGACGTACGAGCGGGAAGAAGAACGAATTGACGGACGGACGGATATATGAACGGACGAATGAGCAAACGAACAAAAAAACAAAATAAAGAACGCACGAACGAACGAACGAAAGAACGAACGAACGAACGAACGAACGAACGAACGAACGAACGAACGAACGAACGAACGAACGAACGAACGAACGAACGAACGAACGAACGAACGAACGAACGAACGAACGAACGAACGAACGAACGAACGAACGAACGAACGAACGAACGAACGAACGAACGAACGAACGAACGAACGAACGAACGAACGAACGAACGAACGAACGAACGAACGAACGAACGAACGAACGAACGAACGAACGAACGAACGAACAAATAAATGAATGAATTAATGACATATCGAGGCCCATGGCTAGAACCACGGCGTTCGGTCAAGGGCAAAATCAAATAAATTACCCCAACACGTGTTTATTTAGAAATCGTGAGTAAATGAGAATAAGCGTTGTTCATGCTGGCCTCTGCAACAACGGAATGAAGGCAGTTGGTGGATATAATCATCAAATGTTTAAAATCTTCACGGAACGTCTTCCTGCAGTACAGTGACCATGGCAACTACAAAATCCGAAATCACCCAATTCACCAACATCAACTTTTTCAAAAGGATAACTTCCAGTTTACACTGGTCTGGTATACAATTGGCCCACCCCATACATTTATTTGATCAAGGGCAAATAATAATGCCTAGTGACACCTTACGTAATATATATATTTAATTTTTATTGTTGGGTTCAAACAATACTGTCAGGACGGTTATTATAAGCATTCAGGCAAATGCACAGGCATACGATCAGTCTCTAGCGCGATGTCCCAGTGCAGTATATCACACCAGTAAACACAAAACATTTGTATAGCATTTGTACAATGTTTGTGTTTACTGGGACGGTGGGTGTCATACACTGCACTGTTTTTGTTTATAATATTTGTACAACGTCGGCCCAACGTCGAAGACGTTGTGCCGACGTTGTACAAATGTTATACAAATGTCTTGTGTTTACTGGGTAGCTGGCTGCTTACAGGGTCTTCCGCCACACAGTGTAGCTCCTGCTCGCGTGTCAGGCTGCCGCCATCATCACACCACACTGTTTATGATCCACGGATAGTCCATATTTGCTGTGTTTCATCTGCTCTCGCCTGACGTGTCCACACTGTACCGCTCTGCAAAGCCAAAAGACAGTATCTGCTTACTTTAAAAGTAAGCAGATACCGCCTTTTGGCTTCGCGCGGCAGTATGCGCGGCTTTTATTTTACCGTGCTGCTGTTCTCAACAATCCTGAACGCGGCGCGGCTGCTGAGCGGCATGCGTCCTAGACGTGGCATTATGGACTGATGCTGGGCCAGTCCTGGGCCGGCGTCGAAAACGTTCGCCAGATACTGATCCAACGCCGGATCCATGTGTTTTGTTCCAGACAAAACATACACATTAATAACGTCTTTTCAAAGCGTCTTATGGACTGCAGTTACGACACACACCCAACAACGCCCCGATGCTGGACCACACTTTCTCGATTCCCCTCCCCCTAGCAGTCAAAGTGTTGTATGTGCCACTCATTTGAGTGGCACAAACAACACTTTGACTGCTGGGGTGCTTTATAGGAGATCCGCTTGGAGGGATTTGCAGACTAGACTGAATCCGCCATTTATATTTATCAGCTTGCATGAACATAACGAGTCACCATGTCATAATGATGTGTACATCATTATCAGGTTATAACATTTAATGCATCGATATGCAGCTATGGGAATTCATATTATCCATGCATAATAATAATGGATCGATAGATCAGCATTTATAAGTCATAATGCGTCGCGCAGCTGTGTCAACCACCTAATATGTCTTCTCATTTCATCACATTAACCCCCTAAACAGCTAAGGTTAAAGTGCGGCTATAGTCGTTTTAATCCGTTTTTATTAGCCGGACAAATAACTGTTAGTGGCAACGAAACTGCTAAATGCGACTTTAAATATCAAGATTTGCAAATGTTTGGTCTGAAAATTAAACAAATATGAGTCATTTTCACCCACTTGAACATGTTGAAGTTGTGGGTGAAACTTTAAATTATTTAATTTGCGCTTTAAGGGTTAAGATATGAATTAATTCCCGTCAAAATTCCCACCTCGAGATTAATATAAATATCCTGATTCCATGAAATATTTAAATATATATAATTATATCAAAATGATACAGAGATTGCTCATTGCCAATGAATACATAATTCAAAATATGGTGAATTTAAGCGACACCGAGCTAAAAGGGTTAATGTCTCGGCTGTTTTGTAAATAATTGAATTGGAATCCGGCGTCTCATTCTGCACAGTAACGCTACATCAATACGCACTTGTCATCAATCCTGTTAACTCTTTCAGCGCGGGGGGCGACTCTAGACGTCAGTTTTACGTCAATAGACGTCAGATTCTGACGTCTAGAGTCGATCCCCGCATCGAACGAAATAAAAATGAGCCGCAGACTCATAACCATGATAGCCATGATAACATAGGTATTCAAATGGAGCGGAAAGACCCAACTAAGACATTTATGATGACTTTAAATTGGTCTCCATGGTTTATACAAAAATATTTCAGCGCTGAAAGGGTTATTGTGTGTGATGCCATCAGCAATGCATAAGAGAGTCTGATGCAATACTGATACCATGTATATTGTCATGTGATTTCAGCAAATTAACCATCCTGTATTATACATGTACATGTACATAATTACATTCTAACATTTTTATGACAAATAAGTCTGTAGTGACGTTATATCAATAAAATATATGTCTGTCTGTATGTCTGTCTGTTATCGCTGCGAGGAAAGAGAACATCATTTTCTAAATAAGGTGATCCTGTTTGTCAATCTTCAATTTCGGCCCTTGGAGTTAGAAGGTGCCAAACTGCCACTTTGTTAAGTGGCAGTTTAGCACCTTCTAATTCCCAGGGGACGATATACGGGTGTATGATGCGCATATTACATTCTATGTTGCAGTGCATCTTTTATTGCGAATGTTTCCCACATCAATCGATTAAGAGCAAATAAAATATATCACCGCCCATAGTCAGGTAAATTAACGATTTCCACCACGTGCCGCTAAGGCCATTATGTTTAATTTCTCTGTTTTAGATCAGAAAAAATTCAAAATCTAATGAGAGAGGGCGAAAAAAAAACATTTAAGAAAAAAAAACATTGAACCTATTTTTAGAAAAGTTAAAGCAGCCCCTTGGGATGACATCAATTTTCGTTTTTAATTCCGCACTGAAGTAGTGTATCCCACGGATCATGTTTTTATTTTTTTCAGAATTTTCATATTTTTACAAATATTTTTAATCAACATTCCTATGAAACCAGAAGTAACCCAAACAAAATATTTCTATACCTGAAGGACGATTGCATGTTTTCACAGCATTGGGCCACATGCTTATGGTATCGGCCCAGCGTTGGGTAGACAATCAGTGCTGCAGGTGTGTCCTCCCGTGTCCTGACTATGAGACACCAATTAGCGGCGACTGCTCTCATCTTACCGTCTGATACGTGGGAATATGTGATGTAAAGTGCTGAATCTTGCTGACTTGTTTTGTTTACATGGCAATATACGACCTGGAAATACAACTATTTAGCTCTTTTTCGGTGCTTTAAAATTGTTTTTTTGACTTTTTCGTATTTTTAGTTAAGATCAGTAGGCTATATAGCTTCATATAAATTAAATTGTCAAAATTAAAAACATTGAAAATGACTCATCCCAAGGGCGACGAAATAAAAAAAAACATTTGACAAATTTCTGGAAAAGTTAATAAGGGCGACGAAATAAAAACGTTTTTGATCTATTTGACAAAAAGTTAATGAGGGCGACGAAAAAAACAAGCTAAAAAATGTTTTTTTATCTCCCGAAATTAACTGTTTTTTCTCAGAAATCGGCAACAATCCAATGCGCGCGCTGGGCAGAAAAAAACACATGGTTTTTTTTGGTAATGCGCTGCCTAAATCTAATGCGCGCGCTCATCTAAAACAGAGAAATAAAACATAGTGGCCTAAACATATAAAAATCTAGTACGTCTTATGCCATCGTTGATTTGGTTTTGCAAAATGACGTCCAGTCCTCGATCCATACTAGATAAGCTATCATCACACAGTGAAGATGGATTTGTTTTATTTAATAAAAAATGTATGATTAAGTCTTACAGTATTACCTGTACAGTATTAAATTGTTATATTTGCAGACAAAATAATATCTGATTGTCTGCGAGTGATTTGTCAAACGTCGTACTGTGGTACCTTATGCATAACATTATTTCAAATACTATTTACTAAATGTCTATATTGCCATGATTGTGCAGAAAGCGACGTAAAGCAATATTCATATATATGTGACCCGATCTGGCAAAATGAGACGGAAGTCGCGTTTGGACTATTGATCTAGGGCCTCCAAAAGGCAAAATGGTCATCATCTGAACAATTTCAGATTTTGAGATAAAGTATGAGATTAAAATGTCAACTTTCGGTTCCTAAAATTGTAAGATATAAAAATTAATATAATTTATATAAAATTGATGTTTTATACACACTACAATTTGCAAAAAATGAACAAATTTACAGACAATAAAAATTATGACGCCAGCACTAGCGTCATGAGCATGGTAATAGGCCCCTATATATAGTCTGTCCGATGGTTGAGGATGGTCCAAAATGAAAGTTAGGTTTTCGGTATCCAGTCAGTCAATTCTCAAGGGATTGTCACGAAATTTTGTAAACCCTATTTTCTAGTCATTTGGCATCGATCCTTACTCCATTTGGCATCGATTCGTAATAAAATATTGTATAGTTCAAAAGTTAGACCATTTGACATGTAGTAAATGTCTATTTATCAGTTTATGACGCTCCTCTATAACATGTATAAACCCATTACCTTTCATTCCGGTTTATTCTCAGAATTGCGTTACATGTCAAATGGTCTAACTTTTGAAATACTCATTGGAATTTCAGGGGTTTTGTCAAATGACTAGATAATAATGGTTACAAAATTTCGTGACAATCGCTTGAGAATTGACTGACTGGATACCGAAAAGCTAACTTTCATTTTGGACCATCCTCCACCGTCGGACAGACTTTAGTGTATGTCTATACGTACCCCATTTGCTAGATGTTGGTGTATAAATTGATTTTATTATTGATTATGTATCTTCAGGGTGCTGAAAATAACAAGACTACATAAGTCCAGGAGCTCCCGCGACGAATTAGAATTTGATTTAAGCAATTTTGTGTAGGGTTTTTAATGTTGTCCTAAGCTAGGTCAACAAGACGCAAGACAACTAGATCTAAGAAGCCCAGTCTAAGAGTAAGATAAGAACTAAACAGTCTGTCAGAGATTGCAAACCTCCATTGAAATTAATGATCCTAATCAGTATCCCAGTAATGGTCTACCTATCTGGCACGGTTTACCCGATATCAGGCCAATCGAGGTAACTAATAGCTGATTTACGGTCATTTTGAGTTCGATATAAATTAGTCAAAAACTTAGGGTGCATCCTCCCCCGAAACCTCAAATTTTGTTTTATAGTAATGGACTAACATCTAACACAGTTTGCAAAATATTGTGCATGTGAAAGTAAATAATGGCCGATAGGGGGCCATTTTGAATTTGATCGAGTCAGAATTTTTCAAGATGCATCCTCAGCTGAAATCTCACATTTCATTCTATAGTAATCGTCTAGCTATCTAGCACGGTTTACCAAATATCGGCCATGTGGAAGTGAATAATGGCCTAAAGGCGGCCATTTTGAATTTGATCAAGTCGAAATTTTCCAAGATGCATCCTCAGCTGAAATCTCACATTTCATTCTATAGTAATGGTCTAGCCATCTAGCACGGTTTATCAAAAAACGGCTATGTGAAAGTGAATAATGGCCGATAGGCGGCCATTTTGAATTTGATCTAGTCATTTTTTTTCAAGATGCATCCTCTCTTGTAATCTCACATTTTGTTTTATAGTAATAGTCCAGCTATCTAACACAGTTTACCAAATATCAGCAATGTGAAAGTAAATAGTGGCGATAGGCGGCCTTTTTGAATTCGATTGAGTCGAAAGTTTTTGAAAGGCATCCTCTCTCGAAACGTCACATTTTGTTTTATAGTAATGGTCTAGCTATCTAGCACGGTTTACCTGATATTAGGCCTATCGAGGTAAATAATGCTGATTGTCGGCCATTTTGAATTCGTAAGTTAAAAATTTTCAGGGTGCATCCTCCCCCGAAAACTCACACTTTGTTTTATAGTAATCAGGTAATGGTCTAGCCATCCAGCACGGTTTACCAAATATCAGCCATGTGAAAATGAATAATGGCCGAAAAGGCGGCCATTTTAAATTAGATCAAGTCAAATTTTTTCAAGATGCATCCTCATCTGAAATCTCACATTTCGATTTATAGTAATGGTCCAGCCATCTAGCACGGTTGACCAAATATCGGCCATGTGATAGTGAATAATGGCCGATAAGCGGCCATTTTGAATTTTATCGAGTCAAATTTTTTCAAGATGCATCCTCTCCTGAAATCACACATTTTGTTTTATAGTACTGGTCTAGCCATCTAGCACCGTTTACCAAATAACGGCCATGTGAAAGTGAATAATGGCCGATTGGCGGCCATTTTGAACTTGGACAAAATGAATTTTTTCAAAATGCATCCTCTCCTGAAACCTTACAATTTTTTTTATAGTAATGGTGTAGATATCTTGAGCAGTTTTCATGATATTCCACAATATCAGGCCTGTCGAGGTGAATAATGGCCGATAGGCGGCCATTTTGAATTTTATCAACTTGAAATTTTTCAAGATGCATCCTCTCCTGAAACCTTACAATTTATTTGTTATTAATGGTGTAGCTATCTTGAGCGGTGTTCATGATATTCCGCAATATCAGGCCTGTCGAGGTGAACAATGGCCGATAGGCGGCCATTTTTGATTTTATCAACTTGAAATTTTTCAAGATGCATCCTCTCCTGGAACCTCACAATTTGTTTTATAGTAATGGTGTAGCTATCTTAAGCGGTTTTCATGATATTCCGCAAAATCTTTCAGTCGGATTTACCGATGTTATAAATTAGGTCAAAGTGCTGAGTCAACTTCCAGGTCAAGGTCCAAAAACCTGAAAAGGCACAACTAGGGACCTTAGAGAACATGTATGTGCAATATGACTGTCATCGGCCCAGTACTTTTCGAGATCTGCTCCGGAAACGAAGTGCGCGTCAAAACGTCTAAATAGGTCATAGTTCTGAACCAGAAGTAGGTCAAAGTTCAAATACCCCAAAAGGCACAACTAGACCCCCTAGGGGTGTTGTGTGTAAAATTTGAAGACAATCGGACAAGTACTTTCAGAGATATGCTCCGGAAACGAATTGTTTACGGACGGCCCAACGGCCCAACGGCCCAACGGCCCAACGGCCCAACGGCCCAACGCCGTCACATCATCATTTTCTCCTCTGCAACCTTGCGTATTGAATTCAGATTAAAAATATTTTAACCCGTCCATTAGCCACCTGGAAGTAACCCACATACCAAAAATTGTTATCCTAGCTTATTTTCTCACAAAGTTATAGGCAAAAGAAGAGGCAAAAAAAAAACGGAGGTAGAATCCATGGCTCCCTTCGCTCACCTACGGTGACGGCGGGAGCTAAAAATATAAGTGGGTTTAATTTTTTCGGGGTTATTGAGGTCATTTGCTGACCCCCTGAAAACCCCTCCACCCCTACTATTTTTCAACTTAATCGATTAGCGGCGTGTAGCAGCTCATTTTGTAGGTATTGATGAGTAGAATAAACTTTATCTAAGAAATAATGGGCTAAAATTTATATTCACCCCTCCAGTGGGGGGTATAAGGGGTAAAAAGGGGTGAAATCACAAAAATTGGGTATATTTACAAATTAATGGAATAGAGTCGTGCAGCAACTCATTTTGTAGGTATTAATGAGAATAAAATACTTCACCAAAGAACAAATAGCTAAAATCCATATTTACCCCTCCAGGGGGTGGGGGGGGGGGTAATAAAGGGTTAAAAAGGAGTAAAATCACAAAAAATAGGGTATTTTTCAAAATTCACAAAAGAACAAATATGCTAAAATCCATATTTACCCTCTCCAGTGGGGAATAAGGGGTAAAAGGGGTAAAATCAACAAAACTAGGGTATATTTTCACCCCATCAAATAGGGTCGCGTGGCAGCTCATTTTGTAGGTATTGATGAGTAAAACAAACTTTACCTGAGAAACTAATGGCTATAATCCATATTTACCCCCTACAGGGAGGGGGGATAAGGGGTAAAACGTATTTGGTGTACCTCCGTGTTGGGGCATTAGTGGGTTTCAGCCATCATAGACATCCTAAACGTACACAATTGGAGCAAAAGCTAACTATTTTTAACCTTTTTGGCTGATTTGACATTGTTGTGACCTTGAGAAGATATTGACATGACCTTGGGGTAACACTCATATGAAGCCCCACCCCAGCCCATGTGACCATGTTGACTTGGGTTGGGCTTCATCACATAAACAGGAAGCGCTAGTTATTGGTCCACATATTACAATATATATGTGTTATCTGATCCATTCCTGTGATGTCAGTTGGGGGGTTTGATATAAGAGTCATTTTCGAGGGTATTACCTCTAACCCCTATATTACTCCTATAACCTCTCAAAATGTTTTTGGTGTATATCCGTGCTCGGGCCCGTGCTCAGCCCATGTCACCATGTGTTCTTGGCTTCATCACATTTAAAGGAAACACTAATTATTGGTCCAAACATTACAATATATGTGTTATCTGATCCATTCCTATGATATCAGTTGGGGTTGATATAAGGGTCATTTTGGTGGGTATTACCCTCTAACCCCTATATTACCCCTGTAACCTCTTGAAATTTGTTTAGTGTACCTCCGTGTTTGTACCTAAGTGGGTTTCAACCATCATAGACATTTCAAATAAACATAATTAGAGCAAAAACAACAAAAACTAACTATTTTCAGCTTCTTTGACTGATTTGACCTAGCTGTGACCTTTAGATGACCTTGACATGACCTTGGAGTAATACCCATTTGAAACCCTTCCCTAAGGCGAGACGCAGTGTGTACTTGGCATTACCATGATATTACATCCATCCGCTAATTGAACATGTTTAATAGAAGTACTGGCCATTTGTCCAAATATGTCGATTATCCAGGTGAAATTCTCATACCATAAGTTGAATAAGGGTGGAGAAGAGATAACCAAGACATTTAAGATGATTAAAAATTGAAAAAACCCTTTGGTCTCTATGGTTTACATAAAATATTTCTGCGTTTTAAGGGTTAAAGCGACACAATCAGACAAAAAATCATCATTTTTATTTTCGCTGCATGACATGTTGTTAACTTTTCAAAATGTCCATAGACATGATAGACTAGAATAATTGTGTAGGGTCTTTTAAATTTTGGGTCGCGCATTTACAAGTTAACCCTTTAACACATAAGTACAACATTTTAAATATGTTAAAGATAAAATGTGGCATAAACCAGAAAGATTTGAAAAGAGTTGACCTCCATTTTGTCAAACCTTCATAATTTTCTTCAAGTTGTGGATCGCGTTAGCGAGACACAACTGCAAGTGGGTGAAAATTCAAATTGAATAATTTGGCGGTTAAAGGGTTAAGGGTTAACAGACATCAATAGATATAAACAAGAAATATTGACCTAATGTTGGCTTAACGTTGGGCCAGCGTCGTAGACGGTGGACCGACGTTACAACCGCATTAGTTCAACATTCCACGTTTGCTGGAGAAACTTATCTCACACGGTGGGCTGCTGTGTTTCAAAGGGAAATAAGAATGCCCACCTTTTCTTCCGTGCGAAGTCAAAAGGCAGTATCTGCTTGCTTTACAAGTAAGCAGATACTGCCTTTCTGCTAAGCAGAGCAGTACTGAGAGCTTATCCCGAAAAACAGGAGACATCTACCCCATGATGGTTCGATGTTGGGCAGGCGGCGCAAACAGACAACTTTATCGCTACAGCGCTGAGATAAATTTGTATAAATAATGGAGAATTTTTTTTTAATTTAAATTTAAATTGCTTATTTAGCTCTTTCCGCTTCTTTTGAATACCCAGGCCTATGTAATGGATCTACGGCCATTATTTATAAATAGTTTACTTATCAGATTCTGACGTCTATGCCTGAAGTCGATCCCCGCACTGAAAGGGTTAAATACACGTTGAGTAAACATGTCATCCGTGACCTTTGATTTTAACCCCTGATTTTAACCCCTAGAGCACTGAGATATTCAATCTAAATTTTCAGTCACTTGACGTTGTGTCTCGCTACCGCGATCCACAACATCAAGTGACTGAAAATTTGTGTGATTTGCGAAATTTAAGTACCGACATAATATCAGTGATTCAAGATTGAAAATATATTTTACTTTTAACAACTGGTTATACGGGAGCTAGTAAAAACACAGAATGTCTACTGTAGTCGACATCAGTGTTCTAAAGGTTAACCCTTACAGCGCGGGGATCGACTTTAGTCGTCAAAATCTGACGTCTACAGACGTCAGATTCTGACGACTAAAGTCGATCCACGCACTGTAAAAATCAAATATTTCTAATGGCCGGAAACCCGTAACATAGGTATTCAAATGAATCGGAAATAGCTAATCAAGACATTTATGATGCTTTCGAATTAAAAAAACCTTTGGTTGCAATGGGTTTTTTTACAAATTCATTCAGCGCTTGGAGGGTTAAGGTAATGGTTGGAACATGTGAATAATATACAGTTGAAACATCTTTCACCTTTACCACTGTTTACAAAGTGACGCACTTTAAATGGGATAATTCATTTTCTTGAATTTGTGTTTTTACTGCATCAGCTAAGAGCCTAGCAAACAGGAGAGGTTTACCCTATGTTGATTTGATGTTTGTCCACCGCCTGCGACGCGGGCCCAACATTAAATAAATATTTGGTCAACGTCTCGTGCTTGCTGAGCACGCTAGCCCTCTTAGAAGTGAATACATGTAGTACCATTATAATTTTAATATGAAAAAATTACAGATTTGAAAGTCACTTTTTTTGTGTATAACCCAGAAAACACACGAGACATTAATACAACGTCGGGTCAATGTTAGAGCAACGCTGGCCCAACAGATATTGGTTGAAGATGTCGTGTTTGCAGGCAAAATAGGGCCAGAAGTGGGCTGCAGTTGATTACGGTGAAACGTGTGGGAGGTAGTCCAATGGGAGACGCTCACCCAATGTCGATTTAATGTTGTCCCTCCGTCTACGACGCCGGCCCAACATTAAATCAACACTGGGTAAACATCTCGTGTTTGCTGGGGAGATGGATAGATGTCAGTATTCCCTCCATGCATATCGGCATTCAATGGAAAAAATAATGCTGCATGACGTAAGTCGGATAAAGATCGTGAATGTGTACACAGGCTGGAATCTAAATAGGTACTCCAGACTGACCAGCAAACACGAGCCGTTGAGCCAGTGTTGGTTCATTGTTGGGCCAGCGTCGTAGTCGCTGGACCAAAAATGGAATAACAATGGCTGAATGATTCGTGCACTCAGGTCAATTTTTGTCTAATTACGTCTTATTTGTAAGTTTTTTGTGTTTTTTGGTAAAACACAAATCCGCTGTGAGCGGATCTTTGTTGACTTGTGACCCGCAGTGAGCGGCTAGAGTTAAAAAACAAGAGCGCTGACGCTAACGATATGCCCCGCATTAATTAAACTTTATAATGCCCTCAAAGTCAAAGCTTAAATATTGGGTCAAAGGTCATAACCTTCGAGCATATATCGTCCGGAAACTGAACTTATAATAATACAGCAAACGCTTTCCGAGATATCTTCCGGAAACTGAACTTATCATCCGCCATCAATTAAAGTCAATAATCGCCTCAAAATGAAAGGTAAAAAAATAGGTCAAAGGTCATAACTCCCAAAAGGCACATATACAGCCCCCAAGGGTTGTGTGTATGCAGTATGAAAACAGTCTGGCTATCGTCCGGAAACGAAATACGGACGAACAGACGCACGGCCAGATATCGTGATGACAATATCTCGTCCGTACTTCATGGGTGGGGGATAAAAACCCATAAACATTGATAAATAATGAATGTATTTACTGAGACCAGTGAGAGGGCCCTTGGTGGCCTAGTTATGAGCAAATATCCTGCCAAATGAGATACCTAAGATTGCATGAATGTTTTTTAAGGTATTTTTTCATTGTTTGAAGATTTGCGTCACAATTTCTGCTAGGCGACTAAAACTCTTAAAAGCATGACATGAGGATTGAATTATGACCGTAATTCATACTACGCCGGATCTCTAATAAACGCCGGTTAATGGGCTATAAAAACGTCGGTCTAATAATAATGCACGCTTATAAATGGAGGCAGAAATCAATTGACGCTCGGGTATGTATTTTAAAGAATTACAGTATTTATAAACTCACCTTTAGCTGATCTTTCCAATACAGGATATATCCACAGGGATCGACTTTAAGGGTGACTGGTGTTCCCACAGAGGAATCCTGCAAAAAGAAGAACAGTCCATGATATAGGCATTCTCATCTTCCCACACAAGGCTCGCTTTTCCGAGGTCGTAGACCGAGGCCTTGCTGAATCAGTGTCAAAACCATCTATTGGAGTGGGGACTTTCAAGAAAGATTTTTTCTGTTTGACCCAAGTGTGACCTCTGGCATGAGTGCTGCTTTAATGCAGGGCCACTGTATACGACGCCGGCCCTGCATTAAGCAGCACATGTCTGGTGGCCCAGAATTTCACAGGAAGTATCATAGACAGCTCCCACCACATTTCACCAGACACGAGACGTTACATGCGGCAGGGTTGGATTAATGTTGAGCCAATGCCGCAGACAGTGGGCCAACATTAAGCTGGCATTTGGTTGAAAAATTAACGAATATTCAATATCTAAATCATCCTCCCTACCCCAATAGGTGGATGATAACACTGATTCAGCAAGGCTCGGTCTGCGACCTCGAGAGCAGCGAGCATGGCTGTCAGGAAGATGGGCATTCTAGGCTTATAAATAACAAAGGCAATAATTAGAAAAATGATTATAAACAAGATACACTGTTTTATTCCGAGCACTTGTTGTTATCAACAGTTTTACCGTGTCGTTTTAACCCTTTAACCGCCGGTATATGCGACACCCACAGCTCTACCCTGTACCGCCGGTGTCGCATATATAGGGCACCAGGCTTATTGGTGTGATAATGCAAGCAAATTGATCAATGTAGCGGTGCATACAAAATCCACAAGGTAGTGTTGGTAGCCTATGTAAAGGGGCGTGTATAACATTACTTATCTGCGAAGGTGGAGATGGGGAAATATTGGGGGGGGGTATTAGTGGGGATTCGGTTGGCATGGAAATATTTATTTCACAAAGAAGATGTTTGTCGTCCATTTTTCATATTTGCGTGTGGGGGTAGGCTTATAGATACGAAATAACAATAAATTCGTTATTTATTTCCCATCACTTATTTGTTTTCAAATTCAGACCCCCCCCCCCTCCCCAAAGAAAAAAAACCTGATGGTCACCCCCCCCCCCCCCGCACAATACAGTGTGGTGGCGGATTGACTCGCATAGGAGGTGTCCCACGTAATTGTGTACGAAGATTTTAGTAAACTCCTTGATATCATGTAGGCTGTCTATAGGCCTACTGAATCACCAGTGTATAGCCTACTAGTACATGTAGTAGGGCAGGAATGAGGGTCCTGTTCCCATTGCGAAATATTGTCCAATGGTGTCCGTTTGACGGCCATCTTGACGGTCAAAATGTCAAGTGAGCAAAAATACCATTTTTAACAAATTCAGCTAGGAACATGTGTAGGCTAATACCTCGTTTTCATGTGATTTTGATTGGGCAATCCATTTCTTGTAATATTTTTATGACTGAAGGTCATCTTCATGGTCAAAAAGTCCATTTCAAGGTCAAGTAAGCAAAAATACAATTTTTTACCAAATAACGCTAGGAACATGTGTAATACCTCTTTTTATGTAATTTTGACTGAGGAATGCCTATCTAAAATTATTTTGATTATTCAAGGTCATTTTCTAAGCCAAAAGGTCAATTTCAAGGTCAGGTATAAGAAAATATCGTTTTCAACAAATACAGCTAGAAACGTGTGTAATACCTCTTTTTCATGGTATTTTGACTGAAAATCAAATTATAGTATTATTTTGGTGATTCAAAGTCACCTTCAAGGTCGATTTCCGTCACACTGCTACATTTTAGTAATTGTGTTGATTCACTCCAGCTTGGGGAAAAGGGTGTGATAAGAGGAATACCAAGGTGGTAATCACCCCCCGGGGGTGAAATTGCATACTTGTGATGCTTGGTGAAATGGTACCCGACCAATAATGTGTCAACAGCAGTCATTTGTAATACTCACTTGCACCCCAAATGGGGTTTGGAATCGATAAACACAACATAAACATGTTTTTTAGAGTTTGACCTTGCAGTGACCTTGAGATGACCTTGAGGTGACCTTGGGGTGATACCTCAAGTAAAGCACAACACCAGCCCATGGCAACTTTCACACCCAATACGGTATCCATATTTTGTCATGGGGGTTCAAGCTGTGGTTCCACACTACTACATTTCAGTAATTTTTTTGATTCACTCCAGCTTTGGGAAAGGGGTGTGATAGGGGAATACCAAGGGGGTAATCATCCCCAAGGCTGAAATTGCATACTTGTAAACCCCTTGCGATGCGTGGTGAAATGGAATCCGACCAATAATGTGTCAGCAGCAGTCATTTGTAATACTAATCTGCACCACAAATTGGTTTGTAATCGATACAAAAATCCAAAAAATCATGTTTTTTGCCAGTTCGACCTTGCAGTGACCTTTTGATGACCTTAAAGTGACATTGGAGTGGTACCCCAGTAAAGCACAACACCAGCCCATGGCAACTTTCTTACCCAATTCTGTATCCATCTTTTGTCATGGAGCACAAGCTAAAGCTCCACACTGCTACATTTTAGTATTGTTTTCATTCATTCCAGCATTGCGAAAGGGGTGTGATAAGAGAAATACCAAGGGGTATTTACCCACAACAAGCTGAGAATGCCCCAAAACACATTGAGGTGCGTGTTGAAATGGTACCCGAGAGAGAATGTGTGAACAAAAGTCATTTTTAATACTTTTCTACACCACACATGAGTTTAAAATCGGTAAAAGTAAAAAAACACGTTTTTATGCCAATTTGACCTTGAAATGACCTCGAGATTACCTTAATCTGACCTTGATGTGACCTTGGAGTTGTACCACAACATCATCACATGTCATTATTTGCTCCTAGTCTGGGATCCTGCTGGTGTGTCCAGGTACATCGGGCAGTACAAAATACCCAGCATTTTTTCTCCCCCCCTCCTTTTGGCGGTTGGAGGTATAAGTGGTGCGAGGAATTCGGCTTTAAAAGGGTTAAACCTTTAACGGCCAAATTATTCAATTGGAATTTTCACCCACTTGAAGTTGTGTCTCGCTGACGCGATCCACAACTTCAAGTGAATGAAAATTATTCAGATTTGACAAAATGGAGGTCAACTCTTTTCAAATCGTGCTGATTGATGTCACATTATGGCTTTAACATGCTTAAAAGGCGGTACTGAATGTGGTAATAATCGAGTGAATAACCCCAAAATATTCGGCACCGGCGGTTAAAGGGTTAAGATAACGATAGCAACATTGACTTAGGCACACAGATCAAAAATTGAAACCAGAGCTGTCTTAGTCGACCAGATGGTAAAACCAATGATTATTCGCGATAAACTGATACAAGCACTTTAGTGACAGCATTATTCACAATCTATGACTGCTCTGATACCTGCAGGCTCCTGTGAATTCCCAGGGATCACAAAACGTTGATCCAATGTTGGTTTGATGTTGGTCCACGGGCCGGCCACCTTATGCAAGGCGGTCCCAACACTAAACGAACATTCAGTCAACATCTTGCGTTTACGATGATAAATCAATGATACGGTTTGTCATATGCCCATGTATGCTGAGCAAAGCCAAAAGGCAGTATTTGCTGCTTACTTTGCAAGTAAGCAGATACTGCTTTTTGGCTTTACAGAGCAGATCTGCTGTATGATACCGAAGAACACTGTGTATCTAAAAAAATTACAGTTGCATAATTTTGCATCCACTAACATCAACACTACGTTGAATAATAATCTCAGTGACTTTAAATCAAGAATTCAATTTATTCGTCTTTTTAGAAACAATAGTTTATGTTGAACCCGTGTCAAATGTTCTTTTTTAACACACGGTAGTACTTAACCCTTGCAACGTTGAAATATGTTTGTATAAATTTCTTAGTCAGCTCTCTCCGCTTCATTTGAATATACCTGTGTTATGGGTTCACGGCCATTATAAATATTTTAATTCTTGCAGTGTGGGGATCGAGTTTAGACGTCAGAATCTGACGTCTTTAGACGTCAGATTCTGACGCGCTGAAAGGGTTCATTAGCATGAGTTTTTGTTGTTCAGCCATAAACGTTATTAACGTCACAACACAAACAGATTTAGATGCAAACAGGACATCCATTGAGCGCTTTACAAACATGTCTCTGGAAAAACCCATCAGGACGTGGTAGTGTCTGAGGATATATCGCACCCTTAGCAGCCTTAGTGCTGAAAGGGTGTAACTGCCACTTTGTAAAGTGGTAGTTACACCATTTCAGTTCTCAGGGTGCTATATCTCACATCTAGACTTGGGGATGAGATGTGAGCCCAGTCGTCATCAACATAAAGTACAACAATTTTGATGATCGGCCACACTGAAAAATATATAGCTTAGCCTTTGTGACAATTTATTGCCCTTATGAGCAACAAGAAAGTGGGCCAATGTTGGATCACTGTTGGGCCACCGTCTAAGACGCTGGCACAACACTGACCCGACACTAGGGCGGAATGTCTCGCGTTTGCTGAGACGAATGCCGTATACGGTATAAACGATTTTGGACTGTTTCGTATTTATATTCTTCTTCAAGCAGCCCGAAGAAAAAGCCAGATTTGCACGACCATCTTGACATTGATCCAATGCTGATTTAATGTAGACCAAAGCATTAAACATTAAATCAGCATTGGATCAACGTCTCGTGTTTTTGCTGGGCTAAGTGTGGGTAATGAAGTTAATAAGGCGGGCGTAACCCAGCAAACATGAGACGTTGACCCAATGATGATTCAATGCTGGCCCCCCGTCTACGACGCTGGCCCAACATTAAACCGTCATGGGGTCAACGTCTCGTGTTTGCCGAAAAGACCTTGGCATACGCAGTGATGATATCCCTAGAGGTATCAACCTGTAAGCACTGGTAAGTACATAACTCTAATTATGTACCGGAAAATAAGTGGACCCAGAAGGAAAACAGGAAGCAAGAAAAAGGGAAAGGAACAATGAAATAAACATGATAAAGAGGAGGAGTGAGAACAACCACATTCTGTTGTCCCAGTGATGTCTCTCCTACAAGGTCGATTTGATCCACTTTTTTTCCTGTACCTGAAGCTAAAAATTCAAAACGCGTACGATCTTCTTGCTAATACTTCGAGATGACCGTAAATTACACAGAGATGCATTACTGTCACATTACCACAAAAGATTGGTGAGATGGCCGTAAGCACAAATAACGAAGGAGCTCTACTATACTGCCACCGTACAACGAAAATCACTCAAAATGTGTCAAATTGTCTTTTCGAATTAAATGGCAACAGTACAATTTCGTAAGCAGATTTTCAGAAACGATATACGTCTCCGTAAATTTCAACAAAACTCCAGAATTCGTATGAATAGTTATCGATAATTATTAAACCAGTTCAAAAGTTTAATATTAAATCTAAAAAGTGTATAAAACATGTGGTACAGTGTCGAATGCTCCAGTAAAAATCACGGTAAACCGTTAGGTCTGCACACGCGTTTGTGTCAAACGCAGCTATAAGTCCATACGCAGATCTTAGAGGTATTAAGCACCTGCCATTTTCTAAGTACATGTTGGGGTACGTTTTGATTTGTATCATACTATCTTATGAGACAGACATACATCAGTTGCGTCTAAATATATCATCAGTCAGTCAGAATATTGCTTTGTTTTACGGTGAAATTTTTAATCTTTAGATCTGCGAAAGGATCTTGGCAAAAATCACTTCTTGCAATCTGGTATAATTTATTGCTGTTTTATCGTGTTTATTTAGCATGTTTATGATCAGGCTTTGCACATTTTAACAACTTTCAGACAATGTTGTTTTTGCGAGCAAGCAATTCAATTCACTGATTTATCGGTGCACGCCTGCGGGGGAGGAGGCAGACTTAGGAACGAGCGGCACTGCGCTAGGAGTGAAGTAATTCGAGATCGCTTAAAAAAGTATCCTGCAAATCCAGTACAACCCAATGTCGGGTTAATGTTGGCCTACGACGTTGCCCAACATTTACCCAACATTGGGTCAACGTCTTGTGTTTGCTGGGGGGTGAGCACCCACTAAAAGAGTTGCAGGGGGGGGGGGGGAATGGAGATGTCTTAAAGGAAGTTAGCATCCCTCCCAGCAAACACGAGGCGTTGAAGCAGTGTTGTTTTAATGTTGGCCCAGCGTTGAACCAGTGTTGTTTAAATGTTGGCCCAGCGTCTGCGACGCAGGGCCAACATTAAAACAACACTGGTTCAACGTATCATGTTTTCTGGGATCACCCTACTTTGGAGTAGGATCTATGCGACATGGGCCCGACATTAGACCGACACCGGGTGAGTGTATCGACGTGTGACAGTCACCCACACTGAGCATCAGTCGAACCCAAGTTGGGCGTCGCACGCAGTCTGGATCTGTCCGGAGCTAATAATATTCACGGCTGCTCGGAAGACAAAGTGAATGAGGAGTGCCCAGAGGTATAAACGTGTTGGGATTATCGTATGACGGCTAATTTCCATTTTAAGACAACCTTCCCCTACCACGCCCGACAATGCCCGACAACGGAATCGATGAGGGGACTGCGGCTGGACAAGGAAAGCCGATATGCTGGTCCACATCACTGGAACTCCTTGTGCCCCTTGACCTGACCCGTGTAAGAGGTCAGCCGAAGTGAGACCACGAATTACCACCGATGTAGTTTGATGTCAACTGTACCATGTGATCATTCATAAAAACAGCCCGACAAAAACGTCGGTTCAATATTGAATAATGTAGCGGCGGACTATGAAAGCAGTGCACCAAGCAATCGTTGCTTATTTGCCGGCAATGCATAACTTACAAACGGCGGATTATACGTGACAGGCAATATCACCGGCCTTATGTCGCAAGATATAACAAATGATTACATATTGTATATAACGTTGTAGGTCTATATGACATCATGATCATGGTCATAATACACCAGATCACCAGATAATAATGATAATGATTAATATTGACTTCAAATAGTATAGGCCTAATGTGTACATGGCGATGTCAAAGTGAAACCCTTGTATCACTATATAATACTGTACAAGCTTAATCAAATGGCTTGACTGGTTGTTTTTTGGCAGTTTATGCGCACATTTGAGACCCGAATACAAACTGAGACCTTCAAATGTTTAGGACAATGCATGTTGTAGTTGTGTTAAAAAATTGAGTTAATAACTCTTTACTCGATAAAATTTGACCGCGCACCATGATGTCTAAGAAATATACTATATGGGAGAAAATAAAATGAACTAGGGGTTTTTCTGCTTTTTCTTCTCGTAAATACCATATCGTATATGTTGTGCTTCACAGTGATCATAAATGTAGACTAGCACGCCTTTGAACAACGAGTATTTCGATTTCAAAACAGCAAAGATAGTAATATATTGAGCAACAAGGCTTTTACGGAGATAACCATGATAACCATGATAACCATGATAATGTTGGGCAACGAATTTCGGACTTCAAAAGGGGATGAATTACGTTGTGAAAGAAAACAAGCGTTTTTGGTTATGACTACGGATATAATAAGCAACGAGTATTATGCGGGCTAGGGATATAATCATGATATGCTTATGATCATGATAATGATAATAGAACAACGAGTATCTTTCTAGAGCGAGTAGTATATTGAGCAGCAAACCATTTTACTCCCAATATATATAGGGTTCATTGAGCATCAAGCCGTTTTAATTCAACACAGGAATAGTTTGAGCAACATGGCTTTTGACTCCAATACAGCCATATGTTAAAAGCAAAAAATCTTTCGCATACACACGCATTTCGACTTATGTAAAGACGCCATTATCATGGTTATGCTGAGTTGCTGACCACATGCCTCGACGCGTGATAGACAATACACTGTCAGCAATTTCCCAGAATGGCTCGACATTTTTTCGCTATGCCTGGTCATACACAGTATTGTGGTGATTAACCAGTATTACAGTCACATGTACCAGATATAATCAGAAAAAATAATACATGCCTTTCTCATATAATGCAGGTTATCCGTGCCATTCAGTAATTGTGTGTGATTTTATCGCCGCGATCCTGGACAGTGCCGTGCAAATGCAAAAGGCAGTATCTGCTTACTTTTACAAGTAAGCAGATACTGCCTTTTGGCTTTGCAGACTAAAATACTTTCAATTACTATTAACCCTTTAACCGCCAAATTATTCAATTTAAATTTTCACCCACTTGAAGTTGTGTCTCGCTGACGCGATCCACAACTTCAAGTGAGTGAAAATTATTCAGATTTGACAAAATGGAGGTCAACACTTTTCAAATCTTGCTGGTTGATGTCACATTTTATCTTTAACATATTTAAACGGTGGTACTTAATGTGCTAATAAAAAATGAAAACCCGAATACATGCGGCACCAGCGGTTAAAGGGTTAACAAACACGATATAATACTAATGCGAGTTTGACACAAGTGACAACCACATGGGTTAGCGTCAGAGATGGGCAGCGTCTGTTTTTGTACGCTGGTAGACAGTGTAGGCTGAGATCAACAATTTCATGAAAATGTGAGCGTAACCCTATCCAAATGATAAATTAACCCTTTAAACCCTCACAATGCATTAGAGCATCGTTTCGCATCTCTGAAGAATGGCTTGATTTCCTGAAACCTGGTGGTTTTAGAACAAAAAACTTCATGGAACTGTTTTAAGAATAACAGTATATTTTCTTCATTTGTCAGCCACTTCAAGTCATTTTCACCCACTGCAAGTCGAGAATTGCGACAGCAATTCGCGGCTTGTAGTGGATGAAGATGACAATGGTAAACTCAGGCTTGAAAGGGTTAACCAATAAAGACTGGCGTTTAAATCCCCACGTTAAGGCATTTATCCCAATGAGATGTAAATCTCTCATGATTATAAAATAAAATAAAAATCATTTATCAAACAATGACGTGTTTATTCTTATGATTCATTGCGCCATCGATCGTCCGCACACCGGATTTTTGGGGCACAACTTTACGAATGGCAAATGATTAGGCCATCACAGCTCTGCAAATCCAAAAGGCAGTATCTGCTTACTTGTAAAGTAAGCAGATATTGCCTTTTGGCTTTGCACGGCAAAACAGATAGTGGCCCTACTAGTCAGCGATGGCGTGTGTGCATTAATTCTCCGGGGTACATGAGTAATTACCACATCAGTTCACTATGGGGGACATAAATTATAAATATGAGCATTCAACAGTATTATCTACACTCATTTGACAATGTTTGCAATCGATCGATGTGTTTAAACAGTGTCAGAGCATCTGTATCAATGTGATTTAAATTATTAACAGCTTGGTCCAGTACTTGACACGCACTTCTTATTATGTTATCAACCATGGTTAGTGGTTTATAAAATGTTGAATAAACGTATAACCGCAAGTCACCTTCAACAACTGTTTAACATTAAAGATGGTAATGATTGAATCTAGTTTGCTATCATCCCCGGCCCAGCAAACACGAGGCGTTGGCCCAATGTTGGGCTGACGTTGGCCCAACGTCTACGACGCTTGACCAACGTTATCCCAACATTGGACCAATGCCTCGTGTTTGCTGGGGAATAAGAGGGCTCCTATCAGGACGTCTACTCCATCAAACAAGATATATTCCACCAGATTTGCTTTGATGTTGGGCCAGCGTCGCAGACGCTGGCCCAACATTAAAGCAACACTGCATGGCTCACAGAATCTCGTAAAGATGCAGGCCAATTATGCTCCTGATATACGCATCTGAAAACCCGAATATATGCGGCACCGGCTGCTAAAGGGTTAACAAACACGATATAATACTAATGCGAGTTTGACACAAGTGACAACCACATGAGTTAGCGTCAGAGATGGGCAGCGTCTGTTTTTGCACGCTGGTAGACAGTGTATCGGCCGAGATCAGCAATTTCATGAAAATGTGAGGGTAACCCTATTCAAATGATAAATTAACCAATAAAGACTGGCGCTTAAATCCCAACGTTAAGGCATTATTTCAATGAGATGTAAATCTCTCATGATTATAAAATAAATCATTTATCAAACAATGACGTGTCTATTCTTATGATTCATTGCGCCATCGATCGTCCGCGCACCAGATTTTTGGGGCACAACTTTACGAATGGCAATGATTACAGACTCTGTATCGCACACAGATGTTATTACGGACTAGATAATACTGCCCCATCGTTGAATCAAAGTGTTATATTGGGCCAACACTGCTCTGGAAAGTTAAATAGTGTAGTAGATAAGGTAACCTATTGTGCATTTTATGATTAAAGCATGAAATTTCTACCACTTGTAGAACATATCCTAAGGGTAATTTTTAGATGTGGAGGTAAACTGGATTTGACCTCTGATGACCTCTAAAGGTCATTGACCTCGAAAGGTCAAAATATTCACTGGCATAGCCAAAAAGTAGTTAAAATTGTATATTACAATGTCTATGATTTGTTTCTGTGTCCCAAAAGTGCGTCAAATACTCGAAGAGACTGCTTTGAATGATAAACATAACATCAAGGTCATGTCAAGGTTACACCAAGGTCATTTAAAGGTCAAACTGGCAGAAAATGTTCACTTTTTATCAATTTCCACGCTGTTGTTGTACAATCATTTATTACAAGGGACTGGTTTTGACATATCCTTCGTCCTATGTATTTTCCACACACATTTAGGATATTAAGGGATGTTACAACCTTGGCAAGGAGGCTAGGTATTTCACTTAAAACGCTCCTTCTTCAATATTTAGTTGAACAGGCCAAATTACAATTATGCAGCATTGTAGAGCATCAGCTTGGGCTCCCATAGCAAAATATTGACAAATAATTAGGTTATGAAGTTTGACATGGGTTGGGGTTGTATTTTACTGGAGTACCATCCGAAAGCAATTTGAAGGTCATGTCAAGGTCATTTCAAGGTCAAACTGGCAAAAACTGTTACCATGATTTTCAAATGTGTCCTCACTTAAAGGAGCCTGAGCTTCAGTCTGGTGGCATGTAGGTCCTATACACTTTTTCTAGAATCACATCTATCTACATCAACCTAACTTAATATGCAGGTAAGCCATATCTGATAATTTAAACATTTTTATCTATAGGCCTACTGCAGATAGATGCATGTTGTAAGCCATGTGAGCCATAGGTATATGGCGTTGATGCCATAACCTTTAACAAGTCTCTCCAGTCTAATGTTCCAGGTAGCTGGAAGTTGTTAGAATTGAGACCAAATAAATTGAGAGAACATGATGGCCATTTATACTGATTATAACTGGTCGGTTAGAACGTTGAATTGTATATAATGTCAGAGTGACCCTAATATCCTAATAGAAGTGGTGAGCAGGTTTTTATCACACGTCCGTAGGGGAAGGGGGGGGGGGGTTAGTCGCACCGGGATCTATCAGACGGCACTTAATTTTTATGGGTGCAATAACTGAAAAACTAGTGGTCATTTTTTCTGAAATTTTAAATCACATTCTCATCAACATGGGGAGGTGCAAGTGATTTTTTAAACATGCTACCATAATGCCAAAATATCTCCCAGAGTTCAACTTCATAATTTGTTGTGGGCGCAAAAACTCAAAACCCTAATCAGAAATTATCCAAATCTTACAATCACATTCCCCACAATATGGAGATGTACAGGCAATTTGTTCAAGATTTCACTGACATGTAAAATGGCCGCCACAAATCAACTTCATAATTTATTGTGACCACAAAACTCAAACTTTGTGAGAAAGTAGTCAAATTTTACAATCAAATTCTCCACGATATGGAGATGTGCAGGTGATTTTTTAAACATACCGGATACTAAAATTAATTTCAAGGCTACATCAATTTGTCAGATAGCTCTGCAAAATATCGATGTCATGACTGCCTTATTTTCTCGCTAAATTGAAACGACATAATCAGGCTAAAATGATTGTGTCGCTTTAAGACCCCAGCTGTCACCATGATATAATAAAACCGATTATTACATCGTTCGGTATTCATTTCATAATTCAATACTAGACCGCCATAGCCATAACAAAATACCAGACCGTTATAACGGAATAGTAGACCGTTATAACGAAATACTATACCGTTATAACGGAATAGTAGACTGTTATAACGAGTTAGTTCGCCGTTATAACGGATTTGTAGGCCGTTATAACGTGATACTAGATTGCCATATAACGAAATACTAGACCGTTATAACGGGATAGTAAACCGTTATAACAAAATACTAAAAAGGTAAAACGGAATAGTAGACCGTTATAACGGAAGACTAGACCGTTGTAACGGAATAACAGACTGTTATAATGAAATACTAGACCGTTATAACGGAATAGTAGACCGTTATACCGGAATAGTAGACCATTATAACGTGATAACAGACCGTCATAACAATATACTAGACCGTTATAACGGGATAGTAGACAGACTGTCTAGTAGACAGACTAATCCGTTATAATTGTCTGACAGTTATAACGGGTTAGTAAACTGTTATAACGAAATAGTAGACCGTTATAACGAGATACCAGACCGTTATAACGGAAGAGTATACCGTTATAACGGAATAGTAGACCGTTATACAGTATTGGTAGACCGTTTTAACGGATTAGTAGACCGTTATAACGGATTAGTAAACAGTTATAACAGATTAGTAGACTGTTATAACGTGATACTAGACCGTCATAACGAAATACTAGACCGTTATAACGGGATAGGAGACCGTTATGACGAAATACTAAAACGTTATAACGGGATAGTAGACCGTTATAACAAAAGACTAGACCGTTATAACGAAATACTAGACCGTTATAACGGAATAGTAGACCGTTATACAGATTAGAAGACCGTTATGAAGAAATACTCAACCGTTATAACGGGATAGTAGACCGTTTTAACATATTAATAAGCCGTTATAACGGATGTGTAGGCCGTTATAGCGTGATACTAGACCGTCATAGCAAAATACTAGACCGTTATAACGGGATAATAGACAGTTATAACGGATAAGTAGACCGTTATAACGAAATAGTAGACCGTTATAACGAGATACTATACCTTTATAACGATATAATATACCGTTATAACGGAATACTTGATCGCTATAACGGAATAGTAGACCGGTATAACGGATGATTAGACCGTTATAACGGAATAGTAGACCATTACAACGGATTAGTGGACCGTCATAGCGAAATACTAGACCGTTATAACGGGATAGTAGACCATTATAACGAAATACTAAACCGTTATAACGTAATAGTAGACCGTTATAACGAAATACTAGACCGTTATAACGGAATAGTAGGCAGTTATAATTAAATACTAGACCGTTATAGCGGATTAGTGTACCGTTATAACGGAATAGTAGACCGTTATGACGTGATAACAGACCGTCATAAGGAAAAACTAGGCCGTTATAACGGGACAGTATACCGTTATAACGGATTAGCAGACCGTTATAAAGAAATACTAGACCGTTATACCGGAATTTTAGACCGTTTTATCAGATTATTAAGCCGTTATAACGGATGTGTAGGCCGTTATAGCGTGATACTAGACCGTCATAGCGAAATACTAGACCGTTATAACGGGATAGTAAACAGTTATAACAGATAAGTAGACCGTTATAACGAAATATTAGACCGTTATAACGAGATACTATACCGGTATAACGGAGTACTTGATAGTTATAACAGAATAGTAGACCGTTATAACGGATTCTTAGCCCGTTATAACGGGATAGTAGACTATTATAGCGGATTAGTAGACCGTCATCACGAAATACTGAACCGTTATAACGGAATAGTATACCGTTATTACGAAATACTAGACCGTTATAACGGAATAGTAGGCAGTTATAATGAAATACTAGACCGTTATAACGGAATAATATACCGTTATAGCGGATTAGTATACCGTTATAACGTGATACTAGACCGTCATAACGAAATACGAGACCGTTATAACGGGATGGTAGACCGTTATGACGGACTAGTAGACGGTTATAACGAAATACTCTACCGCTATAACGAAGTACTAGTCCGTTATAACGAAATATTATACCGCTAAAACGGATTAGTAGACCGTTATAACGGATTAGTATATGTTATAAGGGATTGATAAAAAATCTTATTGTAATAAAAACACTTTGTTTTGGCTGATATAGTTTTTGCTCTTTGAATTATCCACGCCTGTATTGATATCTGGGCGGATGTAGAGCTCTCATCTTTGAGAATTGAAAAAAATAAAAATGGCTGCCAAGAAATCGCCGAAATTATTATGCTTTTGCCAATTCTTCTTATTAAAAATCCCTCTCTCAGAGTATTACACGCCGTGATAATTACATAATTGCACCTTCTATTCATTAAGCATATGAGACAATGAACAGTAATAATCTACTTGTTCACTTGTATCCTACACAAGGGGAGGCACATTCAATTACAAGGGAGGGGCGGAGTATTTTTATCTTGTATTATATGAACCAATCGATGTGGGGCCTACATGGCGGTTACAGTTGACATCGGCTTCATAAAATTGTGCTTTTTAGGTCAAGTTAAGATCATTTCAAAGGTGTGTATTTTAATATAATATATTGGGACATATAATCACTGTGTGTTAAAACTATCACAAAATTATCAATATCATACATATTCCGCAAATAAAAACTCAATTTCAAGAGGTCAACGGAGTTGTAAGTAAGTGAGAGTATATATTTTTAGGATTTTTGCCAGTTTGACCTTCAAGTGACCTTGATATGACATGTACGTTGCTTTCAGACGGAACCCCAGTAAAACACAGTTCCAAACCATATGATCCTTCATAACCCAATTATGTATTGATATTTTGCCATGGGAGCCCAAGCTGATGTTTCACAATGCTGCAAGATGCAATTTTTGCTCGTACAATTAATCATTTGGAAATGAGTGTAATAAGGGGAATGAGGGTGTGATACCCCTCCCAAGGCTGACACTGCCCTCAATTTCTTGAAATTTTTTGTGGAAAATATGTCTGACCAATAATATCTCAAAATCAGTCTTTGTAATAGTTAATTGCATCACTAACCGCGTTGAATTTTATATAAAGGGGATATTTTTCACATTCTTTTGCGACTTTGACCTTGAAATGAACTTGATGTAACTTTGCTATGACCTTGGTGTTATTTTTATCAATAATAGTAGTCTCTCTGTGCATTTGACATATTTCTGGAATACAAAAATAGTTTATAAATATGGTACCCGGTAATACACAATTTTCACCACTTTTGGCATTGCGAATGCTTATATGACCTTTCGATGTAGATGACCGCTAGAGGTCGTCAGGGGTCAAATCTAGCTCACCCCCACAATTTAAAATAAAGATCAGGATATGTGCTAATAATGGTAGAAGTTTCATACTTTAATCATAAAATGCACACTTGTTTTATTATGGGAGCCAAACGAGTACACTATGACCCAAGTATTTTGCCGATTTTTTTTTACATATTTTTGACAGTATGACCTTGAAATGACCTTGATATGACCTTGACCTTGTTTTTCGTCGTTATCCAAGTAAAACATAATCTCAACCCATGTTAGACTTCATAGCCCAATTATGCATCAATAGTTTTCCACGGGAGCCCAAACTGATGTTTAACAGCTGCTGCACACTGTAATTTTGCTCGTCCAATTAAACATTTAGGAAAGGGTGTAGTAAGGGGAATACTTAGGGTGTATCCCCCCCCCCCCCCAAGTTAGATACTGCCCTCAATCTCCCAAAATGCGCGTGGAAAAGATATCTGACCAAGACTGTGTCAAAAGTAATCCTTTGTAATAGATGACTGCACCACTAGTATTGTTTCAATTGATTAAAAGTGGATATTTTCACTATTTGTGGCCATTTTGACCTTCAAATGACCCTAAAGTAACCTTGACATGACCTTGATGGTATTTGTATGATTACCAAGAGTCTCTTAGAGTATTTCGCACACTTATGGAATACAAAAACATTTCATAGATATTGTAATACACAATTTTCACCACTTTTTAGCTTCGCAATTAGATATTTTGACCTTTCAAGGTCAATGACCTCTAGAGGTCACCAGGGGTCAAATCTAACTTACCTCCACATCTTAAAATAAACTACAGGATATGTACTAATAATGGTGGAAGTTTCATGCTTTAATCATAAAATGCACAATGATTCCATTATGGGAGCTTAACCACTACACTAAAATGGCAATATTTGCAGTTACTGCCTTTTTGGCTGTGCCCGACAGAATAGATAATAGCCCAACATCTAGTCAGCGATGGCGTGCGCGCGGTAATTCTTCGGGGTACATGAGTAATTACCACATCAGTTCACTATGAGGGACATAAATTATAAATATGAGCATTCAACAGTATTATCTACACGCATTTTACAATGTTTGCAATCGATCGATACGTGTTCAAACAGTGTGAGAGCATCAGTATTAATGTGATTTAAATTATTAACAGTTTGGTCTACCCGGTATGACTGGGCCGCCTAACTCATTTACTGCGCGAGGCCCAGTCACACTGACCGCCATTTTGTTTACACAGCCAGCTGTGTAAAAGAGACACTCGCGCTGCCTACTAAAAAACTCGGATGCCAATAAATTGAGACAAATTTTTCAAGTGCTTATGAAAACTAGGCCATTTTCAGAGGCGTAAACTTGTGGTCGTATTGGAACTATAACATTTAAAAATGGAGGTCACTGTGTCAGAGCCTTGCGATGACATCAGGGTAAGCTTGGTCCAGTACTTAACACGCACTTCTTATTATGCTATCAACCATGGTTATTGGCTTGCTGGACCAACGTCATCCCAACATTGAGCCAACGCCTCGTGTTTGTTGGGGAATAGGAGGGTTCCTCTAGATCTGAGGAGACATGCGTCGATTTATGCACAATCGTGGCAATATCGCGACGGAAGGAAGCCCGAAGCCGGGACTTTGTCCTACTCTTGGCTCCTCTCAGGAGGTTTACTCAATCAAACACGAGATATTGAACCAGAGTTGTTTTAATGTTGGGCCAGCGTCGCAGACGCTGGGCCAACATTAAAGGAACACTGCGTGGTTCAATGAATCTTGTAGAGATGCAGGTTAATTATGCTCCTGAAATACGCATCCCACGCAATCACATTACTGCACTTGTGATAAAAGCATAATTTAAATAGTATTTCATTTATTTAAAATATTGACCTCAGAGTCCCAAATGTCGCTTATTTGGCCGTGCACAATTACATTAGAGCTGTTGTATTGCTCGCGGTCAATATCGTTTTTTTACAGACGCCCACAACACAATAATATAGCCTCAATGGCAATATATCACATATTTCCCACAAAAAAACGTAATTTTTTTATTTCTAAGTAAGCGCAAACGAGAATTTATACAGAATTAGTGCTGGTAGCGGAATATTGATTGGCTTGCAAAATGACAATAATGCTCTAGACATCTATCACCATGATCACGTCAATAGATATTGTTCACATACGTTGGTATAGCGATGCAGACATGCATGCAAATTGGAAACAATTGTGCAGTACTGTCGTGCAAAGCCAAAAGGCAGTATCTGTTTACTTTACAAGTGAAGATGTAAGCTGATTGCAATGAAAGGGTATATCTTCCACTCTACAAAGTGGCAGATATACCCTTTCATATCCAAAGGGACGCAATATTGATATGCGGCGTGTTTTCCACTGATCGCGTCTTTTTGTGTGGCGCAACCTTTCCAACCCAGCCGCCACGGGACGTCGGCCGACATCACTTTCCCGGCGTTGGGGCAGCGTCGCTATATTTCAATCTTTCTTTCATACAAGACAATAATTATTCTGACGTGCGAAGCCAAAAGGCAGTATCTGCTTACTTGCAAAGTAAGCAGATACTGCCTTTTGGTTTTGCAGAGCAGTATTGCTATATACATGTATAACGCAAATCCAGTATTGTGTGAATTAGTGATGAAATAATAGTGGATCCTGGACTGATCATGCTGATTTATTAGATGCAAAATTGATTTTAAACAAAATCATTCTGTTGCTGGGGGCAAACATGGCAGGCAAACATGGTAAACTATTGCAATAACCATGATAACTAAAATTTGTAATATAAGCTACCCAGCAAACACGAGACATTGTTGGTTCGATGCTGGGCCAGCGTTGCCTCGGTCCCATGTGACGACCGTCGGAGAGCGCGGTTTCGAATCTTTCGGCCGACCACCTGTGACAAACGTTATAAATATATTTGCCAAAATCCCACTGGCCCCGTTTAGCATAAGACGTCTGCAAAAAAAGGCCTAGATCCTGATTTATTCATGTATAGTCGCGCGGGCAGCAGTAGCTGTGGGTGAAAGAAAACGTCGTCAGAGGCTCAAATCACGTTCGCGGTCAATCCAATTCAAAAGAAGAATGTATTTGTCGGTCTAGGCCAACCTGCGTTCAGGGTGTACTTAGTGAGAACGAATACAACTGAAGTCTCTACAGGGTGGTCTATAGACAAGATAAAGTTCTAGGGAAAGAAGACTCTAGACCTTCCACTGGATCAGCGATCACGTAAATGGCTAGATTATATCGCGCTGTTACCTTACTATAATCACTATGCAGAATATGGGGGTAAATTTATTAATTGTTATAGTTAGAAAAACCACTCATTTCATTCCCAATAACAGTGATTTAACGGGTAAAAAACGACTATAACTATATAGTCGTGATCAGCGGGCAAAATATTGACAATTTTCTCGAGGTTTTTGGACGCAGGCGGTGCGGTGTCGTTTTGACAGTCGCGTGGATTTTCTCGGTATCAAATGATCGAGTCGCCCGACCTCTGATTACCCGCGGTGTCCACCAATCAAAAGCCCTGTAATATCATCAAGGTCGAATTCTGCGAGAATACCACCCAGCTATCCCAGCGAACACTGAACATTTGTATGACATTTGTACAATGTTGGACCAACGTCGAAGACGTTGGGCCGACGTTGTACAAATGGTATACAAATGTTTTGTGATCGTGTCCCAGCAAACGCGAAACATTTGTATAACATTTATATAATGTTGGACCAACGTCGGAGACGTTGGGCCGGCTCTGTACAAGATGTTATAGAAATGTTTTGTGTTTGCTGGGATGTGACCAGCATGGCCGCCCACTGATGGGTCAGTGTGGTCAGTGAGGGTCAAGGAAGGGAGTGTGAGGGTCAAGGAAGGGAGGTCAAGGCCGATTTGGAAGGAAACGTCGACGTTCCTGAGAGGGATAGGTCGGTTCAATGGCAGATCAGCATCTAATACGTTCACCCAACGTTGAATCTACGTTGAGCCACTGTCTCGGTCTGGAAGATTCAGTTATTATCGTCAGAATCTGCATCTTCAACTACACAATCTATGTTAACCCTTTGACTTCCAGGCCGGGGTGCATGCCAGGATCCAGATATACTGGTGTACGAGTTCTATTTTTTGTCATTTGAAGCTGGAATTGCTAACGCAATTTCCAGCTTCAAATGACGAAAAATACATAAATGTAGTATATATTTGACGAAAATTTGTGTCATTTTATGGTTACGTTCATTGACGAATGACGACGAAAATTTCCGTCATGTATGGTAGTGAAAAGGTTAATATGATAGTTTTAATGCTGTGTAGAATAACAAAACTGGTTAATTAAAGGTACACTATGAAACCTCGTTAGCGTTTACCTATTTGAATTGGCTTTGTGCGTTGTACATGTTGTATCGACGGTCTAAATGATGTAAGAACGATTCCAGTTTTAATGCTGTTAAAGAGTCCGATCAAATAGGAGCTGAAAATGGACAAATAAATATTTTATCATTTCGATGAAAACCACGCTTTTAAAACATCTGCGTCGTACCGAGTCCGCATGCCTGTGTTGGCAATGCCATCTTCAAGTGAACGAACAAAACAAGTAGACCAATATCAAGTGAAGAGTATTAATCAGGTAATTTAATACAAGATGAACAACATGTGCTGCTGGAGCCGTATATATTAGTATAGGCCTACGGGTTCAAGCTGGTTTTAGTCCATATAAAGTGTCACTGAAATCAATGAAATAGTTTGTGATAGATGCTCATTAATTTTAATGCACGACCGGAGTTGACTATCTTCCAGTGTGGGCGATAAAACGTCAAATACAGAACTCCGTCATCTCTAATGTTATCTGAATGACGGCAACTCCGGTCGAGTAGCCAGTCCGTTTTAATAATATGCTCACTTAATTTTTTCGGATGCTTGTTTTTCATAAATTGCAATATTTTTCGTCATTTGAAGCTGGAAATTGAGTTAGCAATTCAGGCTTCAAATGAATGAAAAATAGAAGAAAAAAATTCAGGAGCAGAAGGGCTAGTGGTACACTATACAGAAAACTAGTGCAGTCTGTTTTAAGAGGGTGAGTGACCATTGCTTTACGTCGCTTTCTGCACAATCATTGCAATATCGCGACAAAAGAAAGTCGGAACTATGCCTTATACTCTTATCGAATGACTTCAAGGGTTCTCCATAGTACACATTACCATATACAGCACTGTAAACTCCAGGCCTTTGAACAGTTTGGAGCACTGTGTATGCACAACCCCGATGACAAATGTGTTTGTGCGCTGTCTTTTTAGTATCGGGCTAACATGCTTTATCAGTTTAATATAAAAGATTGGCAGCCCACAATTAAACATTACATTGGTTGGTTGTGGGACCGTCGATGTATACGGTGGTCCAACACTGACCATCCATAAACCAGCATGTAATTAGCGTTTAATATTGCTGCAGGGTTCCTTTTTGCGGATGGCTTTCGGTTGTGTGCAGAATATAGCGGCCTATCTCTTCATCAGTTCATGCATGTTTTGTTTGTTAAGGACATTGTCCATCGTGTCTATAGTTGTGTATTATTAACGATTCGCGTATTATGGTAGATACGCTACCGCGGCTTAAAGGTGATCTATCACCCCTTATATGGTATGAATAAGTATGTCCTTATATGGGGTGATTGGCTATCATGTGACTCACATGATAGCCAATCACCCCATATAAGGAAACACTTGTGCCCCATCTTGTGGCAACTTTGATTTATTTGTCACAAAATTATTCATACTATATAAGGGGTGATAGATCACTTTTAAGTACCGGGCATAAATGCATAAACCGCGAGAATAATCAACTCTTGATATCGCCATTTTATTTGCGCTTTAAACATGCATGAGGAAAAGCGGGTTCGTTGTCCAACCAATGCTACAATCAATGAAAGGGTAATTGCCATGTCATGTTTATCATGTTTATACCAGCGATGTTTTTGTGCCCCATCGCCAACTCAGTGATAAACTATTGTCGTCCTCTAGCAGTCAAAGTGTTACATGTGCCACTCAAATGAGTAGCACATGCAACCCTTTGGATGATAGAGGGTCACACACTGCATTGTTACCATCGCCCGGTTAGATATGGGATGGTGCTCCATGTACATTAGAATAATAGGCCTACAGCCAGAAATAATGACATAGGCCATTAGCAAGACCCCTTGCGCTCCGAGGATATACCTAAATTATATAAATGTGTTCACCTTTTCATCCACCACTGACATTTTTTTCAGCACGTTCAATGACAAAATTATTTTCGAAGGAAGTAGACTATAGGTCTGAACGTGAAACTGCATGGGATGAGAATATTAACAACACTGTTGCCACAATTTACATTGAACAAGACACAGACCTGAATGGAATGGCTAAAATATTGGCTTTGAAAGGTTAAATATGTTACTACTGTGGTGTTACATGTTGTACTCCAGATGCTGTATTTGTTGTGTGGTTGCATACAGTCCATGTATCCACAAACACGGCCTGTCTATAATATTATCCTGACAATACGATAAATTGGAAATATGAGGTTGTGTGACTGCAGGTCCATTACAGTGGCACATACCTGGGCCAATTCTGGACCAGCGTTTCCAACGCTGGCCCAGAATTGGCCCAACGCGGCATACAGAGGTGAGCGAGCTGTCACCACGGAATGGCGAGGCTGGCAGTCAGCTGATGATGTTGGTGATGTTTGGGCCACACTATATAGCGTTGTACGGAAAAACACAGATCCAGCAAAATCCACGGGTTTGTCCCGAAAACGGCGGCCGGCGGGCGGCGTCGGGCACTGATCAAAGCGCCGAGAAGAAAGCGGGGTACTTACGTCGTCCCATTTGATGAATTTGTTGCCTTTCACGAAACTATCCGGCACTTGGATGGTTTTTAATTGCACTACATGCACGCCCGGCTTGGCCCCCGCCATTTCACGTTTAGTTTACACCACACCTATCGTCTGCACACCTCGGGACTGGTCCAAACGGCCGCGACGGGGAGGGGAGGCCGACTAGAAGGCGTTGGCCGCGAGGACTAACCCACCCTGCTTCCCGCTGCAGCTGCAGCGCGATAATGGCAGTGTGTAGTGTGGCTGCGCAGGCACAAGGCATCTCCCACTCCAGTCGATCCGCCACCGGCCTCTGTCCTTTTCAGCCCGCCGGCACAATACTCCATTTTACGGGCTAATACGGGTATCACTTTGCCAGCGGTGACTGGTGGAAAAGCGGGATCGAAATCACTTTGTGACTGGGCGATCGATTTAATATTCGCGGGATCTTTTGACCCCCGCCGGCGACTGCAATATGGATGCGCACACACGAGCGGTCATGTGACCTTCAGGTGGATAGACTGTCCCCGCTAATGCAGCAACCCAGCCTCTTGTCTCTCTGAACAGCGTTGACGCCCGCGTTGCCATCCGCGTTGTCCGCGAACGGTGTGGCTCTGCCGGGCCCGAGTTTAATAATGGCGGGTTCCGTCGTCTGAAATAGCGCCGAGAATCCATCAACAATGCAAATCAGGTATCCGGGTGCTGCTTAGGGCTGTGGTTTGTGGCCGGGGTTGCGGGCCCGCGGACCGGCCACGTCTTGTTGCCAGGTGATGGATTGCCCCGCACCAGCCACTCTCCGGCAAACGCAAAACATTCGTATAATATTTATACAACGTTGGCCCAACGTCGAAGACGTTGGGCCGACGTTGTATAAATGCTATACAAATATTTTGCGTTTTCTGGGACTCTCTGAATTATCGCACAATCTGATATGGGCTTGTCAGCCAACAAGCTGCCGCCTCGGATCACTTCATTTGAAGGCTGGTCACCGTCTTTTCAGCGCCGGTACACACGCTGAATTATTGGCGGGGCCGATGTTGGCACCATGGCAGGGTCGCCCGTTCCCATCCCCCGCTCTGCGATTCCATGCAGTCCTCGATCTGCAGTGAATGACTGTCAGTGTCAACGCCCACTGTCTGTTCTTCGTGCCGGGGTGATGTGCTGATTAAATTGTGACACCTGTCTTGTGTCGCCGCCCTTGCGTAGGCCCACTGCTCTGCCAAGCCAGATGACAGTATCTGATTACTTGTAAAGTAAGCAGATACTGCCTTTTGGCTTTGCACGGCATTATATAAACGCGACAGTCCCCTTAGGCCAGTGTTGTGCAAGTGGTTGCATAATAGCATCCCTGATATAATGCAAACACAATACATTCTCCCAATATTGTTTTAATGTTGGGCCAGCGTCGAAGACGGTGGGTCAACATCAAATCAACATTGGGTCACTGTTCAACAGTAAACGAAACGCATCTACATTGAAAAAAATAAAATCCTGCTTACATTTGGTACAGTGAGCCTAATTTGGTGCCGTTATAGGCCTACACAAAATGGTTTGCAGTGGGCGGCGGTTCTGAATGACAACGAAGGAAGAAATGTAGCCTATCCATCCCACCCATTGCGTATTCCGTAATGACTGACGCGTGGGCTTAATGAGAGTAATTGGTAGGAGTGTGATAATCAAGGCGGTTTCAGAAGCCCTTCCTTGCTTTGTTTTCACACCAGAAGGGGAAAGTGATTGCATAAGCTATTGATGAAATAGCCATATCGGTAATCATGGTAATTAAGACAGGTGCTACTGTTGGCCGTCCTGATGAGCCGGGAATGAACCAGGATATGTTAAACCCTTTCAACGCGGGGACCGTCTTTAGACGTCAGAATGTGACGTCTATAGACGTCAGATTTTGACGTCTAAAGTCGATCCCTGCACTGAAAGAATAGAACATGTTAACTAACTAAGAGCTAACTAAGATATTTATGATGATGTCAAATTGAAAAAATCCTTTGGTCTCCATAGTTTGTGCAAAAATATTTCGTCGTTGTAGGGGTTAAAGACGTGTACCGGAATGTCATTAAAAGTAAGATTATCCAACGAAGAGGGCAAAATTTAATGTCCTCTATATCCTATTGAACACAGGTTAAAATTATATAGGCGTGTCTGGGTCATGATGGAAGACAAAATGGTTGTTGTGTAAATAGATACAAAATACAGCGCGGGGATCGACTTTAGACGTCAGAATCTGGCGTGTATAATCTGATGTTTAAAGTCGATCCCCGCATGAAAGAGTTTATATTGGCCGTATTATAGACCCATAACATAGGTAATCAAATAAAGCGGAAAGAGCTAACTAATATAAGACATTCATGTTGATTTAAAATTGAAAAAAAACCCTTTGTTCTCCATGGTGTATACAAAAAACACATTCATATGATAATTGATTATTATATTCATTGCATTTTGTAATAGCATCATAACCGTTAACACGATTAAACAAGATAATCACACAGTGATGAGATGATCCAAAGTTATACAATGACCACCTTGTATTCATCATTGTGTTCAAAAGGATTTAGAATATCTTCAAGTGCATTATCACCTACTGGAAAGAACACAACCTGAAAAACAAGAGACTATAACTGAATCAGTTTGATGCTGGATGAAAGTTGCAGACGGTCGATCAACTTTTACCCTTCTTTGACCAGGTTCGCAATAATGCGAATCCTCGATAGCCACCCAAGTTCGCAACAATGCGATTTTTATTCACCTTGATATGACCCTGAAATGACCTTGGTATCATCTTACAACTATGCCACATTAAAGCACTCAGGGTTATATAGCTACGTACCAAGTTTTATTAATATTCTGCTTCTAATGGTTTCTTATGAGGGTATATTTGAAATATTACATAACATTTGTTTTTTTAATAAACTTGGGTTCGAGCTGTACGTTTTTGCGGGGAATTAACCCTATACCCATTAGGTAATGATATTATTTAAATTTTCACCCACTTAAAGTTGTGTCTCGCTACCACCGGGGGCCCTGGTGTAGTGGTTTAAAGCTGCCTCCTTGTAGTAAAGTCGGAGATCGCGGGTTCGAGCCCCGCTCTGATATTCAAGATTCAAAGAAAAAAATGTTTCTCCCTCGGTCACTCGTAAAGATTTATTATTGTGGGGAGCCTCCGTGGCCGAGAGGTAGCGTTCTCTGCCTCAGACCGCCAGTGCTCGGATTTCGAATTCTATGTCTAGAGGATAGTGTCATCTCATTCATCTCACCATCCTTAGGATGTTCTCCTGGCCCAGTTTAGCCTACATGTGCACAAAGGTGGCGTAAAACCTCTTCATTTCATTTATGTATCGCTACTGCGACCCTCAACTTCAAGTGTGTGAAAATGAGTCACATTTGTTTAATTTGAGATAAAACATTCTCAAATCTTGATTTCGTTCCCAATAACAGTTATTTAATCAGTTAAAGCAGCCCCTTGGGATGACATCAATTTTCGTTTTTAATTCCGCACTGAAGTAGTGTATCCCACGGATCATGTTTTTATTTTTTTCAGAATTTTCATATTTTGACAAATATTTTTAATCAACATTCCTATGAAACCAGAAGTAACCCAAACAAACTATTTGTATACCTGAAGGACGATTGAATGTTTTCACAGCATTGGGCCACATGCTTATGGTATCGGCCCAGCGTTGGGTAGACAATCAGTGCTGCAGGTGTGTCCTCCCGTGTCCTGACTATGAGACACCAATTAGCGGCGACTGCTCTCATCTTACCGTCTGATACGTGGGAATATGAGATGTGAAGTGCTGAATATTGCTGACTTGTTTTGTTTACATGGCGATATACGACCTTGAAATACAACTAATTAGCTCTTTTTCGCTGCTTTAAAATTGTTTTTTGACTTTTTCGTATTTTTAGTTAAGATCAGTAGGCTATATAGCTTCATATAAATTAAATTGTCAAAATTGACAACATTGAAAATGTCTCATCCCAAGGGGTCCTTTTAATAAAACAGATTTAAAACGACTATGGTCGTGCTTAACGTTTAAAGGGTTAAGCTAATATATGTAGGTCCAACGTCTCTTGATCAATATCAAATTTATAGGACAAAATTGACCTTTCATCTCAAAAATTCTGGAAACAGTTGTATCTAGCCAGCTCTGTAATCATATAGCCAGCAACGACCTAATATGGAGCCCGCACAGTCAGCGTACAGGAAGCATCACAACGCAGACACAACACTTCTTACCTGCTTACGTTACAAAATGATCTCCTGATGGCTATTGACCAGAAAATACTTCTTGACTTGTCGGCTGCCTTTGATAAAATTGATCATAACATTCTTCTTCAGCCGCACGTATGGACATTAACCCTTTAACCGCCAAATTATTCAATCTGAATTTTCACCCACTTGAAAGTGTGTCTCGCTGACGCGATCCACAACTTCAAGTGAGTGAAAATTATTCAAATTTGACAAAATGGAGGTCAACTGTTTTCAAATATTGCTGATTGATGTCACATTTTATCTTTAACGTGTTTAAAAGGTGGTACTTAATGTGCTAATAAAAAATGAAAAACCGAATATATGCGACACCGGCGGTGAAAGGGTTAAAATGGTTTGCGTGGTGTGACACTGGATTGGTTCAGATCTTACCTCTCAGATAGTACACACTGACTGTCAGTAAAAATTAAGAAGTCTTCTTCTGCCTCAAAATTACGTTTGGAGTACCTCAAGGTTCTGCTCTGAGACCCAATTTACTCTCTCTATATTCCTCTCCTATAGGTGACATTGGCCTTATAGTGTCCACATCTACGCAGATATGATACACAACTTTATATTATGTTCAATCCAGATGATACAACTAATGCTATAACACGAATCGAGGTTTGTGTAGCAGAAATAAAAGCATGGATGGTTACCAACCAGCTTATGCTTAAAGATACATGTACAGTCAATTACGAAATCGGCATGCGTAGGACAGTGTCTATAATTAGCCACGACAAGGGATTCCTCCATAATGATAAGACCAGGATGATACAAATGAACATCTAGTCATGTGTAGGCCTACATTTTACACTAGAGGTTTACTGCATTCAGCTCGAAAAACTAGCCTGATTAGAAGACTATGGATACTACTCCAACAAGATATCGACCCGATGCTGTTTTAATGATAGGCCTCATTAAATGTGCTGTATTCACTGGGAAAGCTCTCCCTGTCAATATGCGTGGGGGTCAGCTGTTTCTTGCCCCCTAGCGTAACACAACAGTTTGTGTCTGAGAGCATTGGTGAGTTTATTCACTCCTATAGACATGATAGATGTCACTCAAATATGGACTTGCTATGATTTGGGAACTTGCGCTTAATGCGGCGTTGGGTATGAAACGTATATAATATTATTATCTTGCCTGATGCATAGCTTGATGACTGTGGGTGTGGCGTGATATGTCATTGTGGAATACCCACGGGCCACTATTACATTCTGGGGATCCCATGTCCCGCGTATTTGACTGTTGACTATACCTTTAATGCAGATAAAACTGTGATTACTGTTTTAAGTGCTCCACGCCACAGTATTGCATGTGATATACACCACATCAACATGATGTCATTCCAGCCACTACCGTCAGAAATCTGGGGCGTTTATTTTTAATAATAAACACAGTTTGGATTCACACATTGAACAAATCTGCAAGACATCGCTCTTTCATCTGAAAAATATCTCGAATATTCGTATTTTTTCCATATAAGGCTGCTGTGCAATTACCACACCTGTTTGTGTGGTCTCGATTGGACTACTGCAATTCACTCCTCCGTGGACTGCCTTCTTGCTCCATCAGACGTCTACAGTCCATACAGAATATTGCAGCACTCATCCTCACGAGGACGCGTAAGTGTGAACACATAAGCCAATCCTTAAGAGCTTAATACATTGGCTTCCAGTGGTATCACGCATGCACGAGCTATAGGATTCTGCTATTGACATATTGTGCCATCAACAACACATCTCCAGGTTATGTACAACAGTTGATTACGCCCTATTTTGTGTGTATACGTTGACATCCTAGGATATGTGTCTGCTCACTGTGCCATCCAGCAGGCTGCAACGATTTTGGTGGAAGAAATTTTCTTAGAGCTGCTCTAGTAAAGTGAAACAATCTTCCAGACAGTATAAGAAAGTCACACAATTTGGATACATTCTAAATTAATGTTAAAACACACCTCTTTAAATTGTCATTTGAGTGAGACAAAGACAGCGCAACGAATGGTCTTAGACCAGATTTTCGAGCTCTATAAGCTTTTATTTATTTATTATTTTTTTATTGGTAAATGCCTTGTCCACACGAATACCTGTAAATTTATATATATATTCACCAGGTGGCGTTTATCCATACTATCTCTGTAACGAGCGCGATGCTTTCTGGGTACACCCTTATCCCGTTAATGGCGCACAGTGGATCACTACTTTAAGAGAGCATTATTATAAGGCTGTGGGGTTTTGAGGTTTCAATGTCGATCTAATAATCTAACCAGGTCACTTGTCTACAATGTTTGATTCGCAACATTAAAACAGAAGCGGATTGGCAATGGCAAATCTATCTGTAATGCATCACGCAAATCTTCTGTCGTTTTCAACTGTTTGGTAACTTGGAACTGCACAATATTATTGAGCAGAAAGTTACCATACGCTTTGAGCTGAAATGAATGTAGATATGAGACTTCCATATCCCTTGTTCTGACTATGTTTACATTGGTGGCACCAGTAGTAATACTTGCTGCGGAATAGTTACTGGGTTCCCAGGGGTAAGGGGAATGTCAGAAAATGGACCATGACTTAGAAATTGTCATGGAATGTTAATATGTGTCAGTGCTCTAGAATCACTTAAAAAATAATTAAGTGACTGTCGATGTTGACTAGCTAGTGTGAAGGTCATTTAAGCCTATGATACACAATAACCAATTTTTTCACAATGAGATATTACAGTGTATTAGAAGCATATTATTACAATACTGACAAATCATGGGCCTTATATTAGTTGTGGGTGACACTAATGAGGATTATCCCAGCAAACACGAGACACTGAACCAATGTTGATTTAATGCTGGCCCAGAGTCGGAGACACATTGGTTCAGTGTCTCGTGTTTGCTGGGATCAAACAGTGTCTACACACGTATCGTGCTCACGTATCGTGCCAATAGGCAGTATCTGCTTACTTTACAAGTAAGCAGATACTGCCTAGATACTGCCTTTTGAGCAGTATACACGTATCGTGCAAGAGTCACACTAACACTCAAACCACCAACTGGTCCTTACAAGCTGCTACTGATTGGCTCAAATAGTGGCCACTGCAAGATGGCTCCATTAGAGAATATTGAAGGACCACTTTTGGCTCGTCAGAAGACCTCTCAGCAGGCAGGGAAAGGAGCGGTGGTCCATCGTTGTCTCAATGCAGAATTTAGTGTGATAACTCCTTCGGTACAGGGAATTAGAGGGACTAGACGTTTTGAAACATCTGCCTAATTTAGGTTGTGAATTTATATTCGGATATATATCCACCAATTCGTTTCCTATCAGCCGATAGGTTTTGGCTCAGGACAAATTATCGTGAAGATACAGCTAAAAATCAAAAACGATAATCGACCTTTTTTATACTTGTAGATCAGCAGTTTTATAACCGTTAGAAAAACATTCATTCATCTGAAGTCTGCGAAGGATCTTCACAATTATTTTGGATTAGATTCGAATCTTTGTGAATCCATGGCTCTAGACCTATATCGATTACGTGTTTTAGCTCTGTGTACTTATAAAGGGATAGTGTCTCCCGTCGACAGCGATAACTGTCTGTCTTCAAGGTTATCTGTATGTACTACGCTTCTCAAAGTAAACATACTAAATTATTAGTCTGATTTCGCGCACGCGCGATAGCGACTATCTATCCCCCTTTAATATTTCAAGACACGCAGTAGTGTCAAAAATTCGTACGTGAATATATTAAAATATCCCACCAAACACGACACCCGATTGCAGCCGGGATAACGTCTGTGACACTGGCAAGCATTAGAACCAACATCAGCATATTTCGTGTTTGATCGAGTAGCCTATTATGCCACATTTGCCATGTATAAGGTTGAACCCTATTTAGTTTTCAAGAAACGTGAAAGCATTCTGAAAGCCAAGCAGTGTTCAAAGACGAACACAAAAAACGTGTCTTTGTGTAAACATCTGAATCTGTGGACTTGTTACCAGTCAGAATAAAATATTCAAGAGGAACCAGGCAGCTCCATTAAACAGAACAAAGGGAAACCGGCGTCGGCTCAACACCGGGCTAATGTCTGAGAGACTGCTCCAGCGCAGGGCTGATGTGGTGTTCAAGAAATCGCATACGAGGCTCTTCAGCGCGAGTGTCCCAACAATAGAAGTCACCCACTACATGTTAATACAATGATGTTTTAATGTTGGGCCAGCGTCGCAGACGTTGGGCCAACATCTAAACATTATTGTTTCAACGTGTCGTGTTTGCTGGGCAGCAAACAGCGGACGTGTGTGTGTGACGTTGCACCAGCGTCCGCTGGCCCAGCGTCAGCCCGCCGTTTATTATCTGTTGGAAGCAGTGATGATTGATGAGAACATTAGTGAACAAAAGAGTCAGTAAACTGATAATTTAGGGTGTGCTGCAATTTGTATACTTCTAGTCTCATTACGTTCTTCTTTTGTTCTGTCTTTGGCCAGAGATGAGGTATTGGTGCGGTAACTCTCCCCCGTTATTATGGAATACTAAAATATGAAAGTGAATGTCATTGTTTGAAGGTGAGAGTGCAAGCATTCACTCGAAAGGGTTCCCTTTGATTAGAGATATACAATGAAAATGAGTGATTGAGTCGCTCTCTTTGTGGTGGCACTGTATAGATGTTTTCGTAAAATCACAAACACGGTTTTGTTAAGAATAGTTCACTAATAATATAAGTGGCATGCGGATGTCAGTGGCATGCGGATGTCAAGGGCATGCCTTTCCATGTTCCCAACCTAGTGCACTGACCGAGGAGAAGTATAGCCTGATTTATAAAAAGGAAAACAATCATACTAATTGATATAAATTATACCTCATCTAATGCATTTACTAATGTAGTCAGATCCTGACTTGAGTCGAATCCGGTAACCGTTGGGTTGTCCAGTGGGGCTTTCCCCAATCTACTTCTCACCAAGTGATCACGTAGATTTTATCCCCTTTTAAATGCTGTTACACACCGTTTATACAGGATGTTTGGATGTTTCGCTTCAAGTTTATTGAAGGAAGTCTTCACTAATTTAGCTGCCTCCACCGCAGTTGCTGAGTAGGTAATAACAAAGGGGGTGACGCCACTATCCTTCGGGGAAGGTACCGTATTTAAGCCGAATGGAGAATACGTTTTCAGGGCTAATTGCCACTTCCTTCCCGCTTCAAGTCGCACAGTCTTATTTAGAGTTATGTCTCCTGTATTCTTTAATACTTCAAGATACAACACTCTCAGATGAGTCGCCCTGCAGCTCCCGGAATTGAAGTGTGTGGCAACTGCCGTGTCCTTCTTAAGCCGTACATCCGAACGATGTATGTTTATCCTTTTTCTGAAGGAGAGCCCAGTTCCTCCCACATATATTTTTTTGCATTTCGAACAAACTATACAGTAAATACCGTTAGTTGAATCACAATTTTGTGTGGTGGGAGTTTGAATTTGATTCCCGGCATCCAGTACGCCTTCCATGGTCTTACCACTCTCTACAACTACTTGTGTCGAACATAATTTACAGTTCCTAGTAGTGCATCTTTGAGAAGATCCCTTGTTCGGGTTTTTTCTCAATTCACACAATGTTTTATCTTTGATCTTTCGCAAGAAACGTTCCGAGTAACCTCTCCTAACTAGTGCTGCAACGAGTTTCCTACACGCTATCATCACATCTTGTTTGTTATTACATATTCTAACATATCTAAGGATTTGTGACTTAATTAATCCCTTAAAAGTATGGTTTGGGTGATGTGATTTCTTGTGTAACAGTTCCAAAGTATCTGTTGGTTTAAAATAAACTTTGGTATCAAATATACCTGTCTCCTTAAATCTGTTTCCTTTGTAAACCACTGTGTCTAAAAAATGCATTGATTCCGAGCTCAACTCTGCCTTCAAAGTTATCGAAGGGTGATGGGTATTCAAAATTTTCACAAATTTAGAAAATTCTGTCTTGGAGTGTTCCCAGATCATAAAAATATAATCTAATCGTAGGGCATGGTTGGTTGGTTGGTTGGTTGGTTGGTTGGTTGGTTGGTTGGTTGGTTGGTTGGTTGGTTGGTTGGTTGGTTGGTTGGTTGGTTGGTTGGTTGGTTGGTTGGTCGGTTGGTTGGTTGGTTGGTTGTTTTAGCTAGTGTTAGTTAGTTAGTTATGGGCTAACTAACCAACGGGGCGGGAACCAGGGTCTTCAGGTTGGATGTAAACTCGTGGTTTCCTAGCACTGTCCAGAAGGTACCACTGAGGGTTATAGTCATTCGTGAAGCATCCTGCCACCCACATCATAATCCTTAAGGCCGAATGCGACTAATCGTACCTACTGAGTGTACCGAGCACAAACCACTCATTAGGCCTCATCCTAATTTTTGGGGGTGACCGTCCTGGGTTCGAACCCTTGACGTGCCCTTATTTTTTATGTCATATATGACTTTTATATATAACTCTAGAGTCCCCCAATAACCTTTGAGGCTCACTTCCGACAAGGTGGAGTCGAACCATTAAGGCTCACTTCAGAATTCATTAATGCGTTGATGGACATATTTAAATGACATATCACTACTCTGACTTTATCCGACAAGGTGGTTGGTTGGCTGGCTGGCTGGCTGGCTGGCTGGCTGGCTGGCTGGCTGGCTGGCTGGCTGGCTGGCTGACTGACTTTTTGCAGGTGAACCTTGCTGGGTCACCATCCTCCGAGTACACCCAGTTCCACCTCAATCTTCGTGCCACGGAAGCGATATATTCTCGCAATATTGTGATTTATTGTTTTGGTATGCCTGGCGCGGCTCAGCTGCAAAAGCTGGCACAAAAACAGGCAATAACTATGCAAGCCGCTGTACATGGCTACTAATTAATCCAGCCAATCAGTATTGGCTAACACCCAACTAGCCGCTTACTGATACTACAAAGCCAAAATGCAGTATCGGTTTACTTGAAAAGTAAGCAGATACTACATTTTGGCTTTGCAGGGTACTGTCGCAGTGGTTTTCCAAGAGAGTTGCATAGAGAGAAGAAAAATAAGGACATCGCACATATAAGGTTATCACAACAACACTCAGTTTTGTCCAATTTGGGTTAAATTAATGGCATTACACATTTAATAGTACCAAAAAGTCTAGAACTATACTCTTCGATAGTACCATAGATTAACCATAATTATGGTTAATCTTTGATACTACTGACTATATTAGCGACAGACAAAAAAAAGGGTTTTTTAACTTCTTTTGATAAGTGACTAAGCCAGATCTGAAATGGTTTCTGTTGTTTCTAAAAGATAAAAACATATCATGAAGTCAAATTGACAATTTTAGATAAAATATGAAATAAAATAGCTTGAAAAATTCTCAAAGTTTGGAATGTAAATGTTTAGTTATATCAAAGTGAGTCTAGACTCTTTGGTTATAGAAAGGGTTACAAAGGTTATATTCACCGTATATGCTTCATGCTAGAATAAAAGACAAATCGTCGCCTCGGAGCTAAAGGATCCTATCTGACACTCGTTAGAGTGGCAGATAGGATCCTTTAGCTCCGAGGCGATGAAATGTATGTACACTTTTACATGACGATATTTGTACGACGCTAAAGACACACCTTGGCGATCACCGTCAACGATCGCGTAACGCACGGGAAAATAATAAAAATTATTGAAAACGCTGGCGATTGATGGACTCTCACGATCCAGAACGATTGTCCAGCGTTCAAAAGCGCATGAGTAGTGTTAGAGTAACGTGATTGACGTGACGACGGAAGAACGCACTCCACATAATCCGTGATTCTATCGCCAGCGATCACCAGCGATTGCCAGCGTGCATACGGGTTGGCATACGGATATGATATACGGATACGGCATACGGATACGGCAATTGGGCAAAGTGTTCACATGCACACGGCTACATTCACACGGCTATATAAACACGGCTTGTCCACAGTTTCATTCTCTTTCTCAATTGACCAGGACATGCAGCATGGCACCAATATCCTCAAAGCTTTACAATTACATGTTGCAACAAGATGACATTTTAGTAAAGATTCTATATCTGTACAGACAGATAAAAAAGAAAAAGGCAGCTAATAATATGATATCCATGCGAAGATGGTGGATACATCCAATTCTGCTTAAAAGGGAAGAACAAGGGACATATCATAGGCTAATGGAAGAATTGCAGCTGGATGCAGAGAGATACCAAAGCTGTCCCACGTGGATTGAGATGTGTTCCCCAATTACATGGATATGTCATTGTTTCTGGATTTCCCTATACGGCTTGGTATACGGATACGGCAAAAATCGCTATACGAAGCGATAGAAATAGCCGTACATTAACCGTATTCCGTATCTGTATGCCGTACCCGTGTACATGTGAACACCCTCATTGAAAAGAGACAATTTGTTGAATTTTTAAACAAAATTTTGTGAGCCAGTTTAGCGGTGTTTTGGTATAAGTTATTTTTAATCGGACAACTTCTCGTGTTAAAGGCCTACATTGCATAGATGTAGATTTTAAACATGTTGTATTATTATTGATCAGCTGATCACAAACTTTTATAAATGCGCTGAATTTTTTAAAAAGATTGATACATTTGAAAATATGTTGTGTTTCATTACCAATAATTTAAGACTCAAGTGATTCACCAGGAAGTGTTATACATATATTGTATGTATATGCGACTGAGTAACGCTCTCCTAGCGTGTACAACGATCGAGTAACGCTCCCATATAGAGGAGCGGCAAATCTCCAGAAGAGCTCTATTTCTTGGTGTTTTTTCAAACAAAAATAAACATTGTTTAACTTTGATTTTCCATTTGTACAAGTTCTTAGGTGCCAGGAACTGCAATCCGTTGGGTGTGCATCGTTGTGCATAGCATTCTAAAACGCGATTTTATACATGGGGGGTATTTGATTTTTCACAAAATCGAAAAAATTAAGAAAATTACTTAAATTCGTGTCCTGACCTTAATAGTTGCCCAAATTCAACAATTTAAGTACCAAACTGTTTGTAATGACACGCTGAGTAGTGGTGTAAGCAATACCCTCACATAGACATGCTCTTTAACCACTACAGTAGATAAATTAGAAATTATTTTCAATTTTTTGTTTGTTTTAGGTTTGAGAATGTTTATTTTAGCATTCATGTGTCTGATTGTGATGTTCTCGTCACCAAAATATGCAGTATCATTGTAGCCCTATGCATTAGCTTTGCCATAATATCTCATTTGTATATCTGTGAATTATATTGAGTTCTCAAGATATGAAATAGTGACCTTACCCCCTCTACATTCCAATTCAGCTCACTTATCATAAAATTGTAGACACTCGTTGATTTCAATATTTCCAAGTGTTCCAACCAATATAATTAAACTTGTAAAGAGTTTTTTACTGAGTTTTTTACTGAGACATTTGACATTTGACATCTTAGTGTTTTTTCAAACAAAAATAAAAAAACTTATTTTCTATCAGTACAGGTGTCAGGAACTGCAAACCGTTTGATATGCATCCGTGTGCATCACATTCAAAATTGCGAGTTTATATTAGAGGATAAATGAGATTCACAAAAACAAAATTACTGGTCCAAATTCTGCCATTGAAGTTTCAAAATATCTTGAATAACAACCTGAGTAGTTCTGGAACCATTAGAATTAGCCCACATTATAAATACTCATTACCACAATTATCAGATAATGGGGGAAATGGGCTATTTTTTCATCCATCTATTTTGTTTTCAGATTGCTGTTTTTTACATTTATGTGACTGATTTTCATGCTTTATGGCTAAACTGTGCATTATTCTTGTAGCCCTATATATGGGCTATACAATAAGATTAATTCTATATATATGTGAATGATATTGAGCTCTCAAGTGCCCCCCCCCCCCTCCTCCTGAATTCAAATTTGTACCAATAATCAAAATATTTGAGATGCTCACTGATTTATACATTTGCAGTGTACCGCCCAATACAATTTAAACTTATATAAATGTTTTTCTGTACGCTGAGTAATTTCCAATATGGTCAGTTTTTATGATACACAATGTGATGTTGTCAAAATTCCAATATGGCCGCTATTTTTACAAAAGTTCAGGGTCTCATCACTGGCTCGTAAATCGTTGCAGCCATTCGGACATCGCTTTTGAACCATCTTCAAGTATAAACTATGGTATGAAACTCCCATATTATTAATGATTCATGCCCGTACAAATTATGGTTTTAAATACCCCCCAAAAGCGGTTATTTGTTCAATTAACACACATTAAACCCGCTCCAAAAGATAGTCTTTTTGAACACCCACAATTGTCAATTATAGTCCATCTACCTTACACTTATATGACTGGAATTACCTCAGTTTTATAATGTGTCATCCCACATAATCTTGTTGGTTATGATCCTTCGTTATGCACCAGTAGTTATACTGTATTCACCTGTCCATTCTATTAATGCTATTTATAGTCAATTGCGACATATTATATATATTTTACTTCCGATTTTGTACCCTGAATTGCCTTTAAAAGTTTATAAAGCCTCCATCCTGAGTAATGCTACATGATTAATTAGATACATTTATGAACAAAATAATCCAATTAAGAATACTTTTATTAATACACAAAACACAATACACAAAACACTCACATATAGAAATAAAAGGAAGGAATCGTTATGATTTACAGATTGACATACAAATTAGATAATCCCATTTCACTAATACATCATACCACGTATAATGTAGGCCTCTATGTTAGAATACGATCTCGCTACTGATGATTGAATGTCACTTTGTTTTCGATATATAGCTACCATAAATAAGTGGGACAACCGTACTAATAAATAAATAATAGGCTTAACACACTAAAACATTTAGAAAGTTGCTTAGGTTGCGATCTCGCTGCCGAAAATTGACTCACACTTTCATATTTAAATGTTAACATAACATAATAAATATAATGTCTCAGCGTGCCATCTTTTTTTAATGCTAAGACACTATGGCCTTTCGAACAGTTCCGCTATCCAAGGGTCGAATAGTCTCAACCAGAGGTCTGGCCAGACGAATGGTCGCCAACTGGTGGCTTCGTCACTCTCAAGCGCAAGCATTCATTCGTACGGAAGCTCATGAGAATAAGTAGCCTACATTCAGCCGATGTGGGAAACCACCCAAATATTATAGCCAGAGTCATCAGGTCATGGGGGCTGTAGCTTCTTCCTAGCCTAGTGATGCTAACTTCCTAATGAGCTGCCCCATGTGGGAACGAAATATACTATTACTTTTTACCATCCAAGTTACCCAAAGTAGGACTGCTAGTTTCTGGGACATGACTGACATATGGAATAACCACTAAAGCACCTCTACCTGATTTGCTACTTTCTAAGGCGTGCATGCCTACGTCTGATTCATGCCACTACATCCAGTTTTCTTATTGCGTTGCTGATGGTGTCTCATTGTCACGACGACTGTGTTTATTCTGTCACCTTAAGCGATATTGCAGTCTTTCAAGGTCTTCTTACTTTCTAGCACTGATACCTTGTCTTCTTTTAGATCTAGCTTGAGCTTTCAGAAGTTTGGATTCGACTTTCAATAGACTCAGCCTTCAGCAGAATGTCTTTTCTGCTATAGTTATGAAATTAGTTGGAACACTGCTTAGGTATGAAAATTATCACCGGTGACCAATCAATATATGATGACATCTCCCTGTATATTGTGAAGTCACTTCTGCATTCGAAGAATTACAGTTAGTTGAGTCAGCTTGCTTCTGCACTCGTCCAGGCAGGAGCGTTTTGATTATTGTGCTTGAAAGAGTCCCGCAATTCACAATGTCTGATCTAACAGGACATGAATAATCTTGAGAAGAACTGGCAGTAATCTTTCAGCACTTCTCAGCACTTTGAACATCTGGCAACGTGCTTGTAGACTAAGGAACACTGAAAAGTGGACCAGACGTTTTTGGCCTATAGCTGCTGGTTATTAGGTCAACAAACACGGTTACCACTTCGTTCTGTTTGATGTTACGTCATTTACCGGTACATCAGCTTACTCTATTGGAAAAGGTTGGAAAAAATTGCTGGTAATAGCTGTATCCTTGAAACGTGATATGACCTAATACACTACTTTTAAATGCTGCTGGTCAAGGAACACAATTTACCTCATGGTGAAGCGACTTAATTCCGAAGCGGATCGGAACAATGCTACCATTGAAAAATGTTTCAAGAAGGGCTGCAGGTCCCCCATACCTTCTTTGACACATATACACGACGTTTAAATGACTGGATCTTGGAATAACGCCACCTTTCACAAACTGAGCCACTTACAGCCTCTCCAGGCTGGGATACGATTTTGAGGGCTTAATTGAATGATATGCCGATGACATTATCGTGGTCAGCAACATTGTGTACCATGGAATTGATACCAGTGACATGTTTTATTATAGAGACATATTTATTAGTAGCGATGCTGGGACTGCATAATAAAGAAATCTAGCATGGAGTGTTTTTTAAATTATGTTTCAACATGTCACGTCATATTATTTCAGCAAACTTCGACTTTGGATAACTAAATTGTATGTGAGCTTGTGAGATAAATTGTTCTATATTCTTTTTAAATGTCAGGACATTTCACCCTTTTTGATGCGCTTCAGCTCAAAGAGTGGTGGGTGGATAACAGTTATTTAGGAATAATCAAGTCAAAATGTACACTTTTTCAGCAATGTCACTCATTCCACCGATAATCGTCAGTGTTTACCTGGATGATAATGCAGTCAAAAAACAGGAGTGAGTTTCAGAATGTTTTAAATGCAGACAAAGTTAATCTCTGAGTAGACCTAGCTGGCATTATCCACATACCCTGTTAAACATTCCAGTGATTGAGCTCTGTGATAGAGCTGGGCCAAGTGTAGTTAAAATTATAATTAATTTGCTGTAAAAGTGATCCATCTTAAATTGTACCAGCCGATGCGGCTCCGCCAGTTCTGGCACGTCAGGAGAGACAATGTCCACATTACAACTCCTCTCACCAGAAGTGGAACATAGGTCACTAATTAATCAGATGTCTCACTTCCATTTATTGGCTCGTGATAAACGTCACCAATTTTATAGAAAGCCAGGCAAGCGCTAGGCGCTAGGCGCTAGGCACAGTCCAGCCAGAGGATATATAAGTGACTGTCAAAAATAGATACTTTTATACCTCTCACTAAACACGTTTAAGCCCCATACATTAACAGTTATTGCTATGTGCTTCGAAGTAGCGACACAGCCATGTAAACAGACAATATTGAAAAGTTCAATAACTGTCCAAAATGCATTGTAGTTAGCTGAATTGTGATCAAATGCCTACTGGAGTGTTTTCAAACTAGGACAAACAAATTCAGAATATTACAAGCATAATTTGATGCATACTGTATATAAAAGTATAATTTGATACTAGTACCACTGAAATAGATATTATTTGTGACAAAAATTGTTCTGTCGATGTCATCTGGCACTAGAAAAGGGAATTTGAGGTGCCAGAAGAATATACAATTTGACACCAATATCATTCAAACCGGTTAAGAAGTTTCATATTTGTGAGAGAAAATGGTAACTTCTTGCTTTTCAAAATTAAGAAAAATTAACGTGGCGTACAAAACAGATATAGTTTAACACAAAGATCACACAAGTCACATAATTCAATTTATAAAGAAGTACATTTGGCGGCCATCTTAAGAAATGGTCGCCATCTTGGATTCTAAGAAAAATAAACTAAACTCGACATGTGAGACAAATAATGTTTTGACACTAAAATGAATGAAATACATGAATTAGCTAGCTCCCTATTGATTAGAAAATTGATAATTAGAAATTCATTTGGCAGCCATCTTGAAAAATAGTCGCCATCTTGAATTTTCCATGGGCTGGCTGTCGTATGGAATTCTGAAGTATCCTCTTAAGAACCATCATGCCAAATTTTACTTCAAAATTGTTGTTAGTTGCTCCACGTTTACAGTTGGAACACATTTCAAGAGCAAAATTAAGATGCTGTTTTACTCGGCCGGAATAGTAATTTAAGGGGGGGGGGGGTACATAAACGGTCCCTGAAGGTTCATTTATCTTGAAATACCTTCGCCGCATGAATTTTTTTTATGAAGCTTTTGCGAATGAGAATTTGAAAATACAACTTCAGGCCATGTAAACCTTCAAAAATGTCAAATATATTGACATTGCAACATTTTTAAACCTAAAACGACAATAAAATAGGTCAAAACATGCCCATTTCACAAAATCTAAGAATTATTTTGGTACCTATGTCACTTTAATGCCTATAGCGAGACTCAGTCCGTCATTCTAGACAATTTGGTAGGTGAATGGGTAAAATTTGACCAATATTAAGACCCTGGCATGAATTTAAGAGATTTTCAACATTTATCGATATATTGCATACCCTGTCTTGGAAATGCTCAATTTTGAATGTTATGCACAAGGCTGCACACAAAACGGATTGCAGTTCCTGAAACCCAAGATTATACACTAACAGAAAATCGAGGCTAGACAATGTTTATTTTTGTTTGAAAAAACACCTCTCTTTTGCCGATTTGCCGCTCCTCTAATAGAGTGTACAGCGACCAAGTAGCGCTTCCCCAACGTGTACAACGATCGAGTAATGCTTCCCTAGCGTGTGGAGCGATTGAGTAGCGACCACCAAACGCTCATTTAGCGTCTCCTCTAACGCGCTGGTGGGCGTTGAAAGTTTTGAACCTGTTCAAAACTCTCAGCGTTTATCAGCGCGCATCTGCGATCAACAACGATCGCTAAACGCACACGGCGATAGCATAACGATGGTCCAGCGTTCGCCACCGCTCGGCTGATTTTTTCGTGCGTTACGCGATCGTCGACGCTGATCGCCAAGGTGTGACAGACCCTTAAGACAGGACTAACTTTTAAATTGTCATTATAGACGTCCGAATCTGACGTTCAAAGACGTTCCCCGCACTGAAAGAATTAAATCATTTATGATGGCCGTAGACCCATAACATAGGTATTCAAATGAAGCAGGAAGAGCTAACTAAGACATTAATGATGATTTCGAATCGAAAATAACCATTTGGTCTCCATGATTTATACAAAAAATATTACAGCGCTTTAAGGGTTAACATATCTAACGTTTTAGCTCTGTTGAAATGAAGTGAAGGTCTGTCGATCAGTGGCCAGAGTTAGAAACCTCGTGTTTTAACCCTTTAACCGCCGGTGCCGCATATATTCGGGTTTTCATTTTTTATTAGCACATTAAGTACCACAGTTTAAATATGTTAAAGATAACATGTGACATCAACCAGCAAGATTTGAAAAGAGTTGACCTCTATTTTGTCAAATCTGAATAATTTTCACTCACTTGAAGTTGTGGATCGCGTCAGCGAGACACAACTACAAGTGGGTGAAAATTCAAATTGAATAATTTGGCGGCTGAAGGGTTAACACACTATAATCAGATAATGAACTCCGCTGTTATGAAGGATATGTTAATCAAAGGCCAGAGTGTGAAACCTCATATTTTACCATACAACAATAATTCTCAGGCCACAGTGTGAAACCTCTCTGGATATGACTTTTAACTTTAAAATATGTTTGTCATTACTTCTAGGGAGAATCGGTGATATTTGTTTCCATATGTTACCATGGTAACAGTCGCTAAGAAGTAGGAATTATTCATGCAATGTAAACATTCTGATTATCAAAACACCAGGCATGTACTGTTAAAGTTCACAAAATTTCACAATCATACGTTTATAATTGAAAAAATTGGGGTCTAAGTAAGTATGCATTGCGTTTATTTAATTTTAATCCAATTGCGTTTTTTTCAAAAAAATGTATAAATCGCCTTTTAAATATGCGATTTAGGGCTCATTTTGCCAGAGCAGGTCACATATTAGTAGAAACTGTCACTATGTTTTTTTTCTGATTGCCAGCTGCGAGTGATGTTTGCCTTTACAACGCCGTACAAAGCCAAAAGGCAGTATCCGCTTGGCTTTCAAGTAATCACATACTGCCTTTGGCTTTGCAGGGTTGTACAGCATAAGCATGGTGTGACCTAGATCTTATGCTTGTGACCGGTCGAGATCTGGATCGAAATGCATGACTGACATAGTTCCTATACCTGTGATTGGTCGAGATATGGCTTTGTATCTGGGTCAAGTTAATTGAGAATATCCACCCGATCAGTCGCAGTAATGGTCCTGGTGAGCTGTGGTGGAAAGCCAAAAGACAGTATCTGCTCACTTCACAAGTGAGCAAATACTGCCTTTTGGCTTTGCAGAGCAGAGCTGTGCTAATGCGAGCGGACAACCGAGAAATGGTTCCCAACAAACGCCAGCCTCTCACGGCCATCAAGCACGAGGCATTCATCCAATGCTGTTTCAATGTTGGGCCAGCGTCGAAGACGCTGGTCCAACATTGAAACATTTTTGGGTGAATGCCTTGTGTATGCTAGATACCTCTTTGATCACACCTGGGGATGCATGAAATCAACTCGCATTGAATTATAATTTTAGCATATTCGTACTTATCTTGGCAATGAATTTATTATTTATTAACCAGGTGTACTGCCGTGCAAAGTCAAAAGGCAGTATCTGCTTACTTGAAAAGAGAAAGGATACATGATCCAGAATTTGTATTCATGATCGCACCATCTCGCAAATATTATCCAGGTAAAGAGTCGATGCTGAAAAACCAATGGGAAATAGAAGATAAACAAGTATCCCAGAATGACACAAATTTCACATGCGCAATTTTTTTGCGAACAACATTATTGTTGAGTCAAACATGAATTATGAGCGATAATGGACTAAATGTGACCCATCTGAACAAAATCAATCGCATCGCGTATTTTTTAGAAAATGAGATAATACGCTAATTTGAAAAAGAGCAAATGGCTTTTTCTGTGCTGCAAACCGTTAGGAATTATCATTATTCATACCGAAGTTTGAATATGGAATTTTCATGGAATTTTGAAGATTTCTAAAGACGATTATTATAAAAGAGATTGAAGGCTGAGAAATTAAGATACTAATCCCTTTTTATGTGTTTTATAATCTAAGAAAATGTTCAATTATTGTAAATGTTGATTTTAGCAAAATTATGCTTCGTTACATGCTAATCGGGATACGTTTATTCTATTTGATAAAATATATATAAAAAAATAGAAATATGAGAACAGTATTTTTCAAGTAAGCAGATACTGCCTTTTGGCTTTGCAGACCAATACAGCTCGACAATATAAATGCGTTTAATCGGATGCGAGTTTTTCCTATTTACATAGGGACGGGAACATTGAGACCAAGCTTGACGAAAGTATTTATTCCACGCACATTGCGACGCATACGGACTACGCAAACGGAAACGATGGAGCCACAACTTGACAAAATACATATAGACTTATGTTTTTTTCATGAGTGCCCGATCTCCATGTAGTGGGAATGATATATGGGAAGTACAAAAAATGGTGATTATATCTTTTTTGAACCAGAAACTGGTCTAAGTGCAGATTACGCGAAGCGCTGCATTTGTTTTCTGATCAATACAATTACGTCGACGTCGTGGGAAACGCCGGCACACCAACGTCTGAATGCCGGCTTAACGATCCGACTCCGCACCAACGTTCCGGCAACGTTAAACCAACGTCCCGCATTTTAAAGCGAGTCATATCGAAGCTTCAAAGAACGGGACCTGATGTTGACGTTTCTATGGAACTGATAGACGTGCATTATACTCGAGGCCGGCCCACCGGAAAGCCAGGAAAGAACAAATCCATTTGCCAGGGGAGAAACACCTTCTCCACATGCGCCAATCCAGGCAGGGTGGAAAGGGAAAGGGGGTCAACGCCCAATTCTCCGCTCAAAATACTCTTTTTGGCCAGGCATTTTTTATATGATATTTTTGTGTTGTTGTTTTTAGGTCGAGGTCAATTTGAAAATTTATAATGTAAGAATTTCATTGCGGACGCTCACAAAAAAATGACAGTCTTTTATACGTCTCTGCTGCAAGTTCAATTATCTATAATACAATCGGTATGACCTTTTTTCTGAATAACGTCGATTTTATTTTTTGTACAATCTGCTGGAATCCCATGTAATCTAAATTAAATTTTACAGGGTCACGTACGTCGATTTATACACTTTTTACTTGGTCATCAATACTTGATCATAGAGACCGAATTTTGTATGACTAAAAACGCACATTTTCAGAAAATTGATCAGAGCTAGCGTGATCGTTTTAGAACTAACGTGACCATTTAATCTTTCATCCTTGTTTTGCATCACATGTCATTCGCCCCTTAGGCACCCCTCCCTCTGGCGGAGATGAAGTCTGTACGTCTGCATATTTTTAGTTGATGTCGCCCTCGCTAGTTGTCGCACCTGACCGAAATCAATACCAATAGAGAGCACCGACAGAACGCTATCTCCAAGTTGGACGACGCTGGGCCAACGTGGAGCCAGCGATTGCCGATCATCTTTTGTCAGATAACTGCGACACACCCAGATTTGGCTTCGATGTTGCAAGTATCGGTCAAATCGCATAGAAATTGTGCCAGGGGGAGACAATGGAAGTATGCAATGCTTTATTAGTGACATATACGCGCCTTCCATTCCAATAGAAAAACAATCGCCATGGATATAATACCATGCTCCAGCAAACACGAAACATTGACCCAGTGTTGTTTCAATGTTGATCCAACGTCTGCGACGTTGGTCCAAAATTGAAACAACACTGGGCCAATATCTCGTGTTTACTGGGACCATACAAATACAAAGAAACAGCAGCAGTATTTTTGCATTGATGATTTGATTAGGGAATACTATAGTGTCACCCAATATATCTTTATTGACCATCTGAACTTGAGATAATTCAAGGATCAAAATAAAGAATATATGATGTAAGTAGTCTCTACAAAATGTGACTGGATGAGTGATCATTAAAAGACTGTCGTATTTTTATTTTGCCGACAGGCCACAATATTTTGCCTTTGCATAGCAGTATATTTTCGGCAAGTCAATTCCGATATCATCAATGGCATCGTTACAATATCGAGAGTTTTATTTAAAAATATAAAAATGGCTTCATTTGGAGAAAATTAAAAATAAACAACAGAGGCTTAAAGCAGATCCTTGGGATGACATCAATTTTTGTTTTTAGTTTTGTAATGAAGTATTGTATCCCCCAGATCATGATTTTATTTTTTTTAGAGTTTTTAGATTTTTAAAAATATTTTTATCAACATTTCTATGAATCCGATTAAAACCCAAACAAACTTTGTTTATATCTAAACACTTGCTAAAGGACGGTTGAATGATCCTACAGCATTGGGCCACATGTTGATGCCGTCGGCCAAGCGTTGGGCAGACAATCAGTGTTGCAGGTGTATTCCCTCATGTCCTGACTATAAGACCCCAATTAGCGGCGATTGCTTTGATCTTACCGTCCAAGACGTGGGAATATGTGGTGAAACGTGCTGTATATTGCTGACTTGTTTTGTTTACATGGCAATATACAACCTGGATATATAATTTTTTCACTTTTTTTTCAAAATTGACAAAATTGAAAATATCTCATCCCAAGGAGCAGCTTTAATACTTAATCAAAATGCATGAAAAATAACAAAAAAATTGTGGCTGAAGTTATTTAAAGCTGCTCCTTGGGATGAGACATTTCCAATTTTGTCAATTTTCAAAAATTTAACTTAGATGAAGCTATATAGCCTGCTGAGCAAAAATGTCGATGTCTTGCACAATAAATTATTGACTGTCATTCTGCCCTGCAAAGCCAAAAGGCAGTATCTGCTTAATCGGAAACTAAGCAGATACTGCCTTTTGGCTTTACACGGCAGCATTATACAACACTCTGGCTGATGAGTAAGATTTATACTTGTTTGTTGAGTACAAGTTTTTTTCTCATTATCGGAATCTTCGACCGATTGATTCAAAAAGTTGAATGATTCATTTTTCAGACAAGGACACTGACAGCTAATACAAATACAACTGAAAACGCTCATGCATGTTTAACTTACTTAGATGTACCTATGTACTTATGACTGATATTATGTAAGACATGCATCCATGAATGAAACAGACAAAATTTAGTTGAAGTTCAACGTAGGCCTACACTATAACAAAGAAAGTGTGATTAAAGAGAGTGAATGCAATTACTTCAAGAGCAGAGTTTGACCAAGCGGCACCTCAGAGGGAGGATAAATAGGGAAATGTCCGACAAAACCCTAAAAAAAATTGTCTGTTCAGATAATTGTTCTAGTTACTTTTATGCCCTAATTATTTTTATCATCATTATAAAATTAAAACCTTGTATCTCTACACCTTGAAATTATCACTCTGCTTAAAGATGAAAGTGATTCCCCTTTTTTTCATATTTCTAGCTTTTGAAGTTTATACATATTGTCAGCGGCTTGATGCGATTCATTAAAGTGATGCGTTATTTTGTTTACTCTACGACACTTGCGCAGTGACGACGATTTTCATATTTCTAGCTTTTGATATGGTTACATATTGTCAGTGGCTTGATGCCATTCATCAAAGTGATGCGTTATTTTGTTTACACTACGACACTTGCGCAGTGACGACGACCAACATTCTTTGAAGGTGGAGAACAATGATAAGCAGAGACAGAATGGGATCCCAGCCGCTTACCTCATAAATCAATGCCACCTGTCGTGCAAACACCCTGACGCATTCTGGAAAACAAGAGACGTTCAGCCACTGTTGGTGCAATGCTGGTCCACCGTCTACGACGCTGACCCAGCATTACTCCAACAGTGGCTCAACGTCTCGTGCATGTTGGGGGAACTTTAGCTCTGGCCAACGATGTACCGTTTGTGATCAGTGCGACTCACGGTAAACACGAGATCTCTACCCGATGCTGGGTTGGCGTTGGCACACCGTCTTCGACGTTAGTTAAACATTGATCCACCATCGTGTTAACTTCTTGTGTTTGCCGGGCTGTCATGTTGTGTAATGAAACGAAAGGGAACGTGCTTCTCCGAGGTGGGCTGTAAGAAGTTGGCAAATACGTCATTTTATCGAGCGTTTGCACAACAGCTACTTTTTATGCGTTGTATCTATTGCCAATGATATCATCAGGAAAAATCTCTGTTAGGCCTAGGCCTACACTAAATCTGGACAAGAAATCAAAATGAAGAGGTGAATGGGAAGAATTGTCACATTCTGTGCACTTTTGCTTTAAATATCAAAATCGACATTCAAATCATTCACTTGTATGGCGAACCATCTATGGGAAGAGGTATAATATAGTCAATATACCTTAACCCTTACAGCCCTTACTTTAGACGTCAGAATCTGAGGTCTGTAGACGTCAGATTATGACGTCTAAAGTCGATCACCGCACTGTAAGAATAACATAGGTATTCAAAGGGATCGGAAAGAGTTAACTAAGACATTTATGATGATTTCAAATGGAATAAAAAAACTTTCCAAAAAAAATATTTCAGCGCTTTAAGGGTTAACAGTATGATTATCTGCACTGAACCCTACAATGTTCTCTTCCATTTAATGTTGTCAGGACCTAAATTTCATATTATGAAATCAAGTACAAACAGTGACAAGCAGGTTGTTTTCTGCTACACGAGGCAATCAAAAGACTCGGGTGAGTTGCTTCAAAATGTCTGCAACTATGTCCAGAGATTGAAATAGTAGGTGTCCTGCACCCGTTGTTTTTATTATTGTGTACGCAAGCACGTGATAACAATAGATAATCCGTTTTAGATGACACTGCTGTCCACCTGTCCAGAAGCAGTAAGATATAATTTACGCGTGGTAATGTACGCAACCCAATTTTGCTGACAGACAGCTTTTAGCCACGAAACACAAACTATTGCTTTCTTGCCTTCTAGTAGCAATCATTTGCATTATTCACAAGAGTGGCCGATGACAGGCCGCGGCTAGCCATGAACGAAGAGAGGCCGGCATTTCTGTGGCCATCCTGTGGTCAAGGTAAAAGGACAGCACTGGTCAATGACCAATGACCGGAATAGCCGTCACGTGTACATGCATAACCAATCTGTAACCCTCAGCGTAATATGGAAACAATGTGACACAGGAACAGTGAGACATGAAAACAATGAGACACAGAAACAGTGAGACATAGAAACAATGAGATACAGAAGCAGTGTGATACAGGAACAGTGAGACATAAAAACAATGAGATACAGGAACTGTGTGACACAGGAACAGTGACAAATAAACACAATGAGACACAAGAACATAAAAAACAATATAGGAGGAACATTGAGACATAAGATAATATGACACAGAAAAAATGATGTAAAAACTATATAACAAGAAGTGAGAAATAAAAACAATGAGGCACAGGAACAGTGAAAAATAAAACAATGTGACATTAGAACAGTGAGTCATACATACAATATGACACTGAAACATTGAGACATAAAAACACTATAACAGCAACAATGAGAAATAAACTCAATGAGACACAAGAACAGTGAGACATTAAAACAATATGAAACAGGAACATCAAAGACATAAAAACAACAATGAGAAATAAAAAACAATATTACACAAGAACATTTAGCAATGCCACATAGGAAGAGTGAGACATAAAAATAAAATAACACAGGAACAGTGAGACATAAAAACAATATCATACATGAACAGTGAGGCACAAGACAATGCGACGCAAAACATTAGACGCTAAAACAATTTGACACAGGAACATTGAAACATAAAAGTAATGTGACACAGGAACAGTGAGACATAAACACAAAATCAGACGGGATCAGTGAGACACAGGAGCAGCGTATCGGCTATACGTTTCGGTTGTCTTTATCCCATGAATTTGAACAGTTTTTCACTGCATAATATATGGAACAGTGAGATCTAAAAAGTAATACAAAGGAATAGTGAAAAGTAAAAACAATATAACACAGGAACAGTGAAACGTAAAACAATATTACACGGGAACAGTGAGACATAAACACAATGTGACACATGAACAGTGAGACATAAAAAACAATGTGACACAGGAACAGTATGCCACAGGAACAGTGATACACAAAACAATGTGACACAAGAACAGTGATACACAAAAATAATGTGACAAAAGAACAGTGATACACAAAACTAATGTGACACTGGAACAGTGGGACATAAAATAATGTGACACATTAACATTGAGACATAAAACAATGTGACACATAAACAGTGAGACATTTTCTTGTATAACAGAATGATGCGTCAATATCCATGATATCGGGGATTTGTGACGAGCTTCATATGTCACCTGGCATAGAGTAACCCCAAAAATGAAAGCGTAACCCTACAAACCCTACTGTTTTAAGCATTTGAATCGATATAAATCAGTATATTATTTATGTTCAGCATAGTCCTATCTCCCAGATACGTTACGGAACTGAATGATAGTAGAAAATACTAATTAATTATTCTTGTGATATTCGTGGATCTTTTTGATTAAAACACTGTATTTCACCATTTTTTTAATAGTTTGGCTGTCAAAGTAATTTTATTAATCGTTAAAAACCTTTTATAACTCAATAAATTTGGTAAGTCATATCCTTATTGTTATATAGGCCTACATTTAAGCTGCCTAACACTACGAACCAATTATGGGTAAAATGTAGGTCAAACTTCCTGGCTTCCTGTGTTTGTACATAAACTGAATTATATTTCTATAGGCTCGCTTCGACAGGGTGAAGAAGGGTGCGTCAATGCTAGACGTTGACTTCTGGGGTCGGGTGCATAAAGCGTTATCGCTGTCGCAACGGGCTGATTTTCGTCGCTGATCGCGAGTTTACAAAAAAGTCGTGATCATAAAGATTTGCGTCCAGTTTTCATCGCTGAATATGCGACCGAAACGGTCTAATTCTGCGGCGAGGGCAAGGCTGCCGCAGACGCAAAAATATTAACTTTAGCATGTTAAGAGCTCCACACATTCTGTTTGTGTCATGTACGCTCGCGACAAACGACCAAAATGGCTGTGTATCTTCGCTTGTGTGAGCATAACAGCCGACACTTCATGCACTTTAGAAAGCAACGGATATTCAGGGATCGAACCCATGCATTGGATGCGTAGGCCCACATTTTAGCGAGGGTGGACATTCTGCAATCCGGCAGTAAGTGAGATATTCATGATTTTGTATACAAAAATAAAATGGAGAACCCTGCCTAAAATTAACGATCTTATGCCTTCAAAATGGCATATCAGCACTGAAAACCCACCTGCATCAACATTAAAGCCCTCAAAATGACGAGTGTAGACAATGTGACCGGATGATGGCAAACCAATATGATTGAATAAAGTTGAAGGTCACCAGAGGTCAAGATGTGGAATAATATGACCCTTGCCCAAAATTAAGCGCCCCTAATAATTAAAACGTCTCCAATTGTTAAAGGAATTGCAATTTACTTAATTTAGTGAACGTTTTCTTCTAGTGAAGTGTTTTATATATACACATTTTTTTTTAGAAATATCAGGGGTCATCAAATATTTTACTGGTACAATCAGAGCCATTTTCAATATTAGTAATTAGTAAACTTACAAAGAAAACCGACATAATTTCATTTTTTTCAGGATTTTTGGAATATTTGACAATTAATGATACATGTAATGACAGCATCATTTAAACGCTCAAAGTAACGAGTGTAGACACTGTGATCAGGTAGAACAAAAATCAATTATATTGGATAAAGTTCAAGGTCACAAGAGGTCAGTATGTGGCATAACATGTTCCCTGATCAAATTTCAGCAACCCTAAGAATTTAATGATTATCTTATTAGCGTTTTTTTAAACAATATATTTCATTTGTATCACCAGTCTTAATAAATATATTTAGAATATTATTAGACTTTAAACATAGTTTCTAGAAAACAGTCATAATTTCACATTTATACGGAATTTTGACAATTTGATAGTTAAAGATACTGTTTTATACCCCTATAAACAGTAACGTGGTAGTTAGAAATTCCAAATAACGCTAGCCAATTACCTTGAATGTCTGTCCTCCCCAAGTACACAGGCTGCAGCCTCTGAGCCAAAATGCATGGCGTAGCTGAGGAAATCTGCTCATCACGATTGCAACAATTAGCCTCCCAGCAAAAAATGCGACATTAATGCTTACCTAATGTTTGTCCGTCATCCACAACGCAGTCCCAACATCAAAACAATTTTGTGTCAACGTGCTAACGCTTCGCGTTTGCTACCCGTTGGTTGGATTGATGCTCAGCTCATTAAGTATTGTTGCCTGCTCTGGTAAAGTTTGAATAATTTTTATTGCCGATTAAATGATTTTTTTTTTTTTAATTACTGGCCAGTAACATTGATTATCACACAAATAATTTCGTAGTAAGGCCGCTACAAGACATTAAACATGTTAAAGGGCGGGGGCCTATGGTAGTGGTTCGGGGTTCGTTTCCCGATCTCGGCGGTTTGAAAGAAACAAAAATGTTTCTTCCCCATCCACTCGTAAAGCTCAGTATTGTGGGGAGCCTCCGTGACCGAGACGTAACGGGCTCGGCCTCAGACCTCCAGGGCTTGAATTTCGAATCCTTTGTCTGGAGAGCAGTGTCATCTCACTCATCTCACCATCCTCCTGGCCCAATTTAGCCTGTATGTGCACAAAAGTGGCCTTATGCCCGATTGATTGCATTTCATTATCAGACATTAAAAGCACAAAAAGCTGTATCCCCAAATTATCTGCCATTGAAGGCATTCACGACACTATCTCTACTCCAATGCTGGACAGCTCAATTGTGATATCAGGGAAAAGTAAACCAATTATGTCCAATAGTCACGTTGGTCACAGAGAAAGGTAATAGGTTGTCAAATTATGCAAAATTATATTAAACTCCAAAGAAATTAAACCAACTTTCAGCACATTGTATGAGGTAACAATACATTTGCATGTAATGAATGCGTTTCCATTGAATTTGATCAGGGCAAAATATAGTACATGGCTAGTGAGTTTTGGGACATTTTAGCCATAGATCAACCCAAGGGGTGTCCAAAAAGTGAAAAGGGGTAGCAAAAGTGAAGTAGCCAATGGCAAAATATATCACTGACAATTGCCTCAGGTTCAACTGAAGGGTCTAATGAGGGTGACAACATTCTCGCACTTTGTCTTACAAGTAAGACCTGAAAGGTAGTACTGTATCCTTAGTGTGAGGCTGCTTTGTTGTTTAGCATTTATTTTTTGCGCCAATTAATCTATGTTACCGACCAGTGATTTTCTGTATAACAAAAGATAATTCAATCTGCACCACGCTCCAACTAAGCATGCACCAGACACAAGACACTGAAAATTTCAAAAAAAAATGGGGAGTGGGGGAAGGGGGGACTGGGTGGGTGGGGTTAATGGACATGTCTTCAATGTTATTGGCTCCCGTTATTTTGAATTTTTAATTACCACGCTGCTGTTTCTAGTGGTATATAAATTATCTTCTATTATCAAATATTCAAAATCCCGTAAAAATATCATCATCCTATTTTTTCTGAAACAATTTTTTCAAGATATACTTTAATAGAATGGGATACTTAATGAGTAAATTGTAATTCTCCTGAAAATTGGAGACGTTTTAATTCTCGGGGGTGCTGAAATTTGATCGGGGATCATAATGCCACATCTCGACCTCTTGTGACCTTTAACTTTATCCAATCTATTTTTGTCACCTTATCACAGGGTCTACACTCGTCATCTTGAGGGTTTAAATGATTTATGTGAGCAGAAAAGGGGGAAATGGGGGGCATAGCTGTCGCTGTCGCTGTCGCTCATTTTTGTACGCATGCGATGAGGTTTATGCACCGCACGCAATCGCTGAGTGTGCGACGACGCTGAGTCATCGCAGATCGCAAATCTGCGATACGTCCGCACAATTTTTATGCACCCGACCCCTGGATTGGTCGCGGTGATTGTCAGCATTTCTAGTGTTCTATCGATTCCAGTGGGCTAAAACGGGCGGTCGAGCACGTTATTTAAATACAAATAAGGATGACTTTCTGCGGACTTCATGGGACCTTTAACGACTGCACAACGAGGTCGACTTTCATCGATAAGCGTCACTTTTGTAAGTGAATAACTAGAATTATGGGAAGTTTTGTATGGATGTTCAATATTCATATATACAAGTAGAATTATCTTTTTCTTAAATAAATAATGTTGGATGCTAATTAGGCTCTTGCCCGGTATACAAGTGTTCTTACTTAATTTGAGGGTGTTGAATCTGAATACATTTTATGCCAGGCTGGATTTATATACCAGCCAGCCACCATAATCCCCTGCCCGGCCCGCGAGATGGAATTTTTCGAGCACAGTTTGCCATGTATATTACATAATTATAATAAAGTCATGACGGTCGCAAGTCGGCTATTTTGAATTTCATCAGGTTGACATTGTTCAGGGCATATCAGGGCGGAGGCCCTGGTGCAGTGGTTAAAGCTGCCGGCTTGGAAAGTCGGAGATCGCGGGTTCGAACCCCGCTCTGTCATTCAAGTTTCAAAGAAAAATGTTTTTTCCCTGCTCACTCGTAAAGATTCAATATTGTGGGGAGCTTCCGTGACCAAGAAGTAGCGAGCTCGGCTTCAGACCGCCAGGGTTCGAATTTCGAATCCTGTGTCTGGAGGGCAGTGTCATCTCATTCATCTCACCATCCTCAGGAGGTTCTCCTGGCCTAGTAGCCTATATATGTGTACACAGGTGGCCTAAAGCCCATTCAATATATTTCATTTTATGGCGCACACTGATCTCTTTTTTAATTTCCATTACCTGGTCTGTGCATGACTCCTAATCCGGACAACCTTGGGCGGTCTGTTTCTAGGAGCAATGGCCATTGGCTTGAATATTGGCGGCTCATTGACCTGGAGGATTGATGCTCGCGGTCATCTCCAGCGAACACGAAATATTGAACTAGTGTTGGCTTAATGTCGCAGACGGTGGCCCAACATTAAACCCACATTGGTTCAATTTCTCGTGTTTGCTGGGTGATCACCGGATTCCCTCCATTTGCATCTCTGCTGCACAGACACAACACGCTACAAGAATCGCCAACATTTCGCAATCAGCTTTCCAGCAAGCGGCCTGCATGCGTGTCCGCCCCTGCATTGTTCTGCCACTATACAAAGTCTGAAAAATACTATAGAAACCGGTGAGAAAAGTTTGACAGACGCTATTATTAGATTGCTCAGGACATATCCCCGTCTATATAGGGTATACTGTATATAATGGCCGTAGGCCCATAACATAGGTATTCTAAACAAGCGAACTGGCGGGGGCCCTAGGGTAGTGGTTAGCACCGCTCACTTTCACGCCAGAGTTCGGGGTTCCCGGTTTAGGCGGTTTGAAAGAAACAAAAAATGTTTCTTCCCCATCCACGTGTAAAAGTCAGTATTGTGGGGAGCCTCCGTGACCGAGAGGTAGCGTGCTCGACCTCAGACCGCCAGGGCTCAAATTTCGAATTCTGTGTCTGGAGGACAGTGTCATCTCACCATCCTCAGGAGGTTTTCCTGGCCCAGTTTAGTCTATATGTGCACAAAGGTGGCCTAAAGCCCGATTTGCTTCATTTTTTTAAAGAAGCGGACAATGACAATTATTATCTCTGTCGTCTCTATCCCTTGAAATGCCAAATTCGCAACCGACGTAGTTAAATTTCCTAGGTCTAAGAACATCAAGAACATAATTAAATTTTAACATGCATGACCACAAGTGAGAAGAGGTTTCAACAATGTGATTCAGACTATAGGAAAACATCCCGTTATTGCCTAATCAGCAAGTACGGCTCCACTTTCAACATGAATAGTTCCACTAATAATGAATCCGATACAATTTTAGATAAAGAGCATGAATGGTGTCGCCCGCTCACTCGCTTGTTCGCTTGGTCGTTTGTTCGTTCATCATTCGTTCGTTCATTCGTCGGTCGCTCGCTCGCTCGGTCAGTTGGCTGGTTGATATCAAAGTGAAAAAAAACGCCTTTTTTTCTTGGTTTTTATAAAAAATATTTCAGCGCCTTAACCTTTATCCTGCTAAGTTAATTTACGTAAATTTTCAACCACTTGAGTTGCGTCTCGCTACTGCGATCCACAACCTCAAGTGGTTGAAAATTACTCATATTTTTTAATTCGAGACCAAACCTTTACACATCTTAATGCTTAAACATCCATTTCATTCCCAATATCAGTGATTAGACCGATTGATAAAACATGTTTTAAACGACAATTGTCGTCATTAGCAGGCAAAGGGTTAATGGAACAATCTTCACCGTCAGTTCATGACTATATTGACTCTGTTCCCCAGCACATAAAAGGTTCATCCGCGGAGGCACAAATATATCATCCCCTTGGATATGAAAGGCTGTATCTGCCACTTTACAAAGTGGCAGATACACCCTTTCATATCTAAGGGGACGAATTATTTCCTCATTCATTTAATTAATATGTTGTATTCTTCACAGGAGAAATTGGAAGAACATTGCCAATTCAGGCAGTACACACGTCCTTTGACTCCTTGGATTTGACTTCAATTTCCAGGGTTAGGGTTCTCCTAAAGATGAATGTCCTTTCTGGCAGCACGCATGTCCGCTGGCCAGCGCTTTGCTGCCTCTGTGACTGACCTTTGTGTCAGAGGCACTTGCAAAGCTAAGTCTCTAGGCTGTCTGAGATGACCAGGTCGTTGTTTATAACAGCATAACTGTCCTAAGTATTGTGGTGCCTGACCACGCAACGCTTCAAAAATAAATAGAAACAGTAGTAGTAGCAAAATCATTGATTTACGTCATTTTTCAGCACAAATGGTATTTTAGGTGACTTTGTAATACAATAACAACGTTGTAGTCAATCGATAAGATGAATGATGTACAGATGATGCTGTGAGGGTGGGGTTGATAGAGCATGGTGGGTTATTGAGAGCGTTTTCCTTAGACTTGGGTTTCGCTGTGCAATTTAATGCTGAAACTCCATGGTATTTCGCGCAGCTCCGCTATCCTCGGGTCGGATAGGCCCCAGGGTAACAATGGGTAGGGTAACTCCATTCATCCCCCGTGAGAGACCTAATGTCAGACACACTATTTCCAGTTATTTAAGGCTACCATGGCCTACACCAGCGCCTGCGCTGATGCGAGAGCTGCATTGGCACCGCAGTTGAGCGGAGGAACCAGGGTACGCCACTGGCAATCCGCCCGAAGATTATGGCCAGATTCGAGGAGGCTGCAACTTCCCCTGGATGATTGCTGGGGGCGAAAAGTACTACTACTAGCAATCATCCCAGTACCTCAATAATAAATAATAAATAGGAGCACTTTGAATTGTAACAACTCTACCGGCAGCCAATGCATTTATGATGACTTCAAATAAGAGAAAACTATTTCAGAGTTATAAGGGTTGATGTTATGGTGAAAGTCAGACTCCCAACGTTGACGGAATGTTGGACGAGCGTGCATGCTTTGTTCCAGCATTGATTGAACCTGCGCTTGTAGTGAATATCCTGTGGTTTGCTACATTTTGTCCTCTCCCGGGTCAAGTACCTCTAACATATGGATGTAGTCTCTGCTGCAGGACTCGCCACTTCCTCCCATCAACCACAGCATGTCGGATTGATGGCTTATATCGGATCCAGTGATTTCAGGAGTGTACTGTTATGCAAAGCCAAAAGGCAGTAACTGCCTACCTGAGAAGTTAACAGTTACTGCTTTTTGGCGTTTCTATTTATTCACAGATCAATGGCCACAGAACAGTGTATGGTGGCCGGAGTTGTTTAATCGAAACGACAGTTTATTGACGAGGGTGATAGAATAGAGTATTGCACGATTGTCAACGTTTGCTGGATGGTGATGACCGAAGTAATGAATGTCAAATTAATTGAGAGCCTGGTAATTTTTATGATGAAGGTATCAAATTTCGCATAGAACTATTTGCTATATCTGTCACTAATGTACTGGTATTTAATAAATAATTAAAATAAAAAAATGTTATATATAGTCAGGATAATAACTTTTATTTATTACAGTACGGGGGTCGACTTTATTCCGACGCCAAAAGTCCATCCCCGCGCTGAAAGAGTAAACATATTTCTAATGGCCGTAGACCCATAACATAGGTACTCAAATGAACCGGGAAGAGCTAACTAAGACAGTTATGATGATTTCAAACTGAAAAAAAACCTGGTTGTGATGTTTTTTTACAAATTAATTCAGCGCGGGTTAATATACGGAGAATTGTCCCCATGATCTTTACAATGGCTGACCCCCCCCCCCTGCTTTGACGTTGACGTGGCATCTGGTGCACCCGTTGGAGGTCTTGATTGAGTGCTGGGTGAAATGTCCTATGCCAGGTACAATTTTTACAAAATGAATATTTAGAATCTTTCGGGGATACCTCTAGAGGGACTCAATAACGTAATCATAACTAAACTATACTGTATCAAAATTCTACACTTTTCATCACAACTGTTTTTGGGCTAAGCTTAAATGTTTTTGTTTTGAACGGATGGGACCGACGGACAAGGGACGGATGATTTTGTCAATCCGTTGTGTTCGTTTTATTTCCTGTTATCGTCGAAAGGCAGTATCTTCTTACTTGCAAAGTAAGCAGATACTGTATTTTGGCTTTGTCACTGTCCACCATAATACATGCTGAATAACACTACAACAAATTATTGTTTTTCTGTATTCACAACAACAAAATGACCGAAAACGCATTAAAAACAGTAATAGTTTATCCCAACATTTGTTAATAGTAAGCCTATCCAGGTGAGGTGAGGTCTATGGCCCACATTGGCCAGCATTAGATCAACACCTCGTATTGGCTAGGCCTGCGTAATTTTAATACCTGATAAAACGTGTACGGCGATGTCCGTTGCCCAGTTCGGTTAATATAAGTGTGCCAGGGCTTTGACATCGCGAAGGCATGTGGACCTGACTGCAGTCATGCAGACTTGTCGATCGACTTCTTCAATTCCAACCAACTATATTCAATGCATACACCCCCGCTGTTTAATGTGGCCTGCCAGTCCCATCCCGGAAATACGAAATAATGATCAGCATTCGATCAACGTCCTACCAGCGTGTCATACGTTGGCCCAATTAAAACAATGTCGTGGTCAATATTTCGTCATTGCAGGAACGCATGACACATTAAATGAAATGAATCGGGCTTTAGGCCACCTTTGTGCACATATAGGCTAAACTGGGCCAGGAGAACCTCCTGAGGATGGTGAGATGATTGAGATGACACTGTCCTCCAGACACAGGATTCGAAATTCAAACCCTGGCGGTCTGAGGCCGAGCACGCTACCTCTCGGTCACGGAGGCTCCCCACGATACTAACTTTCACACGTGGATGGGGAAGAAACATTTTTGTTTCTTTCAAACCGCCGAGACCGGGAACCGAACCCCGAACTCTGGCGTGAAAGGCAGCGGTGCTAACCACTACCATAGGGCCCCCGCCCCGCATGACACATTAACAGTGTATTATCTGGTTTGATGAATTGGCTCTGGCAAATCAGACTGCCTGAGAAAATAACAGCTTCAGGACTGATCTATTGATTTGCTCAAGATTTGTTGTTGTATTCAATGTGGAAGAATAAACGCGGCAATTAGACGTGTGCTGGTAATCTCTAACGATCGCGAGCCAGCCTTAGACGCTGAATCAACGCAAGGCCAGCGTCGCAAGACGTTGACCCAGCGTTGATTCAGCGTCTAAGCCGAGAACAAGAGGTTGTGTCGTGTTGGGTGCTCCCGTTTCTTTGCTGAGCGATATTAGCAGGCATTCGTCATCCGCTGGTATGGAGGGAACTAACGACTCCTTTTGGGACGCAACTTGAAAAAAGCGGACCGTCTTGTGATTTGTACCATGGGTATTACATTCAGGTTTGGTAAATGACCTGACAATTATCCGGGCTGTTTGTTTGTCTTCTATAATCACGATAATTCTAGCTCAAATTGCAATTAATTTCAAATTTATGAGGGGACAATGCGTAGTTTGTTATATTAATGATTAATCACCAGATGATGAGGGTTTTTTTTTATTATGTTTTATTTAGGCCGTAAAATGCCGGCGCACTTCTCGTAAACAAAAACATTTTAAATGTTTGCCTTCAGAGCCCGTATTCTCGTAAAAGTTACAATGTATCGTAGGTTTCGAAGCCTACGATATATCGTAACTTGTACCAGAATACGGACACTGGTTAACAAAATCTAATCATACTAATCAGCTAGACGCATCACAATAACTATTTACATAACAGTAATTGTTGTGCATTAAATCGGAGATGATGTTGCACTTATTGGAGTGCATTTGTTTCAACAATGTTTCATTAAACGCGGTCTCTTGAAGCCAATGCAATAACTATTCTCTGATTATCATGAACAGATTGGAGCATAGTAAATAAGGTCGCTGTCTACTTTCGAGTCATTTTATGCGGTATATATTATCAGTCCCTTGGATATGAAAGGATGTATCTGGTGATTTCAGATGCCCAGTAAACACAAAACATTTGCATAACATTTATACAACGTCGGCCCAACGTTTTTGACGTTGGTCTAAATCAGTCGGCTATTTTAATTATCGGTCGAAAGTTGAAAATCTATCCAGATAATCTCCGTACTCGTGGGTAACTTCTCATAATTGATTTTCCTGAATTTTTGACCTTGACCTTTGACCTAGACTTTCGGTGAAAAAAATGCCGGAGGGGTTGAATGTTAGTATAAATTAAATCTGTTGGACCATGGAGCAGTAGCCAAAACTGGCGGTGGAGACGGCGGGCGGCGGCGGCGCACGAAAAAGACGACATCACCCCTTCGAGTTCAACGGGCCAAGGGCTGAAAATTGGTTGCATAAGTAATACCAAAGACTATTCTTCTGTGCAAAGTTAAAATCATTTGGGCTTTGCAGAGCAGTAGGGCCTACCACTGGGGGACAGAAGCGTGGATACAGACACATTTGCTAGGGTACATAGCAATGCTCGAACTGTACATCCTCTGTGATGTACAGTCTGTATGTGTCTGTATCCCCGCTTCTGTCCCCCAGTGGGGCCTACTGTAGTCGACATCATTGCTTTACGGTTTTTACATCTGGAGTTATCGCTGTCAAATGTTACTGGCTGCTCGTCCTCTAAAGGGGGTGACATCACGTGAAGCCGATCATGTAAACATCATATTTTCACAGTTCACGAAGCGAGGTGGCAGGTGGAGCAAGCCATTATATTCCTCTGCAAAGCCAAAAGGCAGTATCTGCTTACTTGTAAAGTAAGTAGATACTGCCTTTTTTTGCTTTGCACGGCAGTATGGTTATCTTCCATCCAATGAAGAGAGCCTAGCCCAGCAAACACGAGACGATGAGCCAATGTTGATTTAATGCTGGGCCAGCATCGCAGATGGGTAGTCTGACAAGGTCCGCCAAATCTACATGACACAGACAACAGCTCTGGTCATTTGCAATTTACCGCTGGACGAGTAGCCGTTATTGGGTGTCAAATACAAAAATACAAACGTCGATTATCTAACCAACAAACGAAAATCTTGGATCATCTTTTGCGAACAGTTGAAGCAACTGCCCTGATATTTAACCAACGTATGTGCATCGTGTTATGCCTTCTTGGTTTAGGCCGGGGTGGGGCCCTGGTGCAGTGGTTGAAGCTGCCTGTTTGGAAAGTTGGGAGATCGCGGGTTTGAGCCCCACTCTGGCCTTCAAGTTTCAAAGAAAAAAAACAATTTTGTTCCCGCTTACTCATGCTACTCGTAAAGATTCAATATTGTCGGGAGCCTCTGTGACCGCGAGGTAGTGTGCTTGGCCTCAGACCGTCCGGGCTCGAATTTGAATCCTGTGTCCAGAGGGCAGTGTCATCAGATTCAGATTCAGATTCGTTTATTCTCGTCTCACCCAACATACATATATACACACATAAAACATTAGCATTTATTATCTACATTCAATGTTAAAAGTATATACAGTTGGCCATCCATATTTGGATTATGAGAGACGCTATTCTAATAAATATACATATACATAAATAAATAAATACAAGTTTTATATACAATATCAATATACCTCGTTTTGAAGTGAATGAATGAGATACAAATTATATTAAATATTATTTCGCACATATTATTTTATAAATACACAAATGTTCTTCGATGGACTATAATTTCATGGCAGGCTTTGGCGGAGTATTTACAAATTGATCTGTTACTAAGGATAAAACACAGTTTTTCAATGTCACTCATGTTCGCAAAATTAAAATTTACATTAATACATTCTAGCAATAAAAAATGACGTATATGATCATATAGTGGACAGTGTAAAAGAACATGCAGCTCGTTTTCAATGCTATTGGTGCAATGGATACAAACTCTATCCTTTTCGGGGGTGCCATTATACAGCCCTATTTCCAGATTAATGGGGGCAACACCACCTCTGAATTTAGCTAGGGCACTCCTATGTTGGCGTGGTAGACATTTCTTTACATAAATTCCCGTTTCATAAATAGATTTCAACGTTTTATAGGTCCTTAATATATTTCGTCCATTTCCCCTAACAGCATTATCTTTATTTATGGAGTTAAGCCATTTCTCATTATTTTTTACTGACAATTTGGATTTAACATTGCTTACTACTTGGCTAGTGACTAAATATGTGTCAACATTACCATATTGTTGACACTCTAAAGATCGGAACATGTTGAGTATATAAAAAGAACAAGTTTTTCTGTTATTATTTGCAAGATCACGAGCCCATAAAAATACACGTTTGCAAAGTCTATTAGTGGACATATTAACTAATCGACACCATAGCCTACAAATACAAGACCACTGGTTAATATTAGGTATACACCATCCCATATCACCTTGCACGGCTGCGTTAGGTGTATATTTTTACCTACCCCAAGATAAAACAGACAAGCTCTATTAAAAACCGCATTGATACAACTGTAATCTTTAAAACCCCAGATTGCCGAACCATAATCAATGACAGGTTGAACTAAGCAATTATATAACTTCTCATATATTATAGCTGGCATTCCACCATTTATTTTAAATTTATATATGAGGGCACCAAGTGCTCTACTAGCTGATTGGGTAACAATCTTAGCTGTCACATTAAAATCTAGAAAATCATTCATTACTATCCCTAAATATTTATATGTATCTACTGTTTCTAATAACTTATCCCCGCATTTAAATATATAACATGCTCTAGGAGCTGCAGGCCCCACACGAAAATGTACAATTTTTGTCTTACTCTTATTAATACACAAACCGTTTGATTGACACCATAAATAAACTTCATCTAATAATGATTGTAGATTATCAACAGAGTCGGCGAGGAGGACAATATCATCCGCATATAGTAAAACACACACAGTTTCGTCTCCTACTGGAGCGCCTATATTCATTGTGTTCAGACTGGCTACCAGATCTGATATATATAAACTAAACAAAAGGGGGGAGAGAATACATCCTTGTTTTAAACCATTGCTCACATCAAACCATTCACTATAATATCCATTCACTCTTACACATGATTGTACATCAACATAAAGGGATTTTAAAGCATTTCACATTTTACAGTTGTTATCTATTCCCAAGCCACCTAGCTTTGACCACAGAATATTTCTATTCACTCTATCGAAAGCTTTGGAGAAATCGATAAACGCAGCATATGTACTTTTTCTTAGCTTTCTACGGGTGTCAATTATACTGGTTAAAGTAGATACATGATCTATACAACTTTTTCCTGAAACCATTTTGTTCGTCCGGTATTATATTATTCACATTCGTCCATTCGTACAGCCTCTCGTTCAGAACACTACAATACAATTTGTACATTATTGATGTTAAACTAATACCTCTATAAAAAGCGGGATCCTGTGGATTGATTACATTTGATTTAGGAATTTGGTTGATTATGCTTTTCTGCCATGCAGTAGGGCAGTTAGTATATGTAATAAGCTCGACACTTAGACCTGATAGTTTAAAAAAATGATAAAGCTGTCAAAATTTGGGGACGTGTACTTCAATATATCCTCTTTAATATTAAGATGGGAGCCCTCTGAAAAAAAATGTGAAAAAAATGTTTTGCTCTGTTTATATTGATGGGGTCTATGAAGTGTAATCGTTGACAGCTGTACACCGCGAAGATGTGGGCGTGGATTGTGAGATTTGTTTGAACAGGGAAATCAATGTTTGTTATCATGGCGATGCGTGAGAGGGATCTACACACTAATTTTGAAAACATCCCCACAAAATGTTAACGACGTATAGCTGAAAACAAGCTTAAAATGGCTAAATATAGGTGAAATGTTACTGATTCTAACAAAGCTATTTTTGACTTGATAAACTGTAGCCAAGCCTCAGCCGTGAACGCCCATATGAATTACTACACTTATTTGTACCGTCGCAATCAGTGGCTCAAACCTTTAGTTTCAAACAGATTGGGCTATACGAAATAGAGTTGGTAAGCTGCATTATTTTTTTTTTAATTAAATCGTGTGTGAAAATGGTAAATAAAACAAAAATGAAGTAAATTATTCTAATATAAATTATATTTATCTATCATGTCACATAGTTCATATTTGAATAGTTACTACATAAAATCATATCTAGCCTCAATGGAAGCAGGCATTTTATTTATAATACTCACAAAATGTTGAATATTTTTATGCTTAAAAAGGTAAATCGTTCAGACTTAGGCCCTATTGATCAAAGTTTTGACATATTTGGTCCCGTTGTGCGCCTCACTAATACAGATAAACATACATAATACAAAAATGTAGCAAACAATACCATGTATGTGGCAAAGATTCCGCTGTTTTTGGTGATCATGTGGTCAGCTGCTTCACCATAGCCGAGGAAAATCTTACTACAATCTTGTTTTTGTACTGTTGTAATTGGTGAATAAAAATATGTTTACACCAACTAATCTGGATAATATAGGGGATTGAATAAATCACTGAATTAAAAAAAAATAATAATACTTAAAATTTAAAAGTGTATTGTAGGCTGCCAATTATGTCGTATATGCATAGCTAAATGTATTTTTTATGAAATGAAAGTTTTATCCTGTGTAGTTTATGTAATATGAATTGGTCTGATTTATGCAACAATAGGCTTTTTGATTTGTTAATCAAAGTTGAGAACATGTTGAAAGCCTTTAGTTAATGATGTGTACCTTTTTACATGATTCAGTTCGAGAACCACCTAAATAAAGTAAAGCTTGTACAAAGCGGAATAAAAAAAATTCTTGCACTAAAATTTGTTCGGTACGAGCCAATAATCCCCCTGCTATCTGATCCAATTTAATTTGCTAATGATAAATGATATATCATTAGCATTGTGCTCTGTATTTTCCAACATAATTTTTACAGGTGATATATATATATTCTATTTTCACAGGTGATATATATAACGAAAATAAATATATACTTGTGTCTCTAATGTTGTTGTGTGCATGGTTGCACATGCAGACAATTTTTTTTAAAATAATAACATTAATTTTAGATAATTAGAAAAATAATTTTGATATGGTATAACTGTTAGTCAATAATTATTATAATATGTGTTACCCCATTGACACAAAATGACACAACTTTCATTGATTGTTAGTTAATTTAAAAGTGATATAACATATATATTAAAACAAAACCATAAATAAAATGTCACTCTGTAGCTCTAACTGGGATTAAGAAAAACGTCTGGTAGCATTGATATCAGTTTACAGTGTGTGTGATAATGATGATAACTTAAGAATTCGGCAACCACAAAGTGACATCTCCAGTACGCGCTGCTGAACATGTCAAGTATGAATACTTTATACCTTACATGATGATACATGGAGATACATTATTGCAATTTATATTATATTTGATTTTTTGAATAATTATAAGTCAGCGATGCGTTTGCATTTTTTATGATGATTTTCAAATGACTTGGATTATTGTTAACATTTGAGTTAAATATGTGTATTTATTGAGCTTATCATGTTTAAAAAATATTATGTGTTTTTTTAACAATAAAATCGACATATTGCAAATAGCTGGTTCACTGTAAACCGTGACAATGACGAAGTACAAAGTATAATCATTAACATAGGAATTTGGCATAGTTTTGTTGCTTTAGACAGGCATATACACATAGCGAGATTTAACAAACCATCATGCTCATAGAATGATCCGTATATATGAGTGACTATTTTATTATTGGTTAAATTTCCCTTTATATTGGCCGTATAAACTATAATTTGAACGTGTCACACTTTGAACTATTTTTCAGCTGACTAATCCCACTGTGACCAGATTTTGATCATAATTGGACAAGAACAGAAGATGGTTTATTGTATGATTTAAATTGGTATTTGATATTGTTTGATTATTGTGTCCGTATATATCAATATTACTACAAACGGTTTCTCTGTGCCAGATTGAAAAGCAAAGGCGTTTCCAGGACGGTCAAGGATGCGAAGGCCGATTTTGACTGAATAAAGGGAACTGTCAACATGGCTCTAATTTGGTCCAAATATTTCATTTATAGACATATAAAACACATATGTATTCCTTCTAATCTGTTGATGTAAACATAATGAATGTAGGCCTCAAATAACCGAAAAATATGGTTAAAGCGTTTCATTATCAACGTCAATTTTGTCATTGCAGCACAATTCTATGAATTGTATAATATATTTTTTTGCTGATATTATAGTTTTGGCGCCTATTGTGTGAATGAAAATGAAGAAAACAAGTTTATTTGACACAATATTTTATTTTCTCATGCAAGTTAGGTCCACATGTAGAATTTGCAAGGGAACGGACATAGCTGTAATTTTAACTGAAAAAAGGGGGGCGGTGGACATTTTTTAAATTTAAATTAAGATTATTTTAATGTTTATTCCGGAACGCAATAAGTTGGCTTCCTCTTAATAAGTCAGATAATTTTTTTTCGCTACAATTTACAATTAAAGTCGATTGTTGTATTTTTTTATAAATTTAAAAAACAAAAACAATAAACATGAAATTTTAAAATCGCAAAAAAAATTCCTCGTGGGCTCCCATCTTAAACTGATATAACATCACCATACCTATACTCTGTCAAAATTTCAGAGCTTTATCACCATTTTAAACTAGTTTTAGCTTATTACACCCACTAAGTAGGTCATCTGATTCATCTCACCATTCGCTGGAGGTTTCCCTGGCCCGGTCTAGACTATATGTGTTCAAAGGTGGCCTGAAAAGACAGTCAATACATTTCTTTTTATGGCGCACAAAGTAATGCTCTGATTTTTAATTTCCAATGCCTGGTCTGTGCCCGACTCCTAATCCGGACAACCTTGAGCGGTCTGTTTTTAGGCGCGATGGCCATTGGCTTGAATATTAGCGGTTCATTGACCTGGAGGATTGATGCTCGCGGTCATCTCTAGCAAACATTGCATCAATGTTGGCTTAATGTCTCGTGTTTTCTGGGTCACCGGATTCCCTTCATTTGCATCCTGCTGCACAGACACAACACGCCCAAGAATCCCTACTGGGCCAACATTTTGCCATCAATTTTCCAGAAAGCGGCCTGCCTGCGTGTCCGCCCTTGTGTTGTTTTTCCACTACCCAAATCTGAAAAATACTATAGAAACCGTTGAGAAAAGTTTGACGCTATTATTAGCTTGCTCAGGACTATCCCTGTCTATAGGCTATAGGATATACTATAGTAATGGCCAAAAGAAGCGGACAAAGATATTACCTCTATCGTTTTTATCCCTTGAAATGCCAAACTCGCAACCGACATAGTTAAATTTCCAAAGCCTAAGAACACCAGGGACATAATTAAATTTTCACATGCATGACCACAAGTGAGAGGAGATTTCAACAATGTGATTCAGACCAGGAAAACATCCTGTTATGGTCTAATCAGCAATAACTGCTCCACTTTCAACATGAATATATAGTTCCACCAATGAATCCGATTCAATTTTAGATAGAGAACGTCAAAGGTGTCGCCCGTTCACTCGCTTGTTCGCTAGGTCGTTTGTTCTTTCATCATTCATTCGCTCGTTCGTTTATTTGCTTGGTCGGTCAGTTGGTTGGTTGATTTCAAATTTAAAAAAAATATTTCAGCGCTTTAACCTTTATCTTGCTAAGTTAGTTTATTGAAATTTTCAGCCACTTGAGGTTGAGTCTTGCTACAGCGATCCACAAATGGTTGAAAATTACTAATATAAGTTTAATTTGAGACCAAACCCTTACAAATCTTGATACTTAAACACCCATTTCATTCCCAATATCAGTGATTGGATCGACCAACAAAACAGGTTTGAAACGACAATAGTCGTCAGCAGGCAAGGGTTAGTGGAACAATCTTCACCGTCAGTTTACTACCATACTGACCCTGCTCCCCAGCACTTAAAAGGTTCATCAGAAAAAGGCACACACATCATCCCCTTAGATATGAAAGGGTGTATCTGCCACTTTACCAAGTGGCAGATACACCCTTTCATATCTAAGGGGACGAATTATTTCCCCATTCATTTAATTATTATGTTGTTTTCTTCACAAGAGGAATAGGAAGAACAGTGCAAATTCAGGCAGTCCACACGTCCTTTGACTCCATGGATTTGACTTCAATGTCCAGGGTTAGGGTTCTCCTAAAGATGAGTGTCCTTTCTGACAACACGCCTGTCCGCTGGCCAGCGCCTTACTGCCTCTGTGGCTGACCTCTGTGTCAGAGGCACTTGCAAAGCTAAGTCTCTAGGCTGTCTGAGATGACCAGGACGTTGTTTATAACAGCACAACTGTCCTAAGTATTGGTGCCTGACCACGCAACGCTTCAAAAATAAATAGGAACAGTAGTAGTAGGAAAATCATTGTTTTACGTCACTTTTCAGCACAAATGGTATTTCAAGTGACATGTAATACAATAACAACGTTGTAGTCAATCGATGAGATGAATTATGTACAGATGATGATGTGAGGGTGGGGGTGATAGGGCATGGTGGGTTATTGAGAGCGTTTTCCTTAGACTTGGGTTTCGCTGTGCAATTTGATGCTGAAAGTCCATGGTATTTCGCGCAGCTCCGCTATCCTCGGGTCGGATAGTCCCCAGGGTAACAATAGGTAGGGTAACTCCATTCATCCCCCGTGAGAGACCTAATGTCAGTCACACTATTTCCGGTTATTTAAGGCTACCATGGTCCACACCAGCGCCTGCACTGATGCGAGAGCTGCATTAGCACCGCAGTTGAGCGGAGGAACCAGGGTACGCCACTGGCAATCCGCCCAAAGATTATGGCCAGCTTCGAGGAGGCTGCAACTTCCCTTGTATGATTGCTGCAGATTAGTGCTTCCGTACCATGCCGTATAGCATGCAACTGACGGAACAGATCCCTAATGACCTTCCTAGATGGGGGCGAAAAGTACTACTACTAGCAATCATCCCAGTACCTCGCTGATAAATAATAAATATGAGCACTTTGAATTGTAACAACTCTACAGGCAGCCAATGCATTTATGATGACTTCAAATAAGAGAAAACATTCTTAGACTTCATAGCTTAAACAAAACTATTTCAGCGTTTTAAGGGTCGAGGTTATGGTGAAAGTCAGACTCCCAACGTTGACGGACTGTTGGACGAGCGTGCATGCTTTGTTCCAGCATTGATTGAACCTGCGCTTGTAGTGAATATCCTGTGGCTTGCTATATTTTGTCCTCTCCCGGGTCAAGTACCTCTAACATATGGATGTAGTCTCTGCTGCAGGACTCGCCACTGCCTCTCATCAACCACAGCATGTCGGATTGATGGCTTATATCGGATCCAGTGATTTCAGGAGTGTACTGTTTTGCAAAGCCAAAAGACAGTAACTGCCTACCTGAGAAGTAAACAGTTATTGCTTTTTTTGTTGTTTCTATTAATTCACAGATCAATGGCCACAGAACAGTGTATGGTGGCCGGAGCTGTTTAATCGAAACGACAGTTTTATTGACGGGGGTAATAGAGTACTGCACGATTGCCAACGTTTGCTGGATGGTGATGACCGAAGTAATGAATGTCAAATTAATTGAGAGCCTGGTGATTTTTATGATGAAGGTATCAAATTTCGCATAGAACTATTTGCTATACCTGTCACTAATGTACTGGTATTTATTAAATAATTAAAATAAAAAAATGGTATATATAGTCATAATATTAACTTTTATTTAACCCTTACAGTGCGGGGATCGACTTTATTCTGACGCCAAAAGTCTATCCCCGCGCTGAAAGAGTAAACATATTTCTAATGGCCGTAGACCCATAACATAGGTATTCAAATGAACAGGAAAGAGCTAACTAAGACATTTATGATGATTTCAAACTGAAAAAAACTTGGTTGTGATGTTTTTTCACAAATTAATTCAGCGCGGGTTAATATACGGAGAATTGTCCCCATGATCTTTATAATGGCTGACCCCCCCCCTGCTTTGACGTTGACGTGGCATCTGGTGCACCCGTTGGAGGTCTCGATTGAGTGCTGGGTAAAATGTCCTATGCCGGGTACAATTTTTACAAAATGAATATTTAGAATCTTTCGGGGGTACCTCTAGAAAAACTCAATAACATAATCATAAATAAACTATACTGCGTCAAAATTCTACACTTTTCATCATAACTGTTTTTGGGCTAAGTGATTGTTCTATGTGAAGAACATTGAATATTCCCGTCAATAGTCATACTGCATACTGAAGACTGTGAGAGCAGACAATTCGTGTACATCTGCTGTTGGTCCTCTTCTGCTGCTGTTGTCGCTTGAATGGTTTTTTTTTGCACGGATGGGACCGACGGACAAGGGACGAATGATTTTGTCAATCCGTTGTGTTCGTTTTATTTCCTGTTATCGTCGACGTATGCTACCAGCTGACGCAAAGTTGAAAGGCAGTATCTGCTTACTTGCAAAGTAAGCAGATACTGTATTTTGGCTTTGTCACTGCCCACCATAATACATGCTGAATAACACTACAACAAATTTTTGTTTTTTCTGTATTCACAACAAAAAAATGACCGAAGACGCATTAAAAATAGTAATAGTTTATCCCAACATTTGTTAATAGTGAGCCTATCCACTTCTGATGTAGGTGAGGTCTATGGCCCACATTGGCCGGTATTAGATCAACACCTCGTATTGGCTAGGCCTGCGTAATTTTAATACCTGATAAAAATAAAACGTGTACGGCGATGTCCGTTGCCCAGTTCGGTTAATATAAGTGTGACAGGGATTTTACATCGCGAAGGCATGTGGACCTGACTGCAGTCATGCAGACTTGTCGATCGACTTCTTCAATTCCAACCAGCTATATTCAATACATACACCCCCGCTGTTTAATGTGGCCTGCCAGTCCCATCCCGAAGGGCGGGGGCCCTAGGGTAGTGGTTAGCACCGCTGCCTTTCACGCCAGAGTTCGGGGTTCGGTTCCCGGTCTCGGCGGTTTGAAAGAAACAAAAATGTTTCTTCCCCATCCACGTGTGAAAGTCAGTATTGTGGGGAGCCTCCGTGACCGAGACGTAGCGTGCTCGGCCTCAGACCGCCAGGGCTCGAATTTCGAATCCTGTGTCTGGAGGACAGTGTCATCTCAATCATCTCACCATCCTCAGGAGGTTCTCCTGGCCCAGTTTAGCCTATATGTGCACAAAGGTGGCCTAAAGCCCGATTCATTTTATTTCCCATCCCGAAAATACGAAATAATGATTTACATTCGATCAACGTCCTACCAGCGTGTCATACGTTGGCCAATTAAAACAATGTCGTGGTCAATATTTCGTCATTGGAGGAACGCATGACACATTAACAGTGTATTATCTGGTTTGATGAATTGGCTCTGGCAAATCAGACAGCTTCAGGACTGATATATTTATTGCTCAAGATTTGTTGTTGTATTCAATGTGGAAGAATAAACGCGGCAATTAGACGTGTGCTGGTTATCTCTAACGATCGCGAGCCAGCCTTAGACGCTCAATCAACGCTGGGCCAACGTCGACTGGCGTTTATTCACCGTCTACGCCGAGAACAAGAGTCTGTGTCGTGTTGGGTGCTCACGTTTCTTTGGTGAGCGATATTAGCAGGCATTCGTCATCCGCTGGTATGGAGGGAACTAACGACTCCTTCTGGGACGCAACTTGAAAAAAGCGGACCGTCTTGTGATTTGTACCATGGGTATTACCTTCTAGTTTGGTAAATGACCTGACAATTATCAACCCGGTCTGTTTGTTTGTCTTCCATAATCACGATAATTGTAACCCAAATTGCAATTAATTTCAAATATATGAGGGAGTATTGCGTAGTTTTGTTGCAATTCGCGATGTTAGTTATATTAATGATTAATCACCAGATGACGAGGTGCATTTTTATAAATACGAGAAGAGCAGTATCTTATGTTTTATTTAGGCCGTAAACGCTGACGCATTTCTCGCGAACAAAAACATTTCAATTTTTTGTCTGAGCCCGTATTCTCGTACAAGTTACAATGTATCGTAGGTTTCGAAGCCTACTATATATCGTAACTTGTACCAGAATACGGACACTGGTTAACAAAATCTAATCATACTAATCAGCTAGACGCATCACAATAACTATTTACATAAGAGTAATCGTTGTGTATTAAATCGGCGGTGATGTCGCAGTTATCGGAGTGCATTTGTTTCAACATTGTTTCATTAAACGCGGTATCTTGAAGCCAATGCAATAACTATTCTCTGATTATCATGAGCAGATTGGAGCATAGTAAATAAGGTCGCTGTCTACTTTCGAGTCATTTTATGCGGTATATATTATCAGTCCCTTGGATACGAAAGGATGTATCTGGTGATTTCAGATGCCCAGTAAACACAAAACATTTGCATAACATTTATACAACGTCGGCCCAACGTTTTTGACGTTGGTCCAAATTAGTCGAAAAAAAATTAAGTCGTCAGCCGGCGGCCATTTTAATTATCGGTCGAAAGTTGAAAATCTATCCAGATAATCTCCGTACTCGTGGGTAACTTCTCCTAATTATTTTCCCTGAATCTTTGACTTTAACCTTTGACCTGAAAAAATGCCGGAGGGGTTGAATGTTAGTATAAATTAAATCTGTTGGACCATGGAGCAGTAGCCAAAACTGGCGGTAGAGACGGCGCGCGGCGGCGGCGCACGAAAGAGACGACATTACCCCTTCGAGTTCAACGGACCGAGGGCTGAAAACTGGTTGCATAAGTGATAACAAAGACTATTCTTCCGTGCAAAGTTAAAATCATTTGGGCTTTGCAGAGCAGTACTGTAGTTGACATCAGTGCTTTATGGTTTTTACATCTGGAGTTATCGCTGTCAACTGCTACTGGCTGCTCGTCTTATAAAGGGGGTGACATCACGTGAAGCCGGTCATGTGGACATCATATTTTCACAGTTCACGAACCGAGGTGGCAGGTCGAACAAGCCATTATATTCCTCTGCAAAGCCAAAAGGCAGTATCTGCTCACTTGTAAAGTAAGCAAATACTGTCTCTTTTGCTTTGCACGACAGTATCGTTATCTTCCATCCAGTGACGAGAGCCTAGCCCAGCAAACACGAGACGATGAGCCAATGTTGATTTAATGCTGGGCCAGCATCGCAGATGGGAAGTCTGACAAGGTCCGCCAAATCTACATGAAACAGACAACAGCTCTGGTTATTTGTAATTTACCGCTGGACGAGTAGCCGTTATTGGGTGTCAAATACAAAAATACAAACGTCGATTATCTAACCAACAAACGCAAATCTTAGATCATCTTTTGCGAACGGTTGAAGCAACTGCCCTGATATTTAACCAACGTATGTGCATCGTGTTATGTCTTCTTGGTTTAGGCCGGGGTGGGGCCCTGGTTGAAGCTGCCTGTTTGGAAAGTTGGAGATCGCGGGTTTGAACCCCACTCTGGCCTTCAAGTATTAAAGAAAATAACAGTTTCGTTCCCGCTTACTCATGTTACCCGTAAAGATTCAATATTGTCGGGAGCCTCTGTGACCGCGAGGTAGTGTGCTTGGCCTCAGACCGTCAGGGCTCGAATTTGAATCCTGTGTCCAGAGGGCAGTGTCATCAGATTCAGATTCAGATTCAGATTCGTTTATTCTCGTCTCACCCAACATACATATATACACACATAAAACATTAGCATTCATTATCTACATTCAATGTTAAAAGTATATACAGTTGGCCATCTGGATTATGAGAGACGCTATTCTAATAAATATACATATACATAAATAAATAAATACAAGTTTTATATACAATATCAATATACCTCGTTTTGAAGTGAATGAATGAGATACAAATTATATTAAATATTCTTTCGCACATATTATTTTATAAATACACAAATGTTCTTCGATGGACTATAATTTCATGGCAGGCTTTGGCATAGTATTTACAAATTGAACTGTTACTAAGGATAAAACACAGTTTTTCAATGTCACTCATGTTCGCAAAATTAAAATTTACATTAATACATTCTAGCAATAAAAAATGACGTATATGATCATATAGTGGACAGTGGAAAAGAACATGCAACTCGTTTTCAATGCTATTGGTGCAATGGATACAAACTCTATCCTTTTCGGGGGTGCCATTATACAGCCCTATTTCCAGATTAATGGGGGCAACACCACCTCTGAATTTAGCTAGGGCACTCCTATGTTGGCGTGGTAGACATTTCTTTACATAAATTTCCGTTTCATAAATAGATTTCAACGTTTCATAGGTCCTTAATATATTTCGTCCATTTCCCCTAACAGCATTATCTTTATTTATGGAGTTAAGCCATTTTTCATTATTTTTTACTGACAATTTGGATTTAACATTGCTTACTACTTGGCTAGTGACTAAATATGTGTCAACATTACCATATTGTTGACACTCTAAAGATCGGAACATGTTGAGTATATAAAAAGACCAAGTTTTTCTGTTAATATTTGCAAGATCACGAGCCCATAAAAATACACGTTTGCAAAGTCTATTAGTGGACATATTAACTAATCGACACCATAGCCTACAAATAAAAGACCACTGGTTAATATTAGGTATACACCATCCCATATCACCTTGCACGGCTGCGTTAGGTGTATATTTTTCACCTACCCCAAGATAAAACAGACAAGCTCTATTAAAAACCGCATTGATACAACTGTAATCTTTAAAACCCCAGATTGCCGAACCATAATCAATGACAGGTTGAACTAAACAATTATATAACTTCTCATATATTATAGCTGGCATTCCACCATTTATTTTAAATTTATATATGAGGGCACCAAGTGCTCTACTAGCTGATTGGGTAACAATCTTAGCTGTCACATTAAAATCTAGAAAATCATTCATTACTATCCCTAAATATTTACATTTATCTACTGTTTCTAATAACTTATCCCCGCATTTAAATATATAACATGCTCTAGGAGCTGCAGGCCCCACACGATAAATGTACAATTTTTGTCATACTCCTTTTAATACACAAATCGTTTGATTGACACCATAAATGGACTTCATCTAATAATGATTGTAGATTATCAACAGCGTCGGCAAGGAGGACAATATCATCCGCATATAGTAAAACACACACAGTTTTGTCTCCTACTGGAGCGCCTATATTCATTGTGTTCAGACTGGTTACCAGATCTGATATATATAAACTAAACAAAAGGGGGGAGAGAATACATCCTTGTTTTAAACCATTGCTCACATCAAACCATTCACTATAATATCCATTCACTCTTACACATGATTGTACATCAACATAAAGGGATTTTAAAGCATTCAACATTTTACAGTTGTTATCTATTCCCAAGCCACCTAGCTTTGACCACAGAATATTTCTATTCACTCTATCGAAAGCTTTGGAGAAATCGATAAACGCAGCATATGTACTTTTTCTTAGCTTTCTACGGGTGTCAATTATACTGGTTAAAGTAGATACATGATCTATACAACTTTTTCCTGAAACCATTTTGTTCGTCCGGTATTATATTATTCACATTCGTCCACTCGTACAGCCTCTCGTTCAGAACACTACAATACAATTTGTACATTATTGATGTTAAACTAATACCTCTATAAAAAGCGGGATCCTGTGGATTGATTACATTTGATTTAGGAATTTGGTTGATTATGCTTTTCTGCCATGCAGTAGGGCAGTTAGTATATGTAATAAGCTCGACACTTAGATCTGATAGTTTAAAAAAATGATAAAGCTGTGAAAATTTGGGGACGTGTACTTCAATATATCCTCTTTAATATTAAGATAAAATGAAATGAATCGGGCTTTAGGCCACCTTTGTGCACATATAGGCTAAACTGGGCCAGGAGAACCTCCTGAGGATGGTGAGATGATTGAGATGACACTGTCCACCAGACACAGGATTCGAAATTCGAGCCCTGGCGGTCTGAGGCCGAGCACGCTACCTCTCGGTCACAGAGGCTCCCCACAATACTAACTTTCACACGTGGATGGGGAAGAAACAATTTTGTTTCTTTCAAACCGCCGAGACCGGGAACCGAACCCCGGACTCTGGCGTGAAAGGCAGCGGTGCTAACCACTGCCCTAGGGCCCCCGCCCTTAATATTAAGATGGGAGCCCTCTGAGGAAAAAATGTGAAAAAAAAATGTTTTGCTCTGTTTATATTGATGGGGTCTATGAAGTGTAATCGTTGACAGCTGTATACCGCGAAGATGTGGGCGTGGATTGTGAAATTTGTTTGAACAGGGAAATCAATGTTTGTTATCATGGCGATGCGTGAGAGCGATCTACACACTAATTTTGAAACATCCCCACAAAATGTTAACAACGTATAGCTGAAAACAAGCTTAAAATGGCTAAATATAGGTGAAATGTTACTGATTCTAACAAAGCTATTTTTGACTTGATAAACTGTGGCCAAGCCTCAGCCGTGAGCGCCCATATGAATTACTACACTTATTTGTACCGTCGCAATCAGTGGCTCAAACCTTTAGTTTCAAACAGATTGGGCTATACGAAATAGAGTTGGTAAGCTTTTTTTTTTAATTAAATCGTGTGTGAAAATGGTAAATGAAACAAAAATGAAGTAAATTCTTCTTATATAAATTATATTTATCTATCATGTCACATAGTTCATATTTGAATAGTTACTACATAAAATCATATCTAGCTTAAATAGAAGCAGGCATTTTATTTATAATACTCACAAAATGAAAGCTTGTACAAAGCGGAATAAACATTTTTCTTGCACTAAAATTGGTTTGGTACGAGCCAATAATCCCCCTGCTATCTGATCCAATTTAATTTGCTAATGATAAATGATATATCATTAACATTGTGCTCTGTATTTTCCAACATAATTTTTACAGGTGATATATATATATTCTATTTTCACAGGTGATATATATAACGAGAATAAATATATACTTGTGTCTCTAATGTTGTTGTGTGCATGGTTGCACATGCAGACAATTTTTTTTAACTAATAACATTAATTTTAGATAATTAGAAAAATAATTTTGATATGGTATAACTGTTAGTCAATAATTTTTATAATATGTGTTACCCCATTGACACAAAATGACACAACTTTCATTGATTGTTAGTTAATTTAAAAGTGATATAACATATATATTAAAACAAAACCATAAATAAAATGTCACTCTGTAGCTCTAACTAAGATTAAGAAAAACGTCTGGTAGCATTGATATCAGTTTACAGTGTGTGTGATAATGATGATAACTTAAGAATTCGGCAACCACAAAGTGACATCTCCAGTACGCGCTGCTGAACATGTCAAGTATGAATACTTTATACTTTACATGATGATACATGGAGATACATTATTGCAATTTATAGTATATTTGATTTTTTGAATAATTATAAGTCAGAGATGCGTTTGCATTTTTATGATGATTTTCAAATGACTTGGATCATTGTTAACATTTGAGTTAAATATGTAAATTTATTGAGCTTATCATGTTTAAAAAATATTATGTGTTTTTTTAACAATAAAATCGACATATTGCAAATAGCTGGTTCACTGTAAACCGTGACAATGACGAAGTATAAAGTATAATCATTAACATGGGAATTTGGCATAGTTTTGTTGCTTTAGACAGGCATATACACATAGCGAGATTTAACAAACCATCATGCTCATAGAATGATCCATATATATGAGTGACTATTTTGTTATTGGGTAAATTTCCCTTTATATTGGCCGTATAAACTATAATTTGAACGTGTCACACTTTGAACTATTTTTCAGCTGACTAATCCCACTGTGACCAGATTTTGATCATAATTTGACAAGAACAGAAGATGGTTTATTGTATGATTTAAATTGGTATTTGATATTGTTTGATTATTGTGTCCGTATATATCAATATAACTGCAAACGGCTTTCTCTGTGCCAGATTGAAAAGCAAAGGCGTTTCCAGGACGGTCAAGGATGCGAAGGCTGATTTTGACTGAATAAAGGGAACTGTCAACATGGCTCTAATTTGGTTCAAATATTTCATTTATAGACATATAAAACACATATGTATTCCTTCTAATCTGTTGATGTAAACAGAATAAAAGTAGGCCTCAAATAACCGAAAAATATGGTTGAAGCGTTTCATTATCAACGTCAATTTTGTCATTGCAGCACAATTCTATGAATTGTATTATATATTTTTTTGCTGATAATTTTGGCGCCTATTGTGTGAATGAAAATGAAGAAAACGAGTTTATTTGACACAATATTTTATTTTCTCATGCAAGTTAGGTCCACATGTAGAATTTGCAAGGGAACGGACATAGCTGTAATTTTAACTGAAAAAAGGGGGGCGGTGGACATTTTTTAAATTTAAATTAAGATTATTTTATTGTTTATTCCGGAACGCAATAAGTTGGCTTCCTCTTAATAGGTCAGATAATTCGAAATAAATTTGTTTCGCTACAATTTACAATTAAAGTCGATTGTTGTATTTTTTATAAATTAAAAAAACAAAAACAACTATTTTTAGCTTATTACACCCACTAAGTAGGTCATCTGATTCATCTCACCATCCGCTGGAGGTTTCCCTGGCCCGGTTTAGACTATATGTGTTCAAAGGTGGCCTGAAAAGACAGTCAATACATTTCTTTTTATGGCGCACATAGTAATGCTCTGATTTTTAATTTCCAATGCCTGGTCTGTGCCCGACTCCTAATCCGGACAACCTTGAGCGGTCTGTTTTTAGGCGCGATGGCCATTGGCTTGAATATTAGCGGTTCATTGACCTGGAGGATTGATGCTCGCGGTCATCTCCAGCAAACATTGAATCAATGTTGGCTTAATGTCTCGTGTTTTCTGGGTCACCGGATTCCCTTCATTTGCATCTCTGCTGCACAGACACAACACGCCCAAGAATCCCTACTGGGCCAACATTTTGCCATCAATTTTCCAGAAAGCGGCCTGCATGCGTGTCCGCCCTTGTGTTGTTTTTCCACTACCCAAATCTGAAAAATACTATAGAAACCGTTGAGAAAAGTTTGACGCTATTATTAGATTGCTCAGGACTATCCCTGTCTATATAGGGTATACTATAATAATGGCCGTAGGCCCATAACATATAGGTATTCAAAAGAAGCGGACAAAGATATTACCTCTATCGTTTTTATCCCTTGAAATGGCAAACTCGCAACCGACATAGTTAAATTTCCTAAGCCTAAGAACACCAGGGACATAATTAAATTTTCACATGCATGACCACAAGTGAGAGGAGATTTCAACAATGTGATTCAGACCAGGAAAACATTCCGTTATGGTCTAATCAGCAATAACTGCTCCACTTTCAACATGAATATATAGTTCCACCAATGAATCCGATTCCATTTTAGATAGAGAACGTCAAAGGTGTCGCCCGTTCACTCGCTTGTTCGCTGGGTCGTTTGTTCTTTCATCATTCATTCGCTCGTTCGTTTATTTGCTTGGTCGGTCAGTTGGTTGGTTGATTTCAAATTTAAAAAAAATATTTCAGCGCTTTAACCATTATCTTGCTAAGTTAGTTTATTGAAATTTTCAACCACTTGAGGTTGAGTCTTGCTACCGCGATCCACAAATGGTTGAAAATTACTAATATAAGTTTAATTTGAGACCAAACCTTCACAAATCTTGATGCTTAACCATTTCATTCCCAATATCAGTGATTGGATCGACCAATAAAACAGGTTTGAAACGACAATAGTCGTCAGCAGGCAATGGGTTAAGGGTTAGTGGAACAATCTTCACTGTCAGTTTACTACCATACTGACCCTGCTCCCCAGCACTTAAAAGGTTCATCCGCGTAGGCACACACATCATCCCCTTAGATATGAAAGGGTGTATCTGCCACTTTACCAAGTGGCAGATACACCCTTTCATGTCTAAGGGGACGAATTATTTCCCCATTCATTTAATTAGTATGTTGTTTTCTTCACAAGAGGAATAGGAAGAACAGTGCAAATTCAGGCAGTACACACGTTCTTTAACTCCATGGATTTGACTTCAATGTCCAGGGTTAGGGTTCTCCTAAAGATGAGTGTCCTTTCTGACAACACGCATGTCCGCTGGCCAGCGCCTTACTGCCTCTGTGGCTGACCTCTGTGTCAGAGGCACTTGAAAAGCTAAGTCTCTAGGCTGTCCAGGACGTTGTTTATAACAGCACAACTGTCCTAAGTATTGTGGTGCCTGACCACGCAACGCTTCAAAAATAAATAGGAACAGTAGTAGTAGGAAAATCATTGTTTTACGTCACTTTTCAGCACAAATGGTATTTTAAGTGACATTGTAATACAATAACAACGTTGTAGTCAATCGATGAGATGAATTATGTACAGATGATGATGTGAGGGTGGGGGTGATAGGGCATGGTGGGTTATTGAAAACGTTTTCCTTAGACTTGGGTTTCGCTGTGCAATTTAATGCTGAAACTCCATGGTATTTCGCGCAGCTCCGCTACCCTCGGGTCGGATAGTCCCCAGGGTAACAATAGGTAGGGTAACTCCATTCATCCCCCGTGAGAGACCTAATGTCAGACACACTATTTCCGGTTATTTAAGGCTACCATGGTCTACACCAGCGCCTGCACTGATGCGAGAGCTGCATTGGCACCGCAGTTGAGCGAAGGAACCAGGGTACGCCACTGGCAATCCGCCCGAAGATTATGGCCAGCTTCGAGGAGGCTGCAACTTCCCTTGGATGATTGCTGCAGATTAGTGCTTCCGTACCATGCCGTATAGCATGCAACTGACGGAACAGATCCCTAATGACCCTCCCGGATGGGGGCGAAAAGTACTACTACTAGCAGTCATCCCAGTACCTCAATGATAAATAATAAATATGAGCACTTTGAATTGTAACCAATCTACCGGCAGCCAATGCATTTATGATGACTTCAAATAAGAGAAAACATTCTTGGACTCCATAGCTTAAACAAACCTATTTCAGCGTTATAAGGGTTGAGGTTATGGTGAAAGTCAGACTTCCAACGTTGACGGAATGTTGGTCAAGCGTGCAGGCTTTCTTCCAGCATTGATTGAACCTGCGCTTGTAGTGAATATCCTGTGGTTTGCTATATTTTGTCCTCTCCCGGGTCAAGTACCTCTAACATATAGATGTAGTCTCTGCTGCAGGACTCGCCACTGCCTCCCATCAACCACAGCATGTCGGATTGATGGCTTATATCGGATCCAGTGATTTCAGGAGTGTACTGTTCTGCAAAGCCAAAAGGCAATAACTGCCTACCTGAGAAGTAAACAGTTACTGATTTTTGGCGTTTCTATTAATTCACAGATCAATGGCCACAGAACAGTGTATGGTGGCCGGAGTTGTTTAATCGAAACGACAGTTTTATTGACGGAGGTAATAGAATAAGAGTATTGCCCGATTGTCAACGTTTGCTGGATGGTGCTGACCGAAGTAATGAATGTCAAATTAATTGAGAGTCTGGTAATTTTTATGATGAAGGTATCAAATTTCGCATAGAACTATTTGCTATACCTGTCACTAATGTACTGGTATTTAATAAATAATTAAAATAAAATAATGTTATATATAGTCAGAATATAAACTTTTATTTATTACAGTACGGGGTTCGACTTTATTCCGACGCCAAAAGTCCATCCCCGCACTGAAAGAGTAAACATATTTCTAATGGCCGTAGACCCATAACATAGGTATTCAAATGAACCGGAAAGAGCTAACTAAGACATTTATGATGATTTCAAACTGAAAAAAAACCTGGTTGTGATGTTTTTTTACAAATTATTTCAGCGCGGGTTAATATACGGAGAATTGTCTCCATGATCTTTACAATGGCTGATCCCCCCCCTGCTTTGACGTTGACGTGGCATCTGGTGTACCGGTTGGAGGTCTCGATTAAGTGCTGGGTGAAATGTCCTATGCCGGGTACAATTTTTACAAAATTATTATTTAGAATTTTTCGGGGTACCTCTAGAGGGACTCAATAACGTAATCATACCTAAACTATACTGTGTCAAAATTCTACACTTTTCATCACAACTGTTTTTGGGCTAAGTGATTGTTCTATGTGAAGAACATTGAATATTCCTGCAATAGTCATACTGAAGACTGTGAGAGCAGACTCGTGTACATCTGCTGTTGGTCCTCTTCTGCTGCTGTTGTCGCTTAAATGTTTTTGTTTTGAACGGATGGGACCGACGGACAAGAGACGGATGATTTTGTCAATCCGTTGTGTTCGTTTTATTTCCTATTATCATCGACGTATGCTACCAGCTGACGCAAAGTCGATAGGCAGTATCTGCTAACTTGTAAAGTAAGCAGATACTGTATTTTGGCTTTGTCACTGCCCACCATAATAGGGCGTGTTAGTCTCGTAGATTTGTTGCGGGATTTGGCGAGATACGCTACTTCCGGGTCCACTTGGCTCAGCCGGTAAAAACACGTGCTTTTTCCCACTGTAATCATAATACAACTTTTGAAGTGTACATGTTTGCGTTCCTTATTAGAGCACGATAAACAATATATTTATACCTGGCAGATTATTTTTTGTAAATAATGGTAATTATAGATCAAAATAATAGCGGGTGTAGTATAACAGCTCAATATATCTGTGTTTATTTAGGCTTTGAAGCTGGTCCCTGAACCGGGTGATTGGCGTTGTTTACACTCGGGGACGACGGGACACCCTTACATTCCCTGACTTCAACAGCCTGTCATGACTACAGGCCGCGCCCACTTTTGTCATGTTATGGCTTGATCTACAGCACAGAATTTTCTACTCACCCAGATAGTTGTCGTTAGTTTAACAATTTGACATAACTTGCAATTCTGGAGGGACCAATTTGTACCTAATAATCAGACCAGAAAAGGTAAATTCAGTATAGTAGTGTTATAGTCAGTGTCTGTCATATCTGTAGGCCTACTCAGCCACTGACATGACAGTGTATGACTGATTGTAGACTTAAAATATGCCGTGACGTCATAATGAGATAAAAAATAACTGGACTAATTCTAAGACTACAGAAATGTTATGACAGTAGGCCTACAGTAGATCATAAGGTTAAAACTATAGTCTAGACTATAGTTCTCAGGTGCAGATCCAAAGGGGGGGGGGCGCACGCCCACCCCTTTTTGCCCCAAATTCGTTAAAAAAGTCCCCTAAATTGGCAAAAAAAAACTTTTTTAAATCCTTGATCCGCCCCTGGTTCTATAGTCTATAGTTCTATCATGGATTATAAAAGAGAGTTTTAATCCGGACCATATGGTTCTATAGATTTAGGACTACTCATTTCAATGCCTATATTTTGTAAGGACTTCAAATAGCCTAGGGTTTGTTAAAAACGGTTAAAATAAATATTCAGGGTTATATATTATATAGACTATATGGGGCTGTTCGACAATTAGGTAACGCTTGGAGAGGGGGGTTATAAGGGATGCGTTACTGAGCGTGGTCAAAATAACTATAAAAATACCTACAAAGACGTGGGGGATAAATCTCAAAATAAGCATTAGGCCTAGTGTTAAATTATTGAAACGACCCCCCCCCCCCCCCAATGCTTATCCACCAGGCGGAGCATGGGGGTAGTGCTATTTATTATATCTTGTGGTCTAGATTAATATATACACAAGTTTTGTATTATCTTGTATTATCTTGTTATTCACGCCTAGATCTACAATTATTTTAGTAGCCTACCTGTACATAGTCTATTTTATTATTGTATTACCTAGCCTCCAAAGGTGTCTTTACAATTTTAAGTCCTGTAGGCCTAATTAGTAATAGGCCCACATGACTTAAAAACTATGTCAACATAGGCTACAAAGCAAAAATTTAAATGTAAAAAATGGAAAATGTCGGGTTCGATGACATTCTAGGGTAGACCTAGCGCATCTATAGGCCTATCTCCGATACAAAAAATTAAGTGAACATATATGGTTAGATGTCTGCCAAATTATTGGGAAATAATCTTTACAACATTTCATGAAAAACGGTAGGGGCCTAGATAATTGACTGAGTATAAATCATGATAATCAACGAAAAGCTGATTTACACCAGTGGTCATAGACTCTACAGACAGAGTATAATATTTACAGCAAAATAAAACATTTTAATTTTAAAAATATTAGACTATATTGAAGGGGGGGTCTTGTACATTGTCATTGGTGAACTTTGTATCATGCACGTATACTTATGTTATGAATGTAGACCTATATATACATGGGAAATATTGGCAATGTTCATGATTACGATTATTTCAAGGCCAGGGGCGCATACAGGTTCTGAAGAAAGGGGGGAGATGGGGTTTGCTGTTTTTTGTGCTTTTTCGGGCTAATTTAATAATTAGACTCTAGCTTGAATGTGTTGTGACCAGTGCCAGGCAGTCCACAAGTGGTGACTGCTGACAGTACTCTCACCATAGAACATTAGGCTTATCATACAATCCATCAAGCTCTGATCATACATGATACATTTCTATGACTGTCACACTCACCATGTAGCCCATGCCATTGGTAGGCTACATGCTCAGTGCGTGCATGCATACGTCACATATATCATGTATTGTGACGTCACAGTTCAGTAATAGCTTTGTTGTTGTGGTTACTGACTGGTCTCGCTCTCTAATAACAAAAGCAACACTCTACATTGTGTTTCTGTATAATTTAGGGTGAGATCACTGTAAATGTTGCAGTGAAAGGTGTGGACCTCCCTTGGAATTATGACTGCTCCAATCCGTGGACCAAAGAGGTGGCAAATTAACCCTACCATGTCTATATTTTTACGAATATGGTGAACAAATTGCATCAGGACGGAAGAGAATTGTGTGAGGAATTGAAATTGGGAGGTGTCATATTTAACAGATCTCCGATATCCCGTCATTGAGGGTTAGACTGCAGGTACCCAATAACCGAAAAAACCGTGTCGAGACGAGGTACCGACATTTTACAAACTTCGGATTCAAATTAGTTTTACAAGATGAAACAACACTCTCCTGAGACTATATACTTGGTACTTCTCTCACACATTCTATGTTCGTTGATGGGACTAGTCAGCAACAATAAAAATTGTCAGGATAGTGAGAAAATTGAACTTGAACAACGGCACCACAGAACACTGCGGAACTGAATTTTGTCCATGTGGCTCAGAAATTCCGTGGTTGGGCGACCTGGACCCGGAAGTGGATCCCATGTCAAACGAGACTAACACGCCCTATACATGCTGAATAACACTAAGACAAATTATTGTTTTTTCTGTATTCACAACAAAAAAAAGACCGAAGACGCATTCAAAATAGTAATAGTTTATCCCAACATTTGTTAATAGTAAGCCTATCCACCTCTGATGTAGGTGAGGTCTATGGCCCACATTGGCCAGCATTAGATCAACACCTCGTATTGGCTAGGCCTGCGTAATTTTAATACCTGATAAAAATAAAACATGTACGGCGATGTCCGTTGCCCAGCTCGGTTAATATAAGTATGACAGGGCTTTTACATCGCGAAGGCATGTGGACCTGACTGCAGTCATGCAGACTTGTCGATCGACTTCTTCAATTCCAACCAGCTATATTCAATACATACACCCCCGCTGTTCAATATGGCCTGCCAGTCCCATCCCGAAAATACGAAATAATGATCTACACTCGATCAACGTCCTGCAAGCGTGTCATACGTTGGCCCAATTAAAACAATGTCGTGGTCAATATTTCGTCATTGCAGGAACGCATGACACATTAAAAACAATGTATTATCTGGTTTGATGAATTGGCTCTGGCAAATCAGACTGCCTGAGAAAATAACAGCTTCAGGACTGATCTATTGATTGCTCAAGATTTGTTGTTGTATTCAATGTGGAAGAATAAACGCGGCAATTAGACGTGTGCTGGTAATCTCTAACGATCGCGAGCCAGCCTTAGACGCTGAACCAACGCTGGGCCAACGTCGACTGACGTTGGCCTAGCGTTGATTCAGCGTCTAAGCCGAGAACAAGAGTCTGTGCCGTGTTGGGTGAATCACGTTTCTTTGGTGAGCGATATTAGCAGGCATTCGTCATCCGCTGGTATGGAGGGAACTAACGACTCCTTCTGGGACGCAACTTGAAAAAAGCGGACCGTCTTGTGATTTGTACCATGGGTATTACCTTCTAGTTTGGTAAATGACCTGACAATTATCAACCCGGTCTGTTTGTTTGTCTTCCATAATCACGATAATTGTAACCCAAATTGCAAATAATTTTAAATATATGAGGGAGTAATGCGTGTTTTTGTGGCAATTCGTAATGTTAGTTATATTAATGATTAATTGCCAGATGACAAGGTGCATTTTTCATAAAAAGAAGACGAGCAGCATCTTTTGTTTTGTTTAGGCCGTAAATGCTGACGCATTTCTCATGAACAAAAATATTTCAATTTCTTTCCAGCGTGGTTAACAAAATATAATAATGCTAATAAATCAACTAGATGCATCACAATAACTATTTACATGACAGTAATCGCTGTGCATTAAATCGGAGATGGTGTAGCAGTTATTGGACTGTATTTTGTTTCAACTTTGTTTTACCAAACGCGGTGCTTTGAAGCCAATGCAATACATATTATTTGATTATCATGAACCGTATAGCACAACACTATATTTTGAACAGATTTGAGCATGGTAAATGTGGTCGCTGTCCACTTTAGAGTCCTTGACTCACACCTTAGAAAATATTGGAAGCCTAAAAAGCACATTTTATGCGGTATATGTTATCGGTCCCTTGAATATGAAAGGACGTATCTGTATCAATTCATCGTATCAAATTGACGTATCAATTTCAGAGCCTTAGTAAACACAAAACATTTTTTATAACATTTATACAACCACTGCCCACCGTTGGTCCAACATTGTATAAAAGTTATATAAATGTTTTGTGTTTACTGTTTACTGGGTACACACCCTCTAATCTCCAAAGAGACACTACAACGTGCGATACACATGAGCGACTATTGAAATAACAATGTATGTGAAAAGATAAACTAATCATTTGATGACATATTCACATCTTATATAAACATACAGATACTAATAAATTTTATTTTCGCTGATCAACGAACTAGACTGAAAATCCCTTAGACAGAGAAATAGTAAATTACTAAGAAATCCTATCATAATCAGTGATTTATCATTTAAAAGTAGCCAATTGGCAATAGACTCGCAGACCCCGAAAACCTACATATACCTGGTTTCAAGGCACTATTGCGAATTCTAAAACAAAATTTTAATCGAGAAAAAATATGAGATTTTCTTGAATCTTTTACCTTGACATTCGGTGAAAAAAATTGACGGAGGGGTTAAATGTTAGTCTAAATTATGAATTCAATATGTTAGACCATGTTGGAGCAGTAGTAAAAAGTGGCGGCGGAGGCGGGTGGCGGCGGCGCACGAAGGGGACGACAGTACCCCTTCGGGCCCAACGGGTCGAGGGGTAAGAACGTTTTGCATACGTGCTAATAAAGTCTACTGTTCCATGCAAAGTCAAAATGGCTTTGCAGAGCAGTACTGTAGTTGACATCAGTGCTTTACGGTTTTTACATCTGGAGTTATCGCTGTCAAATGCTACTGGCTGCTCGTCTTATAAAGCGGGTGACATCACCTGATCACGTGAAGACGATCATGTAGATATCATATTTTCACGGTTCACGAATCGAGGGTGGCAGGTCAAGCAAGCCATCATACCGCTCTGCACGACAGTGTCGTTATCTTCTATCCAGCGAAGATATCTAGAGAGCCCAGCCCAGCAAACACGTTTATGTTTATTTAATGCTGGGCCAGCGTCGCAGCTGGGAAATCTGACAGGGTCTAAATAACACAGACAACAGCGCTGGTCATTTGTAATTTACCGCTGGACGAGCACCCGTTATTGGGTGTCAAGTACAAAAATACAAACGTCGCTTATCTTACCAACAAACGCAAATCTTGGATCAGCCTTTGCGAACGGGTGAAGCAATGGCCCCAATATTGAACCGACGCTGGACCATCATCTGATGTCTGCTGGGTTTTGGGGATCGTCTGGCAGCTGGTGTATTAAGACAAACACGAAACTTCGAGCGAATTTAATATTAAACCAGCGCAGCAATGTTAGTATAAATTACCGATTAGTATATATAATTGTTGGAATTAAAAATTGTACTACGTTTGTGATTATCGTCATCGTGATGTGTGTATATTGTTCACGGTGCTTCAAACTGCCCCGATATACCGGGGGTGCACAGTGCTGCATCATTGACTCTTACTGAAAGAGTAAAACATTTATTATTGTTGTAGACCCATAACTTAGGTATTCAAATGAAGCGGAAAGAGCTAACTAAGACATTTATGATGATTTCAAATTTAAAAACCCTTTGGTTCCCATGGTTTATTGAGAACTATTTCAGCGTTGTAAGGGTTATCTCATTACAAAACTGGACATTTTACCAGACTTCATCATGACGTTACTTTGTTAAGATGTTGGATCAGAGCTGGGCCACCTTTAACTCGACATTGGATCGATATCTTGTGTCTGCTCATTCTTCTGTGAAATCAGACCTCCTCCTTTGTGAGTGGTTCTGATTTACAACTCTAGAAAACTTTTCTCTCGTGTGGTTTAAATCCTGTGTCCCCATAGGGCGCTTAAAACAACATTACAGTGACCCTATGTAATGCTAAACTGGTTTATTATTAAACATGTCTGGCGAGCAGACTACCCAGAAAACACCCCAGTCATCATGTGTTGTACCACATGGACATGAGCCCACCTTGTTGAAGTAGAACATCCCTGCACAGTCAAAAGAGTCATGACTCTTTTGACTGTGCAGGGCTGTTCCATTTCAACAGGGGGGTCTCATGTCCCTGTGTGGTGTACAGTAATAATATAGTTGGCCCATTCTTTCAAATTAAATACAATAACAAATCTTGAGCAAATCAATAGATCAGTGGCCCAGGTTTAACCCTTTAACCGCCGGTGTCGTATATATTCGGGTTTTCAGTTTTCATTAGCACATTAAGTACCACATTTTAAATATGTTAAAGATAAAATGTGACATCAACCAGCAAGATTTGAAAAGAGTTGACCTCCATTTTGTCAAATCTGAATAATTTCCACTCACTTGAAGTTGTGGATCGCGTCAGCGAGACACAACTTCAAGTGGGTGAAAATTCAAATTGAATAATTTGACGGTTAAAGGGTTAACCCTTCATACCCAGTAAACACAAAACATTTTTATAACATTTGTGTAATGTTGAACCAGCGTCGAAGACGTTGTGCCGACGTTGTACAAATTTTATAAAAACGTTTTGTGTTTGCTGGGTAGACCCTCTTACTACACTTTTGTATGATTAGTTGTGTCTTTATGATAATAGGCTTATATATCACTAGACAATACTGACTCGGACCACAGTTATACAATGCAAAGCAGCAGTGTTGTAGAAGCCAAGCTTTAAATTATTACCATGTCGGATGAGAAAATTAGTTTTTAAATTTTGTATTGTAATCACAGCACCACCCCCCCCCCCCCCCCCGGCCCCTCCCCCTTGTCCTCACTACCTTCCCCAAATCGTAACTGAAGTAATGTTATTTTCGTTACCATTTCACCGGTTTTGACCATGTGGTTATTTTCATTACATTGACCACGTAGTTTACAATGCCAAGAACACAATGTCAAGGACACAATGACTTATTGGTCAGATAAAAATCCGGTCAAATCTCATGAAATCTCTAAGGGAACACACAGTGTAATCAATGACTCACTATACGTTCTGGGACGAGGGGGTCTGATCTCAAGGAGAGCTGTAACTCCAAACCGTTTGAAGGATAGAATTATTTCGCTCTTCAGCATGACCTGATAATTGTCCATTTTCACGTAGTTATACAGATTTATAGTTCAAAGTATAAATGTGTGTTTAATTTGGCTGAACACATGATGTCTCAATTTAGATATAAGCAGTTCTTTAGGCTTTGCAGAGCAGTATAGCCCACGCATTAACCCTTACAGCGCGGGGATCGAATTTAGACGTCAGAATCTGACGTCTATAGAAGTCAGATTCTGACGTCTGAAGTCGGTTCCCGCACTGAAAGAGTTACATATCTCCAGGGCCTAATGGCCGTAGATCAATAACATAGGTATAGTATTCAAATGCTAACAAAGATATGTGTGATGATTTCAAATTGAAAAAACCCTTTGGTATCCATGGCTTATATACCAATAATTAACCGCTTCAAGGTTTAAGCTTCCCACTCATCCTTGGTGACCACTCAGATCGGTTCCAGACGTCACCAGGTGTTACGCAGCAGCGGAAACGAAAGTGCCATTTCTGCGAGGCGATCGCCAGTCATCCGTGACTCGCCCGCGTCCAATTTCAGGTTCGCGGGAAAGTCGCCACTGCCGCGCGACACGCGACAAAGAGCGGCGCGCGCGGATCTGCCGCCCGTCGGGCCACTCAATCCTGACGAGCTGGTAGTCCGGGCAACCTTGGGCGGCCTGTTTCAGGAGGGCTGGTTATTCGCTTGAATATTAGCGCTTCATTGACCCGGGGCGAGTAATATATCCCAGCAAACACGAGACATTCGCTCAATGTTTATTTAACGTTGGGCCAGCGTCTGCGACGCTGGCCGAATGTTAAATAAACATTGGGTGAATATCTCGTATTTTGTGGGACTGGCGACGGTCAGCTCTGCATTTCTCCATTTGCATCCCATTCAGCCGATGCAGAAGCGTAATATTGGCCCAATATTGACCCAATATTGTGGAAGTGATTGCTCAGCAACGGGTCTGCATGCGTGGCCATCCCTGTGTTGTTCAGCTAGGATACTGCAGCTCTGCTCTGCAAAGCCAAAATGCAGTATCAGCTTACTTGTAAAGTAAGCAGAAACTGTCTTTAGGCTTTGCACGGCACCGCTGCTGCAAAGTTTGCAGACGTGTATTTTTTCGAGTTGCTGTGATTGATTACTGCTTATATTTCATTGCGTCGCATCTGTTCATGTCATCAGATATCTTGAAAAGAACGATATCTGGTGCCGCCAAGATAATAAATCTGACCCCGCGGCGTGAAAGAATGAATAAAACTAGACATGAATTGTGACTTTTCAAGTAACAATAATATTTGGGCCAGGTTTTATGAGTTTTTGTGACGGCCATTTCGATTTTTGTTGGGTTATTTTTATTATGACATACAGATTGGAATTTTGCGTATGAGTTTTTGGCAGCCATTCTGAACTGGAATTTTAGACTTCGGACTTCAAATTTCAGAAGTCCCCACTGAGTTTTTGCACCTGTAAATAGATATATATTTGCTTGTCAAATGGAATCGGGTACCCTGGAAGTATCAAGGTCAAATTTTAATTTGATTGGGTAAAGACTGAGGGGGAAATAGGGTGGCAAAATTTTGGCCAAAACTCAAAATAGCAACAACAATAGTTTGGACGAAGTCATTCGTCCAAACTAATGAATGACGGGAGAAATGAAATGAAACGAATGTGGTTTGAAGCCACTTTTGTGCACATATAGGCTAAGCTGGGCCAGGAAAACCTCCCGGGGATGGTGAGATGAATGAGATGACACTGCATGCCCTCCAAACAGAGGATTCAAAATTCGATCCCTTGCGATCTGAGGTCGAGCATACTACCTCTCGTTCACAGAGGGTACCCACAATATTGAATCTTTACGAGTGAGCGGGGGAGACACATTTTGTTTCTTTGAAACTTAAATGTCAGAGGGGGGAACGAGCCCGCGATCTCCGACTTTAATGAATGACGAGAGAACATCCTAAAAATAGCGCAATGATAATCAGGATTCAAACTTCCAACCGTGACGATCTGAGGCCGAGCACGCTACGCCTCGAGAACAGCTTCCCAAACATATTGCATTTTCGCGGGTAGACGTAAAATCGTACTTTGTTTCTTTGAAATCCAAATAACGTTAGCTTTGAACGGGTCAAGAAATCTGGCGTTACAGACGGTCGAGCTTAATTATTACTAAAATTAGATGGCACTGCCATCTAGACACATAATTATTTGCTGTCTGTTGTCTAGCACGCTCTTGACCACAAATCCTCCCTACAATATTTGATATAGGGTATTTATTTATTAGAGTGCCATGTATGCAGCTTTCACATTTCACAATTACACATACATTTAAATAAGTATCGGGCTTTTAAAAATGAAATGAATCGGGCTTTAGGCCATTTTTGTGCACATATAGGCTAAATTGGGCCAGGAGAACCTCCTGAGGATGGTGAGATGAGTGAGATGACACTGCCCTCCAGACACAGAATTCGAAATTCGAGCCCTGGTGGCGGTCCGAGGCAAAGCACGCTACCTCTCGATCACAGATGCTCCCCACAATACTGAGTTTTACGAATGGATGGAGAGAAACGTTTTTGTTTCTTTTAAACCGCCGAGACCGGGAAACGAGCCCCAAACTCTGGCGTGGAAGGCAGCGGTGCTAACCACTATCCTAGGGCCCCGCCCATCAGGCTTACAATCATGCCACACCATTAAACACATATTATCTTGCTGAAGCGGCTACCAAGGATAGGAGACACAAATCGTTGAATAAATATTGGCTTAACGTTGGTCCATCGTCTACTACATTGCACTAACGTTAAACCAACATTGTATAAATAGTAGTTCTTTTCCAAATTTTACATGTATAATATGATGAATGAGAATTTTTTTGGACATATCTGGTGTTACAGTGTCATTTGAAAAAAAAAACATAAAAAAGCTTAATCTGTAAATGTATTTTCTTTATTTTTTTAATTCAGTTTCTGACTATACCAGCAATTACATGTACGTAGGGCCTACAGGCGATCTATACATGACTGATTCTTTCTAAAATCATTTTCTCCTCCCTCGGGAATATGTCCTGTACCTTCCAAATTGTTTGTAACACCGTTCTTTACCTGAACAGCATTGTAGGCCTACACAATTTGTTAATAATTTGATGATGATAATGAATTAATCCCCATTAATAATATAATTAAGTGGAAGATTCGCATTTGAGAATAGGTGAAACTATTGATTTTAGCCATATTGATCGAAACATATTGTGAAATATCTGTGTATTAAGATATTTAAAGTATCTGTTTAAATATATTTGGGATGAAACGATTAATGCAGTTAATCAAAATATATCGAATTATTTATGGAGGGGAAGAAAGGCTTAGTTTCTTTAAAACTGAATACCGGGTGCAAAGCGAGCCTGCAGTGGTGTGACAGATGGTAGCACTAGCAGCTAAATCAGAACCTTCAACCAATGTTGGTTTAGCGTTGGGCCAACGTCGAAGACGGTGGGCCAACGTTAAATCAACAATGGTTGATAGTGTTTTTGTGTCTGTGTCATTCACTCATGCCCCAAGAGGTTGTATAATATTGGATAACCGGCGTCGCTACTAACATTCGCAAGATTTAATCTGTTTGGGCACTCATTCAGAGAGGATATGATATTATTCTAATCTCTCAGCTGGGGGCACTTTAATTAACCTCATTGGATTATGCAGCTGATGTGATTATCATTCCGCTTGATTGATGTCAATAATGATCTATAATTGGTCTGATTGGTTTTCGTTGCGAGCGTGATATTACGAAAACCACTAGGCTAATTTTATATTTACGGACATGATTATCTGGCCTGGCTTAGAAAATGAAAATGCTTTAGTACATGCAGCAGTTCCGTGATGTCTGTTAATATAAAGGCCATGTGTTGGCTCAAAGTTTGATATAATAATTTAAGTAATGGTTATTATATTAATAGTTAGTTTCTTAATAATTTGTATTATATCACTTATGCTGTTGGATTATTCCATGACATCTTTTTATTCATTTTAAGTTGTAAAATGACACCTATAAACATTATTACGGCTAATATTACTATAGTTTACCTTATTCTCAAACTGGCACAATTAATAGGCCTACATTTCAGGCAAATGTGACTATAAACGTCGCCCTCACTTAAAGGGTTTATTCAAATTTACATTCTATTCCTACAATTAAGCAAGAGTATCGTAAAATGCTTCACAGTAACCATTTTATTGTAGTGTTATATTATATGTTATATTATAGCATGACGTGCACATGCCAGATCTTACAGCCCAGTACACACATCAATATAATGACATAATCAAATGATCTGACCCTAGACCATATATCCACGTTTTATATCAATTAGGTAAACAGAGATGCACATCCCCCTAGCTTTACCCATGCCGTACATTAACCCGTAGATCACTGAGCTAAGAAAATTAAATTTTCAGCCACTTGATGTGTCTCGCTACCGCGATCCACAACTTCAAGTGACTGAAAATGTGTGTTATTTGTGAAATTTAAATCCCAACATATATCAGTGTTTCAAGATTCAAAGCATATTTATTTTTTAGCAACCGGTTATACAGGGGCTAACAAAAACACAGAATGTCTTCTGTAGTCGACATCAGTGTTCCAAGTGATAGTACACATGTACGTTTGGCATATCATTCATCAGATATAGATGACACGTACCTAGTGTCATGAAAATACATGAAAAGTCGTGAATTCACGGACAAACTATAGAATCCAGAGTATGTGCTGGCGGATCTATGGGAAAGTTATGATGGGAAAGCAGTAGACCTACATTCAAAAATAAATTAATAATAAAAATACATAATAATTATTGCAAATTTGTTTTTTTCAAATAACAAATACTTCGCGAATATGCATCCTTTGCAAAAGAAATTGTTCCAGTGCCTACCCATGGCACTATACACATGACGACACTAATAAATTATGGACATCCATTCACCGGGTCGCGGAAAATAGGATACAAGGTTAGGAAGATAAAACCCATAAGAGGCACCCACCACACACCTTATTGGAGGTGATAATTTATGGGGGCCATGTTGACATTTTCTCGATGGGGTCATATAACATGTATGCGAAGTTTGTTGTACATTCCAGTAACGTGAACCAAATTATGGCGATTATTGTGGGGGATGGATGAACGGACAACCTGAGGGCGGACGAAACAACGGACGAACTCACAACAGGACAACAATAGCCAGTCAAACGAAATGCGGCTGTATGGCTAAAATCGGAACCTGGATGACAAAAACCGGATGGTAGCAATAGCAATATTGCGCCACGAAGACAACGAGATAAAAAGATTCCCCGACAAGCATAGTTCCTAATTGGCCAGCATTGGGTCAATATTGGGGCAGCATCACGAGTGTGAGACCAATATTTACCATTATCTGAGCCAATGTCTGGGTCCGCCCAGCGGGAGCGTCATACTAGCTGCGTGTCTACCTTCCTTCCGTACGATTTGCGAGTTTCAATGAATAATTAAATGGTCACAGAAAGTCGAATCGACAAATAAGACACCAGACTCTTTCTTCCACTTATTGCTTCATTCTGGGCGGGCCCTGAACAAGCGTTGGCCCAGTGTCGCTGACGTTGACCTGACGCTGCATTGTGCAAATCTTTAATCAATGTACTTTGTAACAGCACAGAATAACCAGAAAACGTCCATCGATAGTCTGTGTGTAGACGTACTTCTGGCTGCAATGACGGTGGCGGCGTTATTATTGTTGATAGGTCCAAATTATTTTAAACAATCCAGCATCAGATTTATCAAAATACACAATCCATATCTAACAACTGTTGTAGTACAACACTCATTATCCCTTATACTGTATTACAACGCTGAAGGTTTTTTACATCATGTGCCCAAGTGAAAATATTTCAGAGTCGAGCTTTCTCGAGCTCAAATGTCGATTTTTGTGTGGTAATATACCATTTCTTTTTGAAGAGCAGATGCATTTTGTTATCATTACATTTCTTATCATTTGGAGCTAGGATTTTTAACTCGATTGTCAACTTCAAATCATGAAGTAACTGCACAACATCCTACATTTGGTGATTCATTTGAAATGGGGTACATTTCAGTCAATATATACTTTTGTTGTATAAAAAATTGTAAAATCATATGTTGAGATGTCATTTTGACAAATAAATTTATATGAAGTTATATAGCCTACTGATGTTAACCAAAAATACAAAACCATCATCAAAAAAATTGAAAGCACTGAAAAAGACTAAACTAGTTTTAGGTCCAAGTGTATACTGGCATGTAAATAAAACTGTATGTAGTATACATTACTTCATACCACAAATACCCACCGTTAATTGGTGTGAGAAAGTGGGTCGACGGCACCACGATGTGGCCCAATGCTGTGCTAACATTCGACGATCCTATAAGTGTACAAATAAATTGTTTGGGTTATCTTTGGATTCTTAGAAATGTTGATAAAAATGTGTTTTTGAATCTGATAATTTTGAAAAAATTGAAATTATGATCTGCGGGATGCATTGCTTCATAAAAAAAAAAAAAAAAAATTGCTGTCATCCCACGCAGTCCCTTTAACATATTAACACATTTAATTCTTAATAGCACACATACTTCTCATTTTTATTCACCAGCAGATGGGAATTGCGACCTCAAGGCGAATGAAAATTAAATAAAAATTAAATGCAAAGCGAAAAGACAGTATCTTATCTGCTTACTTGTAAAGTAATTAAGCAGATACTGCCTTTTGGCTTTACAGAGCAGTTTAGTATATAAAATGAAAGCTCAGAATGTATTTCTTTAGCTTCTTATGGTGGATTATGTTATTTCATTTTGAGCACAGGCCTACATTTTATTCAAAATATGCCACGTGCTGCATATCTGGGACTTTAAGTGCAGGGAACGACTTTAGACGTCAGAATCTGACGTCTAAAGTCGATCCCTGCACTTAAAGAGTGAAATATTTAGTGGCCGTAGACCCATAACATAAGTGTTCAAATGAAGCGGAAAGCGCTAACTAAGACATTTATGATGATTTCAAATTGAAAAAACCTTTGGTCTCTTTGGTTTATATAAACAAAATATTGCAGCGCTTTAAAGCTGAAAGGTTTAAAGCGTCGCCCTCACTAAAGGGATTAGCCTGAGATACGGAGGTTTGCCCTTTCGCCACAGACATTCTAAACAAAATAAATTCAATTTGTCGGTATTTATTTGTCCACTATCTGTGTGTATGATTAACCTCATCCCAGTGCACTGCTCCGCGAAGCCAAAAGGCGGTATCTGCTCACTCGTAAAGTGAGCAGATACTGCCTTTTGACTTTTCACTGTATTACAGAGACATGTCCACTGGACCATCACTCAGGGTTCTTGCGACAAACACGAGACGCTGGTCCAATATTATTTTAATGTTGGTCAACCGTTTGCGACGCTTGTCCAACGTTAAACCAGCATTGGGTAATCGTCTGGCGTTTTCTGGTAGGGTTCACTGGGCGCTAATTACACGTGAAGGAGGTGCGCGAGCGTGCCGCCAGGGGGAAAGCCCGGATCAAGGCTGTGTCCCTGTTTTGGACGGACAAACATACATGTAATCTCTAATTCCCCAGCAAAGCCTTTCAGACTGTGTGGTGTAGTTGCACAACACACGCAGTGCAAAACCAAAAGGCAGTATCTGCTTACTTTACAAGTAAGCAGATACTGCCTTTGGCTTTGCAGTGCAGAACACACACCGATACCTTGGTTCTGTTCGACCTTTTGTGGCTGTGAAAGAAACATGGGCCGGAGTCAGTTCCGTGTTGGGCCAGCGGCTGTGGCGTGGGGCCATGCCTAGAATCGCGTTGAGCCAACCAGACGTATTAGACAGGGATATATCCTAACCAATCTAATAAACATGTCTGTCAAACTTTTCTCAACGGTTTCTATTGTATTTTTTCCCGTAGATTTCAAATCTGCCAGATACCATTCGAAATTTTGCATATTTAATTAGCTAATTTGCATATTTCCAAAATGGCCTCCGAAAAAAAAGTAATCGGCTATCAATACAGCTCCGGCAATCCTAGAAATGTGTTTTTTGGCCCTAAGTTCGGGTTTTGAGATCCCATAATGCAATTTTGACGACAATATTAATTTTGGGGTCATTGGAAGGACATAGGTCACGTGACCATTGAATACAATATCCAACATTCACGTTTTAGCAAAAAGTGCACAACTTAACCTTTTTTGGATAAAATGATGATTTGAATGCCTGATAATATATATTTAATTTTAGAGAGTTACATCTTATACACAATACTATATTTTTTAATACAAGATGGCCGCCATAATTCAAAATGGCCGCCAGCCGAATCCAAAATCAAGATATCTTAGTTCCTGGTTATCATATCTAAGCGATCTTAGTGGCTTGATTAAGGAATACAATGCCAAACATCATTATACTGTCAAATAATTTTTTAGAAGTTTTTGAAGTGTTTTTGATCTCCATAGTTTGATATTTTGGCAAAATTGTGTGATCCATCTACGCCACCATAGTTATATTTGGATGACTTCCTCCCAGAATGAGTTTATCATCCGCACACTGTTCTGAATTCACATACTAACATGATATAAAGTTAAGCCATATAAATTACATGTGTATGACAGCAACAAAATAGGTAAATAAACATCATTTACATTATAAAACGACACTGTTATGTTGTAGAGTATGTTAACATCATATTTTCTGGAAAACTGACAGTCTGACACGGCATGTTGTAAAAGGTTGGGCACCTGAAATGATATCTACATATATTTAGGATCACAACCCAGGTGCACAAACATGCAAATCGACTACTGGAAATTGACAGGAGGCCAATAATGGCGGCCAATACCGAGAAACTTTAATTTCTCAATATCTCGGTCAATATTTAAGATAATTTGCTTTTAAAGTTGTCTAAACCTATCTTTTAAGGGTCAAGGATCAACATAGAGCCAACCCTGAAGTGATTTTATGTCTTCTTAACAAGATAGTACACAAAGCCATGCATTTGATAGTGTGAAATTAATGTTTTGCGCTAGATATTATTAATCTCGTTTGCTAAGAGAACATTTGACTGAACAGGAATCAGCTTGCCTTTTTCTACAACCCATCCATAGTCCTAAGGCTTGAGGATGGCTTGTCTGCATGCTTTATATGCTGTTGGAAAGCATTTTCATTGGGTGGCAACAACTTCAGCAGTGTTGACTTATTAATATTATTTAAGAACGTTTTGTCTCTGAGCGTATCTCTATCACAGCCTTCTCTTGTTGAAATATGAGTTCACAAAAAGCTGTTGTGACTGGTCACACACATATATCGTGATTTCAATGGGAGCACCATCATCAGCAAAGTCTAACAGTGTAGTTATATCATTCAGCCAACTTTAACATGCCAGTAGAGAATGAATAGCCGATGGTATCTCGTCCGTTGATAATGTGAATAAATGACAGTGCCCTAAAGTTTCCATGACCCATTGCAGCGGCAAAACTCGTGAATGGATAGCTGTCTTGAGATGAACGACCAATTACCAAATATACAATTTAGTGTATGTGACTGTAATTAGTACACTCTGTTTTATCCACCACCTAAGTGAAATTTAGTTGAACAAATGCAAGGATCACTTTGTTCCACTTGGTACCATGTCTGACATAGAAAAGCAGGAAAGCGAGTCTTGTTGGAAAAACTCTTGAAAACCACTTGGATTGCTCCCTGTTAGCTATTTTGCTATGTTCAGCAGAGCTTCTGGTCTTGATGTGAAAAAAATGGTGTCCAAAGCTGCCATTACTTTGAAGATCATAATTATACGAAGCTCTTGTCACCCGTGAATGACTAGACTCAGAACCAGAAACCAAAATAGTATATAAGCGAAATTATTTTTTCTGACAAGAGTAATGACATTTCTACTCTTCGGCAAATAACACACAAAAAGTAAGTGGTGGAGGCATTAACATTAATAACTTTATTGGTGATCATGAATGTAGCAATATGCCTCCATCATTGTTCGCAGAAAACGGAGATAACATGATAGCTGATGATGCCATGGTGCTCACATTGAAATAACGGTAGATGTGTATGACCAGGCAAAGTAGCTTCTTGTGAACACATAATCCAACTTCGAAGGCTGTGTTATAGCTATATATACTCCGATTCATCAAGTTTTATAATAACAAATCACTGCTGACATTACTGCCACCCTCTTGCTTTAGAACATCATCTAAAGCGGGCAGAATTGGCAACAGCACTTGACAAGTCAGCTTACATCGCCAAGCTTACCTGCAAGCCTGAGGACTATGGACGGGTTGTATAAAATGATAAACTGATCCCAGATAAATCTACAAACCCACCAAGGCCATCATATATGACACACACAATGACACTTGGCTGCAAGAAGGGTTGCAACAAAAACTGCTCGAGTAAGAGAAGAAAAAAACCCTGCTATGTAGAAGACTGTCAGAGATATCTAAGCAAAGGTTGCTGCGTACAACACCTTGAGACCTTGATGGCGTGAGCGTGGGGTGATAGGGCATGGTGGGTTACTGTCCGATGTTCTGGGCATGTCTAGGGGGATTTACCCTCAGACATGCCCAGACGATCAAAGACTTAGGTTTTGATATGCAATTTAATGCTGGAACACCGAGGCCTTTAGCACAGCCCCGCTATCCTTTGGTCGGATGATCCTCAAGAGTCACAATATTTGAGGGTAACTCCATTCATTCCACATGAGAGACCTAATGTCAAACACTATTGCCTGTAGTTTAGGCTCTAGCACGGCCAACATCAGTACCTGTACTGATGCGGGAGCTGCATTGGCACCACTATTGAGTGGAGAAAACAGGCTACCCAGCTGGCAATCCACCACAATATTATAGCCAGCCACGTGTAGGCTGCAGCTTCCCCAACATGCAACAGACGGGACAGAGCCCAAATAACCCTCCCCAGGTGGGTGCGAAGATACTGCTACTAGCAATCATCCCAGTACCCCTTAGACTGACTATGTTATGAAGTGATTATAATGCCAAATGCTATATCACTGCAAGGGCTAATACTTATTCTATTATCAAGTTTTTGATCAATAAACATTATCATTGTTATGACATCGAACGCTCATGATGTTTTCTCATCAAAAGTGATTATTCTAATACAGTGTGAAACATTAATTCCAAAACATAAAAGCAGAGTTGTGTGTATATAGGCCTACTGGTATACATATTTACAAGACATAACATCACTTCAGGACTGGATTTATATTGATCTTTGACCCTGAAAATATTGGTCTAGACAACTTTAAAAGCAAATTATCTTAAATATTGACCGAGATATTGACAAATTCAAGTTCTTCGGTAATGGCCGCCATTATTGGCTTCCTACCAATCTCTAATAGTCAAGTTGCAAGGTTGTGCACCAAGGTTGTGATCCTAAATATATGTAGATATCATTTCAGGTGCCCCAGCTTTTACAACACGCCGTGTCAGTTTTCCAGAAAATATGATGTTTACCCCTTGGGTAGTAGTTCAGGGTAGTAGTTCTACATACGCTACAAAATAACAGTGCCGTATTATAATGTAAATGATAAGTCTATTTATCTCTTTTATCGCTGTCATATACATGTGATGTATATGGTTTTACTTTAGATCATGTTAGCATGTGAATTCAGAACAGTGTGCGGATGATAACCTCATTCTGGGAGGAAGTTATTCAAATAAAACTATTATATAACACAATTTTGCCAAAATATCAAACTATAGAGATCAAAAAGACATCAAAAATCATTTAAAAGTATAATGATGTCTGACATTGTATTCCTTGATCCACAAAACCCCAATCTAGACACTAAGATGGCTTAAATATGATATCTAGAATTTCAGATATCTTGATTTTAGGTGCGGCTGGCGGCCATTTTAAATTATGGCAGCCATCTTGTATTAATGAATATAGTCTTGTGTATGAGATGTAACTCTCTGAAATCAAATATATAATATCAGGCATTCTAATCATCATTTTATCCCCAAAAAGTCCATTTGTGCACTTTTTGCTAAAACGTAAAGGTGGGATATTGTATTTCAATGGTCACGTGACATATGACCTTCCAATGTCCCCAAAAATAACATTGTCGTCAAAATGGAATTATGGGATCTCAAAACCGGAACTTAGGGCCAAAAAAACACATTTCTATGATTGCCGTGACTGTATTCATAGCAGATTACTTTTTGTGGCGGCCATTTTGAAAAAAGGCAAATTAGCTAATTAAATATGCAAAATCTCGAATGGTATCTGGCAGATTTGAAATCTACGGGAAAAAACACAATAGAAACCGTTGAGAAAAGTTTGACAGACATGTTTATTAGATTGGTTAGGATATATCCCTGTCTATATTGGCTCGTATTCAAGGCTGTGATCAATACGCCATCCCTGAAAATCCCTTAATGATGGCACGGAGTCTGCCACCATTAAAACAACGTTAGATCACCGTATCTTACTCACGCCAGACGACCAGACTACGATCGTTGACAGAGCAATGCGATACTTATATAATGTGCTGGCGCAGAAAGGCGCTGTCGTTTCAGAGGTTGGCCAAACGTTTTGTCAGCGTTGATCCATCCTGTAGTCTTCAGAAGTATTCGTTTGAGCGTAACGAAAAAACGCTGCAGCAGGATGCGTTGATCCGATATTCCTTCATTTCTGGCCACCAACCTCAACCAGAACGTCGATCATAATAGAACACCTTACACAGCTCGAGCTAATTTTTTTGAAACATACATTTTGTCGTCAGGTGCTTTCTTTCGATGACTGATTGACTGACTGAATGACTGACACTGCCCTCCAGACACAGGATTCGAAATTCAAGCACTGATCGTCCGAGGGCGAGCACGCTACTTCGCGGTTGCGGAGGCTCCCACAATACTGAATCCTTGCGAGTGGTTAGGGAAAAACTTTTTTGTTTCTTTGAAAACTGAACACCATATCGGGGGACAAACTCACAATCTCCGTCGTGACAGACATGTAGCGTTACCATTACACAAGCCCCCTCTGCCCTTTTGATGACAATGTCAATATTACAATCATTTTATCACCTGGAGTTGTGGAGCGCAGATAAGAAAATTGGTCCAAATCATGCTTTTATGTGGATCCTTAGCAGACCACTAACATAAAATACTGACATACTTGTCTTCTCAGTAGAGACAGGATGTTGGTCCAGCGTCTGCCCAGCGTCTCAGACGATGGGCCAATGTTTCATGTTTTCTGGGTTCTGATATACTGTTTTATATGAGCAATTTGTATTAACTTTTTCCAGTTTTGTAATGTAGAGCTCATTTTTCACTAATATGATATTTTTGAAGGTAAAAGTTTATTTTCAAATGTTTCACCGAAGCATTTTAATCACTAAAACATAACAGCACTGATGACAAAATAGATTGTTCATTTTGCATAATTAATATCATAGCTCAAATGAAAGCGATTGTTAATAGTGTGAGTGTTTTTAATTCTGACAAACATCACAAATAAAAATATACAAAGTCTTCTGCTAATCAAGGGCATGGATTTGTCTAATCTACCACAACAACTTTGGCGATTGCTGGCACATACTACTGTGCCAATGTTGTAGAAAAATAGTACCAATGATTTTTGTGGGGCTGTGATTTTTACCATAATGTCAAGTCAAAGAGATCTATATGTGGCATACAAAAAATACATAATTATCCCATTAAAGCCCAACTTTTTAAAACAGAGCCTCCTAGTCGAAAATATAACACATTGCTACGATTGGACCATTATTACTATTCTAAATTTGAATTAAAAAAAAAAAGTTTTTTGCCAGTGGGCTCTAGACGGGTCAATGAAATGTGCTTATTGTGACCAGTAGTAGTATCAGTAAATCATTGTTTTACGTCACTTTTCGGCACAAATTGTTTTTTAAGTGACATTGTAATACGATAAAAACATTGTAGTCAATTGATGAGCTGAATGATGTACAGATGATGATGTGAGGGTGGGGTGATAGGGCATGGTGGGTTATTGAGAGCGTTTTCCTTCGCTCGCCCAGTAAGGGGTTCTGGGCATGTCTAAGGTATCCACCCCCAGACATGCCCAGCCTTGGGTTTCGCTGTGCAATTTAATGCTGAAACTCCGTGGCATTTCACGCAGCGATTAGATTATGGCCAGATACGAGGAGGCTGAAGCTTCCCTTGGATGATTGCTGTAGACTAGTGCTTCCGTACCATGCCGTATAGCATGCAACTGATGGAACAGATCTCTAATGACCCTCCCCGGATGGGGGCGACAAGTACAGCTACTAACAATCATCCCAGTACCCCTAGATATGGTCGATGTAGTGATCAACGCTGGTAATCACTCCCACGAGTAGTATCATACATAAATGTATTTTATTTCATACTGTGACTAGGGGGGTGTTTCCAGACCCGCAAATATACGGTTTTACGTGATACATGTATATTCAAAACCACAAGTTAAAACTGAGCCTTATTGGCTTCTCACGGATGAACTGCTTTGTGCCATGTTTACCAAAATAAGGTATCATGGTGTCGTCAATGCTGAAATCCTCAGCCACATCTGTCTGCTTGAAAACTCCAGTCAACTCTTCAAGTATCGGTCGAACCTTGTATTAGGCCTATCTGTCACTTAACAAATTAGTATTATCTCTAAAATAAAGATCACGTATGATAACATCGAACTTGTTCTGTCTCAGAGAATCAGAGACCAGAGAATTATGAATAGCAGCTCATTCTGACCAATAAAGCCGTCTATATGGTGATCGGCTGTATCCAGGCAGAAGCATGATGCCTAACAATGGTAGAGCCTCCATCTTATCTACACCGAGGCTTATTTCCTTTTGCTGAGAATATTAGTCTGGTGCGGTATGTCATTTTGGCCATTTCTGTTGCCAAAATTGATTTTATTGTTTTTATGGCTTCATTAGGGGTCAAATAAGCCAAAAATATTGGGGTTTAATTTTTCCCGCCTCTAAACCTCGTTTTATGGCACATTCAAAATGGCCGCCATCGAAATCACATATTTGGCCATAACTTGGCCTCTAGCAAAGCTAGAGTCACGATTTTGATGTCTATACCCATGTTTTTGGGCATGAGGAATCCAATAGTGCCCATACAAAATATGTATGTCTTGTAAATATTTCGATAATAAATATAAAACACATTTTTCATGCGTTCTCGGTCATTTTTTGTCGCAAATATGAAAAAACTCAAATTTTCAAATAATTATTTTGGAAGCGTTATTTAGTATGTATTATAATATAAACAGCGCATTGCTGATGGTTTCTGAATGGTAGATGTTTCGTTGATGAACCCTAAATATTCCACCAAGAAGGCGTACAAGTGATAGCGTAGAAACCAAGCAACTTCAATAACGATGTTTGGTACATTTCCCTAATTTGCAAATGAACATTTTGCAACAGTCACAGAGGAAATTTTTTAAAACTAGTGTGTCTTTTGCAAAAAAGTACACACTTTTTTGAGAAGTAGATAGGAGGGATTAAGGTCCGATCGAAATTTAAAAAATAATACAAAATGAATACAAAATTGTGAGCAAATTGTGCGTTCCAGCAATGTTTCATGTGTTGTCAAACAATGATCAGAATCAATCATCATGATCATTGCGATTGTGATCCATCCCATCAGCAAAATTATTGGATTTTCAGATTTGTTTCTGTAAAATTTTCAAACGATGCACAAGAAAAAATAAAATAGGGGATTTTATTTCATCACAGCCCATGACAAATATCCCCGTTTAAATTTCAGTCATAATTTGACATATTCTCCGAGATGCATGCAGGGCTACTCTGAGATCAACAATTTCATGAAACAATTAATTTAAATACTGACAGTTAAATCTCCGCGTCAAGGCAATATTCTAATGAGATGCAAAGCGAGTATTACCAATTAATATATAAAACTGTAACCTAACAAGGATGCCCGGCCGCGCAATGATTACAGTCTCTGTATCGCGTATACCTACAAACTCTGTTATTGCGGAATAGATTGGAGGAGGACTGGGGCATTACCACAGCTGACATTTAAGCAGATTACAACAAGCATTCAATGGCTTGGTTCATCGAAAAGACAATGAGGTTTAGGTTCAAATTTAGTGATTTTGATTTATATATTACCATATTGACAATTTTGAAATTTCAATGACACAAGACACACTACCTGGTTTGATTGTTATATACCCCACTGTTGCATTTGTACAGGAGTCGTCTGCAACGCTGAGCATTTTAACTATATCTGGTACTACGGCAGTCTTATTTGCATCAATATTTGTTGAGCTCAATAACAGCCCTTAGTACAGGTGAACTAAGACATCTGACAGGAATGAACATGCTTTATTTCACTTCCCACACATTTTGTTCTAATGGTGGGAGGTTTGGCCATCTGATAAAGCAGGTCTTGTCTCCCATTGACATGTGGTTGGCTCTCATAAGGTGTAGCTCATGTAGGTGAACATCTCCCATTCTAGATTTTAAGACAAGAATAGTTGCCACCGTAAAGCTGGAATTATCATTAGCTGATTATGCCAGAGGATTAGTACACTTCACATACAACATTCGTCCATGCTGCCAAGGCTTTCGATGTACAAATTTAGAGAGGGAGAGGCAGCGCATCGATAGAATATCAGACTGCCACGTCATTCATGCACGCATCCCGGGTTTGAACCGTACTGACTCGCAGGGGTCTTTCAGAGAAATATCCTTGTGTATTCCCTCTCAATGTGAATAGGTGATCACAGTTGCGGCCTCGTCGAGTTCAAGTTGAAACTAGTGTGTTGACATTAATTTACAAGCTATTTAAAATAACAATATATGTGGATATAATCTGTTTACGTGTGAGGTACAAACTTCTGACTTCATGAGCTACTCTAATGGTTTGATAATTGTGTCACTTGCATCAATCTGCAGAAAACTCAACTCAACGGGAACCACTTTTAAACAACTTGGTTTGGATGACAATGTACATACATAGTACTTAGTAAAAGTGTTCATCAGTTTTTCCAGCAATCTTGACTTCTGCCTTTCTAGAATGACTTCTCACAGGTTATCTAAATTTTCAACCACTTGATGTTGTGTCTCGCGGGCATTATCACTTTTTTACCGGATAACATATTTATCTACTACTGAGCATACAATATGCAAACACATTCAAGTGTATCTGTTAACATGACTGGGTTGGTTCAAAATGTCTTCTGTTCTCTTATTATGAAACATCATTTGTAATATTTCTTAATTTAATGATCTGTGGCAGGCTACAAGACTATCTTTGATTATGTTGTCCAGTTGAAAAAATATCACGTTACCCTTTTCCTGTATTTAGATTGGAACTGATTTACTGATACCTAGCGAAACATCTTTGTGGTTGTGAGTTGCTTGTTTCTTTCGCATAAGAAAATGAACCAAGCCATTGAATGTTTGCTGTGATCCTCTATGGCAATGGCCCTGCCCCCTACAATGATGACTGGAATCTATACGCTGATATCTCTCATAAAGATATCTCTCAAAAACAAGATCTAAAAATCTAATAATTTGAATGATGGGATGCTCCATAATTACCCACCAAGATTAATTCTGGTCATTTGCTTAGCAAATATGAAACATTGCTGAAACGCACAATTTGCGCACGATGTGTGCTAATTTTATTTCATTTCAAATAACATTGACCCATCCCACCCACTTCTCAAAGTTATCAAATGTGTTTTGTAAAGGACACATCAGCGGCAATATTAATTATCGTCTGTGACTGTTGTAAAATGTTTAAATGAAATAAATGCATCAAACATCGTAATTGAAATTGTTCAGTTTTTACAATCGCTTTACGTCACTTTGGTCAATTATTTGGGGTCCATTAAGGGAACACTCATCATTCAGAAACCATCAACAATGCACTGTTTATCATAATACACACTAAACAACGCCCAATGTTTTAATTTTAGTTTTTTTTCGAATTTGCGAAAAAAAAGACAGAAAACGTATCAAAAATGTGTTTTATTGTTAATTTTAAAATATCTAAGAGACATCCACATTTTTTATGGGCACTATTGGATTCCTCGTACCCGAAAACATGGGTATAGACATCAAAATCGTGACTCTAGCTATGCTAGGGCCCAAGTTATAGCCAAATATGTGAGTTTGATGGCGGCCATTTTGAATGTGTCATAAAACGAGGTTGAGGGGCGGGAAAAATTGAACCCCAATATTTCTGGCTTATTTGACCCCTAATAAAGTCAAAAAAACAATAAAATCAATTTTGGCAAGAACTTTTAATTTTAGGCATATTTCTGACATATCGCACCAGACTATATAGGTTGTACTCCCACTGCATGCTATCAACCAGATTGTGGGGGAACATTGAGAAAAATACGGTCCCAGGAGATTTAACATTCTCTTTCAATAAATCTTGTACATTTCATACACATCTTAATGACACCATCTACTTCTTCGCTTTCTGATCTGCTTTACAGTAGTTGGCTCATCCCTCGCAGCGTATTCAAACATGGAGATGATATAATTCATCATATATCATAAACATATCAATCGTAAGTGCCCACTGGCAAATTTTCTTGCCAGTACCTACATCTTCAATTGCAATGTCTTCCTAGTATATGTCATCTAGCAGACAAACAATTATTATTAGAAAAGGATGCAGATGTGCTTAACATATCAGTATTCTCAGGGATTTAGTACCAGACAGTCTACATAATAAACATAATGTATTTCGTTGCATCATTTTACAGAATGGTTTATTACTACTGACTATAATACCGTGTATTATCCCACTGACAATTTTTTTTGCCATGTAAATTATTGATCTTTTTATGCACAGGTATGAATCTTTTTTCAGCATTACAATTACATGACAGTTTCTTTATGAATATTGACTTACTTACTACAAGATATGTAATAAACTACTCATTGGTATTTTCCACGACGATGAAGTAGCATTCTGGAAGTACTATTTTCCGACAAACTTGAGCGTTGCTAAGCGTTGGTATCAACTATCAATCGCATAAAATGTAGTTAACCAAGACGACAAGTGAGTTTACAACGGGTTCAAGTCGTGTAGCCTTTTAAAATATTTTTTTTTATCGTGACGTCACACAAAAACGTCACTGGCAAAAAAACTTGCCCGTGGGCTTTAATGGGTTATTGCGCCACTTCGTATGTATGTATGTATGTATGTATGTGCCATTTTGCAAAGTAGCACATACAACCCCTTATTACTAAAGCTACGGATCACTAAGGAGTTAGGATAGTCAGGTAGCCTAACCAAATTATCGTTACATGGCGGATAAAATGATCACCAAATTTTACATGACCCTCTCCTGGGACGGGAAAGCTAGGTCATATAGGCGAGATAAAATAGGGTAAGTAATTTCCGGATGTTAAAATTGTTTGGACATTTCGTATGGGCAAAGGAGAGCGTTCCACAAGATGTGATAAATTTATCGATTTCATGGCGACCATTTTGCATTTTGAATGATGGTAATTGTCAAATAAATGTATCGTATATTTCATTGTATTCCTTGATACCGAAAACATATGGTTTAGTGAAATAATATCGTCTCTATCTCAATTACTGACGAAGTTATGATAACTTTAGTGAATTTATGGCGGCCAAAATTTCACATGATAATGACGTGGAATAATGGTATCATGTGTTTCATTGTATTCCTTGATAACGAAAACATATAACTCCAGTGATTTCATGGCGGCCATTTAAAATTTCGTATTTAAAAACAATCCCTCAAGGGTGAGAAACCCACATCCGCAAAGATATCATTATTATATAGGTATACTAGAGATGCGCAATCAAAATAGACTATATATCATAAATAGGTTACAACAAAAATCCACAGCTGCCTGTCAGACTAATCTACAGTATCAAATGCCTTACAAATCGCCAAGAAACCCCCAAATACAACACCTCCGTAATAAATCTAAAGCTGATAGAAATGCGGTCATAGAAATAATCATGCCAGTGGTTGTTTCCATCCCTACCCTAAGCCCAAATTGATATTGAGGTAGGATATCATGCTTATTTGGAAAATTAATTAGTCTATTGTACATAATTCTTTCAATATTTTAGTAAATATTGGTAAAGCAGACAGCCTATGGTTACTTAACTTCATACTATTTCGTCCTTTGCAAATATGTATTACACGAGCAATATTTTAGTTTATCTGAAAACAACCCTTGTGATAAAGATAAGTTAGTATATGTATAATTATATATTAACGGTTTATCTTACTGAAAAAGATTATGTGTCTATTTCACAACCTTGGCATGAATATCATGTCATCCAGGACTGGAATTCTTTAAAAGCACCATTACTTTGAATACCGTACCTCAGGATATGCAACATAATTTAGAAAAATATTTGTTCTCATAAGTCTGGTATTCTACCCTTTGATTTATATAACAACTGAATGACGGTGGTGATTTGCCGATCTCGTCATGTGACAGGCGGAACTACTCTTCGATTGGTTGGGGTAGAATATTAGACTTGGTCCGCGTGGTTGACTCAGTGCCCGGGGCTACCGGGCTCGAGTTGCGCTGCGGTCGATATCTTTCCTTGGTGGACACATATGCCGTGACCCACACTGTTCATGGGTTCATGGTATAATAACCACCGAAAAAATAGAACCGATTAGCGCAGTATAAAAATACATATAAAAAATATAATTACCAATATGTCGATGCTGATATGTGTGAAACGATCAATAAAACATTTTATTAGATAAAAGATCTCTGCCAGTTTTATATAATTATTATATTTTAGATAGGTCGGGAAAAATGTTATTGTAAAAAATATTAACAATGTCTGATACGACTGTAACAACTTTTAGTATTACAACAAAGTTAATAGCCGTTGGTTTCGTTTTCTCTTATCTATGGCTTATTTATTAACAAGTCTCCCTCGTGCTCTTTTTAAATAAAATAAGCATAGTGATTTATCGGCGTTTTCGAATTAATGTCTTTGGGAGAAGTTTAGAATTTTTGTATGTAAAGTCGTTGTTAAATGTTGGTAATACATGCTTTACATAGCTTTTTTTCATTATCTACAACTCTCTGGTCCTGTAATTTAATTTAACTATACGTTTAATGGAAAACATTTTGTCATATATTCTTTAACAGAGATAGTATGGAACCTTCTTCTCTTACTGAAAATTCGACATTTACTTTGAACAGGAGGTTTATAAAATTTGCTCTTAAACACTGCAAAAATAGGAAAATGGTTAGAAATATCTATATCGAGTAGCCTATGCACCTACAATGTCAGTGTTCGTGGTAATAGTTGTATAGATATGATCTACAAGCATCGGTTTGTTTTTGTTGGTTGGTCTGTAGATTAGCGGGAAGTAGGAATATTAGTATTCTGTGAAACGCAGTGACGTCACCGGAAAACCTTTTGACTGGCTTGTCGATGAAAAGAATGTTATATAAGCCCCCCTCCCCCATGCCCCCATGCGTCATTATATTAGATTGCTAGGTGAAAACACTGTAGGTCAAGGCCATTGAGCTTCACAGAATACATTGTTTCAATAAACTCAGCCGTCGTTGCATGTTTGTCAACATTTTAGCATAGGCCTATATATCTTAAAGTGTCCTAACAGATATGTATTTTTATTTTCAGATTGAATAAGAATATGTATTTTATTAGCAATACTATTAAAATGTTGATGCCATATCAGATGGTCTATAAACTATATTTCTGATTATTCCCATCTAATGTTTATCAACTTCTATAAATACTGCCTCTATATTATTCTGAAATAAATTCTAATCTTACTGTGTTTGGTATGCTAGATTGTTTTTATCTAAATACTCAAACACCGCCAACTTTTCTGTTCTCTCGATACAAATACTTAAATGTTTTAACAGGAAACAATATCTATATTTTAACCACACTCTTTAAAAGTTTACATCGTTCCCAACCGCGGAACTCTACAACACCACACAGAATTGATCCCACCTTAGAGTTATGACCATACGAGGGTTGGACACAACTGGACAAATCAGTACCGTTGTGGATTAGCGTCTCGGAACGATTCACACCCTTTATATAGTCTTCGGGTTACCAATTTCTCAATAAAAAGTGTTGGGTAATTTAAAAAAAAGTGTATAATTGTCTTAATATGTAAGCCTCTGCTATTAACCCTTTGCCTGCTAATCACGATAATAATCGTTTTCAATCTGTTTTATTAGCCGATTAAATCACTGTTATTGCGAATGAAAATGACTGCTTAAACATCCATATTTGAAAATGTTTGGTGTCAAATTTAACAAACTTCAAGTGGCTGAAAATTTGAATTATTTAATTTAGCAGAACCTCCTGTTTTCACGTAACTATGTGGAACGCACGTTTATTCTCTCAAAACCATATCCTCCATCGATAATGGCGCCGGTCAAAGAATGGCCGGGGACTATGCACATGGAGATCCGACGTGTTGCAAAGACACTGAAAAGTTGGTCCAACACAGGCCCAAACCCAAGCCAGCGTCAAAGACACCGGCCCAACGTCACCCCGACGTTGGGCCGTGACGTCTCATTTATCGGGATATGGAACTACCGCCCCAGGTGGATGTCGCGCACCCCGCAAATAATGAGCGCAATATTTCCTTCACGGGACCGGGCTCGCTGACAGCCCGGCTCGACGTTGATCCCTTTCTGGCCCAGCTTTCTGGGCAGTCCATAACGACGTGAACCGCCGTCAGTGCTCAGATGGGCAGTCCATGACGTGGTACCACGAGACGTTGAGCCAATGTTATTTTAATGATGGGCCAGCGTCACAGACGCTGGCCCAATATTAAAACAACATTGGCTCAACGTCTTGTGCTTGCTAGATACAGTGCACTCAGTGTGGTGGATATGAATCATTCCTCGGCTGGGTCGCGCAAGTTTACAGGAACTGTGGGCCAGTGCGGCAAAACGCCGGCCTCAGTTTAAATAACCCTGTATCAACTTTCTTGACCGATGGGGCGGGTGATTTTTTTACGGCAAAAAGGACATACCACGGGAAGAAATATGGAGCCACGTTGACGTCCAATTTGGACGATCTTTGACGACTTATTCGAGCTGATGAAACGGTCATGACCACGTAAAAAGAAACATTTGGAGAAATAACTTATGCCGGTGGAAGAATCTTAGATCAAAGTTAATGTTTGCACAATAAATGGATACCGGACTGGACCGAGACCAACCTTATCATCTAATTCAGTCACATGCTACGTAATAATTTATTATACAAACGATCAGATCTATATAATTATAACACCATATGGATACATAATATAGGTTTTTTTTTCCTCAATGATTTATGATCAGTTGCAAAGCGCCAAAATATTGTTATATAAAACAAAAGGCCAAAGGTTTTTTTTCTCTAAGTGAATCACCAAAAGTCTTAGTTAGTTCTTCCCGCTTCATTTGAATACCGATGGTATGGGTTTACGGCCATTATAAATATTTCACTCTTTCAGAAAGTCACCTGAAAGGGCTAATCAAAGTAATATATCAATAAAATCTCGTTCCCACTATGCGCGACATGACGCGGTGCGGTGCATGCGACGCGGCGCTGCACGGGACAAAAGTTGGAACACTGATATTAGTAAGGCTTGTTCACATTATGCGCGGTGCAACGCGGTGTGGCGCGAGCAGAATTTAGATCATTTGTTCTTAAATTGTCCAGAAAACGCTGAACTTCTGCCGACATTTTTTCTTGAAATTCCCGCCTCCTGTGAAAAATGACGTTTGCAATGTGAACAGACAATATCGCGCCGCACCGCATCGCGCCGCACCATGCCTCTCATAGCGTGAATGAGATTTAATGCGAAAGCAATTCCCGTCATCAAACGCATGCGGGTGGTTAAAGGTTGATTGTGTAGACCCTGATTTATATCTAATCACACAATGCACAATCCAATCGAATGTATCACTGACCCAATTTACGCTGGAGACTGAATGAAAAACACAACACACAATTATTTACGAATTACTACACCGGATATGCTTATGCCAGGATCTTGTACGTGGAGAAGCAGGAATTATCATAAATGGTTCACCCTCTTTAATTACAAGAATATAGATAACAATGATAACAGCTTTATATGCCATCGTATTGTGTCAGACGTGATTGGGTGGGAGTACTGCCCAGTAAACACACAACATGTGTATAACATTTATACAACGTCGGCCCAACGTCGACGTTGGTTCAACATTGTATAAAAGTCATACAAATGTTTTGTGTTTACTGGGTGGTGCAGTGGTTAAAGCTGCCTGCTTGAAAAGTTGGAGATCGAGGGTTCAAACCCCGCTCTGCCATTCAAGTTGCAAAGAAACAAGATGTTTCTTACCTGCTCACTCGCATAGATTCAATATTATATCAATATTTCGTAGGGTAGGGTCTAGAATTCTTTTTTATATATTATCTCAACATTTACACAAAGTGTTTGTCTTTTTTGGGTGACTGTTTTCGCTTAGTTTGGTGACCACTGTATACATGGGTATCAGTTCAGTTGGACAGCGTCACCAGGATTCGTGGGGGCAGTGGACCACGATTCGTGGGGCAGTGGCTGCACGAGAGAGTCGATCTGGAAAGTGATACAGAGTCTGAAAACCTGTCACGGAGTGTCGCTGCCAGAGTTCACCGGCCTAATTTGAGTCCACCATGGAGGCTCGTTATCGACCAGCGTTATGCAGCTGGGCAATACATCAGCAGTAGTTAAAGAACCTGGGGCAATTCATCTGTGTCCATGAAAGCCGGGAGCACGCCACCCTAGCAAACGAAAAACATTTGCATAACATTTGTACAACGTCGGACCAACGTCGAAGACGTTGAGCCGACGTTGTACAAATGTTATACAAATGTTTTCTGTTTGCTGGGATCACATCCCGGCCGTCCCCCAGCCAGGAAGCGATGTCTGTCCAACGTTGGTTACACGTTGGCGCAACGTCGGAAGCATCGGCTTGACTTTCGGGCACGGTGTTTTTATGGGATATCTGCGTCTGTATATGGGCGACAGCTGTAGAGTGCAAAGCCAAAAGTCAGTATCTGCTTACTTTACAAGTAAGGAGATACCGCATTTTGGCTCAGCAGATCAGCGCTCTGCTCTGCAAAGTCAAAATGCAGTATCTGCTTACTAAGCAGATGCTGGCGTTTGGCTTTGCAGAGCAGAGCTGTGGGGTCCTGTTTTGGGACAATACCCCCCTGGGTCCTAGAAAACAAAACTATAACGCAGTACTGGCACTGGAAGCGTTGCGCAAATACAGCTTGTATCAGGGTCGGGCTTATTTCTGTGGCAATGGAGGGGTGTCGTATTCTTGAACTAGAAAAGGATTTTCTGGAAAACATACGATTCCCCCACTCCACCCTCTACCCATCCTCCCCCAAAAGGCTCGCTACCCCTGAGGCCGCGGACCGATTTTTGCTCCACCAAGTATCCTTGCTCCACCCAACATTCCTTGTTATGTTCCCCCTCTATAGAGGTGGAGATATTATGCTTTACCTCTCATCGCTCATTTGTTCATCCGATCTGCTGTTTTGTGTCTGTGCGTTCTCTACGTCTATCCTGCAGGCGGTCAAACACGACTATTGTTGGCCCACTGTCTACAACGCTCAGCCAACATTAGCCCAGTATTGGGTTACCGTGTCGTGTTTGACGCCACGCTGAATGTGGGCAAGCGTCACAGATGGCGGGCCAACATTAACCCAGCTTTGGTTCAAAGTTACTCTGATGAGCTTCCGTACGAATACATGCTGGGGCTTTGTACTACAGATACTGAGTCTGAGAGTGACGAAGCCACCAGTGGTGACCATTCGTCTCGACGCATTGGCCTAGTGTTGATTTGGTGCCGGGCCGGCGTCGTAGGCGGTGGACCGGCATTGAATCGGCATTGGGCTTGTTTCTCTTGTTTGTTGGGTGAATAATATAGATTTTTAACTTTCATATTATCTTGAATATAACTACTTCTTTTAAATTCCCATTAACTAACCAGATAATAACCACGTAAAAACACTTCACATAACATATTTTTGTTTTTGTTCTGTTTTTTTTTATCATGTCTTAGGGATGTTGCAAAGTTAGAAAAAATTCCAAACATCCGAAACAAATTTGGAAGTGGGTGGTTGGGTCCAGGGGAATTTTGGATAGAAAATAGAAAATTGGAAAACCAAAACAAAAATCTTTGATGATTATTTATTTTTGGGTATTAAATACTGTCAAAATACTGTCTCAAAACTGCACTTTACTCTTCTCCCGCCACTACATGTACTAAGTTTTCTGTCCAGAAAGATTGGTTTCCAAAAAAAAAAAATCGGATAGGGGGGTGGGTTGGTTGTTGTGAGCTCTATCCAAATTTTCTGTCTGGAATTGTTTTAACTTTGCAAGGCCCATTACGTATTGTCTTGTTTTCTCTTGTTCTGTACTGTATATTAATTGCAGTGTTGATAACAGAAATGGATATAACTATTGAATCGCTAGTTATACATTTTTTCACGTTTACCGCTGGTGGTCATTTTTTAACTTTCATGCTGTGTTTGAAGGTCAGTGGCGTGCGCAGGGGGGGGGGGTCCAAGTAGATCGGACCCCCCCCCCCCGCCCAGGAAAAAAATACATGGTAGCCTACTATTACCTCTGGTTACAAGATGATTTCTATAGAGAATTATTACACCTGGGCTGCTGTAAAGTATTACGTGTTGCATTACGTGTTGAAACAGTATGATATTCAGAAACGGAGGAAAAAAGATCAGATAAGTAATAAGGAGCTAGATTATTTATAAATGAGACAACATGATAAAAAACAATATCTTTCTTTAACATTCTGCCACCCTAGACCTCTCACAATATCTATACCGCGAATGTTCCAGTCAAAATTTTGTGCAAGAAGTCGTGCTGCTCTATTTTGTAATTTTTGTATTTTACATAAATATTTTTGTGCAACAAAACAAGGGTTGTTTCAATTTGAAATCATCGTAAATTTATGTCTTAGTCAGCTCTTTCCGCTTCATTTGAATACCAATGTTATTATAAATGTTATTATAAATATTTTAATTCTTTCAGTGCGGGGATCGAGTTTAGACGTCAGAATCTGACGTGTAAACTCGATCCCGGCAGTGAAAGAGTTGAATCCGTAAATCTGGATGTTTTGGAAGCTTGGCATGGCATTACCAAAGCACACAGGACAAAGTAACAGCATCAGAACCACAAACATCTTATGTATGTTATATTATACGCAACAAATCAATAATAATTGTGTGTAGTCAAATTTAAATACGTTGTGCGTACTTGTACCTCCAAGATTATTTATCACTGCGTATTTCTTCACATTTGATGCGTAATCACGCAAATAGACGCCTTATCTGGAGCACTGATGTGACACATTGCAGGCCTAATGTTGTGTGTCTCACCCCCCCCCCCTCTCGGATTGTACCCCCCCCCCCTCGGATTGTCAGGATAATATCGCTCCTAGTTATATGTCATATCCTTAGCCAGGCTGCTGTAATGACTTGCTCTTGGGCCAGTGTGTACCGCGCTGGCCCATAATTGAACCAGCGTATGGTTTATGCCAAATACTGTCTGGATCATCAACAGGTGTGATGGATGACGCAGTTGTTAATAAGCCGCGAGAGACTGGTCGCCGACATACGACACTGCCCAGCAAACACGATACATCGACCCAATGTTGGATCAATGTTGGTCCAGCGTTGGACCAACATTGATTCAACATTGGGTCGATGTCTCGTGTTTGCTGGGCGGCAGGGGATCCCCATGGCGATGGCCCAACGTCGCTGATGCCATAACGCCTTAATGACCCGCGTCTATACACGACATCGTGTATACAGCCGTGCAAAGCCGAAAAGGCAGTATCTGCTTACTTGTAAAGTGAGCGGATACTGCATTTTGCCTTTGCACACAGCAGCATAATAATGGATCCGTATTCTTTCATTCAGCTGCACATCATTTTTTATATTTAATTTGAAAACAACACAAACCAATTGGCATGACACGCCGCATGACATTTTTATAATGGAATTGGCCGCAAGCACAGATAGTGGATGGCGAAAGTAAAAAACCTTGTATGTAAAATGTTACGATTTTTTGCGTGAATGACATCCTCATTCGTTTATAAAAATGAAATGAATCGGGCTTTAGGCCACCTTTGTGCACATATAGGCTAAACTGGGCCAGGAGAACCTCCTGAGGATGGTGAGATGATTGAGATGACACTGTCCTCCAGACACATGATTAGAAATTCGAGCCCTGTGTTGTGTCTCGCTGACGCGATCCACAACTTCAAGTGAGTGAAAATTATTCAGATTTGACAAAATAGAGGTCAACTGTTTTCAAATCTTCCTGATTGATGTCACATTTTATCCTTAACATGTTTAAAAGGTGGTACTTAATGTGCTAATAAAAAATAAAAACCCGAATATATGCGGGACCGGCGGTTAAAGGGTTAAGGGTCAACTATTTGCTGGCGAGGTGATTCGCAAAAAAAAGTGAATATACACAATATAAAAACCTGACATTCTGAAATCAAACATATTAAATCATTTTACCCTCATTTAAAAATATTTTACAAAGAACCAAATATAATTCACTGTTTTTGTTTCCAAAGTGTGTGCATGATAATATTTTGAGCCTAGAGTATGCCTAATTATATTGATATAATGATGGCTACGCCAGCTATGATAATTATAATATAATAATGACCTACTGTTCGTAAGCTGAATAGTTAGATAGGTACGGTGTTCTAATTTCTCTTATGCGTGAGGATGGTTAATCAACCCACTGTAAAAAATCTAATCCTAACTCCCACAGACCTAAAATAATGATCATTTTATAATGTTGTAAATCAGTGCGGAAAAATACAAAGTTTTATCGTTGTATTGTTCCGCACTGATTTACAACATTATTTACAACACCAGACTATGCCACCACTGAGAGCCTGAGTTTGTGTGGTTACAACACAATTAATATCACTTTTACTATTTAAATTACGCGTGCACGTAATCATAACGCTTACACCGTTGTTCATAGACTATTACATCAGGATGTTGCACATAAAAAGGCAGTATCTGCTTACTTGAAAAGTAAACAGGTACTGCCTTTTGGATTTGCAGGGCAGTATAGGCCTATACCGTACATTGATCTGACTCTTACAAAATCAAATTCAAGGCCAATGAATACTACTTGACGAAGGCGACACCTGGTGAGTGATATTCAAATTTAAAATGAACTATTTATTGGCATAATCACTTCTCAGTCTGAAACATGCAGGGAAGGAGCCCTGATGTGGGCTGATGGTTAGCGCTACCGCCTGCCACGTAAGAATTCGGGGCATCGTGCTCCACTGGTGGTAGGCTCTACCGTTGCAAAGCAGAGCCCTGACACAGTATCACACCTACCTAAATAAAAGCATGGAGACTATCTCCATGCCTAAGGTAAACATGTTTCAAACTCAGTTACAGATAGGTAGCGTACTCGGTCTCAGATCACCAAGGCTCTAAGCTCGAATCATGTGTCTGAATAGGCACTGTTGGTAAAGCATTCATGAACAAAGCCCAATTGCTTGATTGCTTGTTTCGATTTTTTGATTGATTGATTGATTGATTGATTGATTGATTGATTGATTGATTGATTGATTGATTGATTGATTGATTGATTGATTGATTGATTGATTGATCGATCGATCGATCGATCGATCGATCGAGCGATGATTGATTGATTGATTGATTGATTGATTGATTGATTGATTGATTGATTGATTGATTGATTGATTGATTGATTGATTGATTGATTGATTGATTGATTGATTGATTGATTGATTGATTGATTGATTGATTGATTGATTGATTGATTGATTGATTGATTGATTGATTGATTGATTGATTGTTTGTTTGTTTGTTTGTTTGTTTGTTTGTTTGTTTGTTTGTTTTTTGTTTGATTGATTGTTTGATTGTTTGATTATACATACAAAATAGAGGGTGGAATCTTTGTAGACCGTACTTGCATCCGCGTTTCCACTTCAATCATTTGCCACACACCCTTGTCTCACGCGCCGGAAAATGATGTCATGTGATTTATTCCCAGCAGGAAGTGGATGAAATATGGCTGACGTCACGGAGAATTGTGCGTGGCGAATGACGTGACATAGTAGGATAGCATAAAGGAGCAAGCAAACTCAAGAAAGCATCGGAATTTTTAGGCTTGAATGGTACAAATGACTGAATATAATACAGTTATATATAGTACCATATTATAGTAAAATAATATAAAAAAATTGTAAATATTTAACACACAAGTATATTACACTCGTGTGTTGATTATTTGCTATGGCCTAATAATGTGAACTCACCTACATTCATATTATTTGTTATACTCTACCCCAGCCAGGAAGATACTAGTGGGGCCTATTATGTTTTTGGTCGTGTTTGTTTGTTTGTTTGTTTGTTTGTTTGTTTGTTTGTTTGTTTGTTTGTTTGTTTGTTTGTTCGTTCGTTCGTTCGTTCATTCGTTTGTTTGTTTGTTTGTTTGTTTGTTTGTTTGTTTGTTTGTTTGTTTGTTTGTTTGTTTGTTTGTTTGTTTGTTTGTTTGTTTGTTTGTTTGTTTGTTTGTTTGTTTGTTTGTTTGTTTGTTTGTTTGTTTGTTTGTTTGTTTGTTTGTTTGTTTGTTTGTTTGTTTGTTTGTTTGTTTGTTTGTTTGTTTGTTTGTTTGTTTTTTAAAAGTACCAGGCAATGAGCAGATTTGAATGAAACTTTTACCATAGGTGTGTCTCGGGCCAAGAAACAATCTGTTAGATTTTGGGGATGATCCAGATTACACACCCGATCAAGGATCCTGATTACTATACGCGATCCGGATCCGATCCGGATAGCATGGATTTGCATAAAAATTGTATCAGAGGTTTGTCCCGGACCAAGGACTAATCCTTTACATTTTGGGGATGATCCAGATTGTGATTATTAATTTCCTCGGAGGTTTGCAGTCTCTGACTGACTGCCTAGCTCTTTTATTATTAACCTAATAGATAATGACTAATAAATTAGCATCCCAAATATACTACTATTTTTATTTTTAAAGATTTAAATCTCATTTGTTAGATCTTAAGCGCACAAAGTTTATTTGCTGTTGTATCGGTTTATGTTTATCATAATTTAGCTCATTTATATAGATACATGCATTTAGCTCATTTATAATACGTAAATATCAAGAAATATTGAATGTAGCAAAGTTTTATGTTATGAAGAATGTGGATTCATCAATGATTGAACGACAGGACACTTTTGTTCACTGCAATTATTACTGAAATACGACGCTTTTAATCCTTTTGGAACTGCTTTTTCACAGCAACAACAATTTCATTTATCAAATGTGCAGTTTCAGATCCCTGATGAATCGCCAACTTAGTGCAACTGTCAATATTCAAAACGTCATGATACTTTTCATGCATATGATGCTGGCAGAAGGAATGAATGAGTAAATAAATATATTGGGATTCGAAATTCGAGCCCTGATGGTCTGCGGCTCAGAACTCCCCACAGAGAAAGTTCCCCACAGCACTAAATATTTTGTAGTGAGCAGGGAAGAAACTTTGTGTGTTTTTTAACCTGAAAACCAAAGGTGGAGATCGAACCCGCGAACTATTGCGTGACAGGCAGGCAGCTTTAACCACTATATCGCGCCCGTGATGCTGGCAATTGCATCAGTAATGCCAGATTAACTTTGGTTTGAAAAATTGTACAAAACGGAATTCTTTCAATTGTACAAAACTCAACCCATTATATACACTAAATCTGTAAACAAGTTATATTTTAAACATATTATGTTTGTTACAAAATAATATGAGAAATAATGTTCTCAACGACAATATTTGGCCTAGCGACGTCTGCAAATTTGATAACTGAATTCGCTTAGTTAATAAAATTAAATGAAATGAATGGGGTTTTAGGCCACCTTTGTGCACACATAGGCTTGGTCAGGAGAACCTCCTGAGGATGGTGAGATGAATGAAATGACACTGCCCTCCAGACACAGGATTCGAAATTCGAGCCCTGGCGGTCTGAGGCCGAGCACGCTACCTCTCGGTCACGGAGGCTCCACACAATAATGAATGCTTACAAGTGAGCGGGAAGAAACATTTTGTTTCTTTGAAACTTGAAGGCCTGAGTGGGGTTCGTTCCCGCGATCTCCGACTTTCCAAGCAGGCAGTTTTAACCACTGCACCAGGGCCCCCGGTTTAGTTATTAGTAACCGTTTTCAGCACGGGGACCGTCACCGTCCGCAGCGTCTATATACGTCAGACGTCTATGCACGTCACATTCTGAATGGTCGTCGACCCATAGCATAGATGATCAAATTAAAGATATGATATTTGAATAGAAAAAACCCTTTAGTCTCCATAGTTTATACAAAAATATTTTTGCGTTGTAAGGTTAAAAGGGAGGTTGAATAAATACTGCAATCATAATCATATTATGAAAATATCGGAATAATGTTGACTTTGTCCAAAATGGGATATTTTATATTAGCCATGCTACGTTGGGTTGCGGTGCAGAAATATATCGCTGCATTGGCTTTATTGCTACTTGTAAACACGGTTGCTGTTTTTAGATTTCTCATTTTCCTTGAACGATAGATATTATTTCACAAAGTGACGCAAGTTATAATTACTTGCCTGCAAAGAGATATACATGTACACTGACCATAAATCTCAACAAACACCATCCACTCACCGTTTATAAATAGAAAGATTTTCTATCAAGTACAATTTCTCCTTTAACGCTTAGAGCGCGGGATCAACTTTAGCCGTCAGAATCTGATGTCTGTAGACGTCATATTCTGACGTATAAAGTCGACCCCCCCCCGCACTGAAAGCATTTCTTATAGCCATAACATAGGTATTCAAATGAAGCGGAAAGAGTTAACTCAGACATTTATGATGAATTTAAATTGAAAAAACACTCCATGGTTTGTTATAAAAGTATCTCAGCGTTTTAAGGGTTAAAATTCACGGCACAATTTGTAGTGTGAAAATAAAACCAGTTATCATTAGAGCATGCTGTAGCTAAAATATAAGAATATAATAATGTGATGATTTCTGTGGCGCCAGTATCTCTCAACAATATTAGAACTCGGTGTCGCTTAAAACACATACAGTATGTCGAACATAATTATATGATTTGCCAATGTACCAACAGCACAACATGGACTTAGCTCAGCACCAGATAATTCGGACTGAACAACCAAACAAAAATTGTATAGACAGTCTGCTGGGAGACCCTGTGTTACGGGTCTATCGTCGCGACGTAGTCATCGTAATCTGATAAAGCCAAAAAATAGTAAAATTCTAAAAAAATTACAAATAATCATTTGAAAGTAAAATTTAATAATAGCAATAATTATTTTACTTTCATTTTCCAAGAAATTATCTAATGCATTGTGAGATAGTGCTTCAGGATCGTTGTCACCCTATTTTAACAAAATTGACAGACCTGGGTGTTCATAAAGAGAAGGCCGACGATGATGGAAGACGTGTTCCCGGCGGAATTTGAAGGACAAATAATGTCATATAGCGGCTGATTATTATTGGGAATGTCGGCCAAATACAGACATTATTCAACCGGTGCACCTCGGCCATGGCTATGAGAATTATTTATCGGCGAAATGTAAAAAAGGCAATATCCCACGCAGCAAATACGGGGCAATAATCCAATCAGACTCAGACAAGTTTATTCGATTTTCTACATCAGATTATAGTACAAACATATAAAGAAACAGCATGAACAAAAGCAATCGTAGAAAATCAGGAGACTTCTACATATACTTTAGGTCGCTAGCGCAGAAGCCACCTGAAAGATAAAATACAGAGATATGTATAGAAAAGGCCTATTTTATATCATTCGCGCTTATAAGGATGTTAAGAATAGATTAATATAATTATGACTTAATAAAAGTACATGAGAGCAAAAGAAGTTGTAATGTGTACATATTACAAAAACAAAACTACTCACACGAGCAAACAAAGCAATTGACCAAATTACAAGTATTTGAATAATTATCAATAAAATAACGTTTCATATAGATCATTAAACCAGAGAGACTGTGTGTAAATAATTTATCTTCTATAATATGAGAGCAACTGTTAATAGTAGTTACAATACAATATGCAATACATTTTTTTCAAATTATTTTTTAATTCGAAAATCGATATATAGATCTTGGCTTCTGGTGTAGTAATTATGTGGGTTTTGATTAAATATCAATGGTAGAAAATAAGGAGGTAGCTTTGCTTTAAGGTACCTATAATAAAATTTTACTCGCTGGATTTTAACCATGTCTTTGAATTTCATCATAGAGAGTTGTTTTAATAAAGGCGCTGAATGAGCGAAAAGCTTACTAAACGTAATGATCCTTAAAACTTTTTCTGCAGCAAAGAAACCTTATTTTGATGATTAACTCACGCCCATAAACAGTATGTCATGTGAGGTAAAATTAGATAAGTATATAACAGGACTAAAATATCAGTTGGCAATTTATGTCTAGTATCATAAATAATCCTATAGAACGTGATATTTTCTGGCAATATAGTTGGCATGGGAATTCCATTTCAAATTCTTATTTATTAATAAACCGAGAAAATTAAAATTTTAAACCTTTTCGATGTCAACACCATGTATAGTTATTGTTGGATAAATAATTGTTTTTGACTCTGGTGGAAAAATATACATTTGGATTTTGAAATGTTTAGTGATAGTTTATTAAGTTCAAGTCACAAAAATAATTTGTCTAATTCTTTGTTAATTATATTTATATTTTTTGCATCAATTTTACTGATGATTGTAGTATCATCAGCAAAAAGAATAAAATAAAAAAAGTCTATTTGTATTTACAAAATCATTAATGTATGTTAGAAAAAGAAGGGGACCTAGAATTGATCCCTGGGTAACCCCTGTCGTAATGTGTGCCATTTCGGAGTTTTGATTGTCAAAACTTACATATTGCTGCCTATTTGAAAGATATGATGCTAGAAGATCTTTAGAAATACCAGAAATAACTAAATACGAAAGTTTATCTAATAATATATCATGATTTAAGGTGTCAAAGGCTTTTGACTTGTCCAAAAATACTCCAACAGGAACCTTCTCTTCATGCATCAAAAATAAAATAAAATAAAATTTCAATGCAGCAAATTCAGTTGGGTTGCCTGAGTAATTTATTTGGTGAGACAGCGTACATTCCATCAGCATTAGATTAATGTCGTAGCACGGTGTTTGATGCACGGGATATTATATCTGGGTAATGAACGTTTTGCTGGATGATGAACGTTACCTAAGATCGTTGGGTGTGGCCAGCCATATATCATTTCCTGACCGTTAGAGACTGATCCCCCCCCCCCGCTCCCCACCCCGCCGCGCAGAACAAAAGCTAGGCGTGGTGTATAGACCAACCATTAACAGGCTGATCCCTTTCACCCTTTCAACCCTAAAAACGCTGAAATATGTTTATATAAACTTAGAGAACAAAAGGGTTTTTTCAATTTGAAATCATTATAAATGCTCTTTCCGCTTCATTTGAATACATGTGGTATATGGTCTACAACCATTATAAATATTTCACTCTTTTAATGCGGGTATACACTTTAGACGTCAGAATTGTGACATCTAAAGTCGATCCCTGCACTGAAAGGGTTCATATGTTTGATAAAGCACAGTTAACCCTTTAACCGCCGGTGCCGCAGATATTCGGCTTTCCATTTTTTATTAGCACATTACGTATCACCTTTTAAACATGTTAAAGATAAAATGTGACATCAATCAGCAATATTTGAAAACAATTGACCTCCATTTTGTGAAATCTGAACAATTTTCACTCACTTGAAGTTGTGGATCGCGTCAGCGAGACACAACTTCAAGTGGGTGAAAATTCAGATTGAATAATTTGGCGGTTAAAGGGTTAAAGCACAGGTTAAAGCACAGTTATTGGGAATGAATTAAGTGTTTGTACATCCAGATTTTCAAATGTTTAGTGTCAAATTAACCCTTCCCACTCCATCTTATTTTTGTGAGAAACTACTATACAGGGTTTTCCCATATTTTAGCCCAGATATTTTTTCCCTTCTCGCTTATTAGCCTTCAAAAGAAGAGAACACACCAACATACAGTAAAATGATACAAACTAATAAAACTCAGCATTAGGTTTTCTGTAAAGTATTTTGTTTTGTGGATTATTATTTTCTAGAAGTTGTCGTACACTGTCAGTCAGACCATTTTTGTACGGCATATCCCTTCGTAAAATTATTTTTAAGGACTCGCGAATAAGAGTCATCAAAATTATTATATTTCAAGAAGGATATGCCGTATTTTTGACATGTCAGATTGGCCTTATAAATCAACTCTTTATGTCCGATCGTTTAACCAGAAACATAATATCCTAGCTCGGGTGTGGATTCGACAGAGATTCACATCCCAAATATAATTATTCATTCGGGTGTGGAGTGTGAAGGGTTAAAAACAAATGTGAGTATTTTTCATCCACTTGAAGTTGTGGGCCGCGGTGGCGAGACGCAACTTCAAGTGGATGAAATTTTAAATAAGATGACTTGGCATGAAAAGGGTTAAAAAGTGGCATATACACCCTTTCCTATCCATTATAATTATTGGTTTCTATAAGCGAGCTCTCGACCAATTAAAAACCTAGATCTAGGTCAAAATAACAGGGAATGTTGATTAATGACTGTCGATTGATAAACGTACTAATCGAAAGTGACTTCCACATGCCTGTCATAACAATTTCAGAGAAAAAGGTTCTCCCGCGTCCACTGGTAAAAATCAATAGTATGGGGAGCGTAGGGGAACTTGCCTAAAACGCATACCCTTAAGGACCAACACCATGCATAGCCAACCTGCTATAGGTTAGGTGCCATACAAAATATAGCAGCTGAATCAACACGCCACTATCATAAACAATTACTGATGTTTTATTGTTTATATTGTTGTTCTGTAGCAATATATGACCAGAAAGCAAAGATGACCATAACGAGATCATTGGTGGTTGGTGGGTGGGCGTTTTGGCCACAGGGAAGCTGGTCAGTTTAATGTTTGAAAAAGTCAGATACCTTAAAAGCCCACCCCTTGTGCGCTTTGGGATGAAATGGGGTTGGCGTTTTCGGAAAAATAGAAAAGTTTTTACATATATCCATTACTCAGAAAAAATGATGTAAAGCTCATGAGGCTAATATAAAAATAGACATAATAGTTACTTTTTTTATTTTTGCGAAGCTTTGTTTATAAATAGTATATGTATGACCTTTGATATTTGGTGCCCATGTCGCGCTTCAAAAATGTCGAAAGTAAAAAGAAAGAGGATCATTTTACATCTTTGCTTTTGAGGTGATAACTGTCTCATTTTCACAACAAGAGGAATGACGTCATCTATCTGAGAAATATTTGCCAATATTCAATCAGGCAGTCTCGGCATTTTCCTTTGCTAATGCTATTTCTTTTCATATTGGATTAGCGTTATAATTCTCATATACATGTAGAATCTGATAATATGGCTTCATATTTTACCTAAGCGGATATATATAGACAATATATTGAAGTAAAATATACATTCTTCTTCTTTGTGAACAAGTAACTGGTTTTGAAACAGGGATTCCGTTTTTTTCGAACATAGAAAGACTATCATCATGACCCCACATGAGTACGAGACACGTCTGAAGCGCATGTAGTAGTTAGTCTGCCCCACCCATTATGTGATCAGATAGCAGTTGTAGGCCTATTTCGAAGATATGACTTCAGGCAACTCCTGCATACTGCTCTGCAAAGCCAAAAGGCAGTATCTGCTACCTTTACAAGTATGCAGATACTGTCACATATAATTTATGGGGAGTGCTGGGGTTTCAACCAGGAGAAAATGTTAAAATTGCAGAAGAAAACCATGCAAATTATATGTGCGAATGGTCACCTCTCTCACAGCGAGCCATTCTCTAAGAAGTTAAATGTGCTTAAAATTGATGGTATGATTGAGAAACTATTACAGTTTTCCTTTGACCTGATAAACATAAATTTACCTACATATTCAATAACATATCTTAACTTTTACAACCAGTAACGTATCATCATAACATCAGAAAAAAAAGAAACTACTCAATTGCACGAGTAAAACATGTATTTGGCCAAAAATGCATGCGTTTTTGTATTCCGGATATTTTAAATAAATCAAGCAGCATTATAACAGATAAAAAAAACTCATAGTCGAGAATAATTTTCCGTATATCTTATCTTTTTCTTGTAAATGAACACAGCTCAATATATTAACCTTTTCACTACCATACATGACGGAAATTTCCGTCGTCATTCGTCAATGAACGTAACCATAAAATGACACAAATTTTCGTCAAATATATACTACATTTATGTATTTTTCGTCATTTGAAGCTGGAAATTGCGTTAGCAATTCCAGCTTCAAATGACGAAAAAGAGAACTCCTACACCAGTATATCTGGATCCTGGCATGCACCCCGGCCTGGAAGTCAAAGGGTTAAATACCAAACTGCTATTAGGTTCAAAAATTGTTGTTTCGTAATACACGGTGCACTCGGGACGCTGTCATTTTGAATTATTTTTGGTTTCTGTGAAGGTTATTATATAAGATCGCATTATTATGTTTTATATCTATGCAGTCCGCTAATTTTAACGTTCTTGATTATATTAAATTTGTGTCTCTTTTTATCAGTTGATAGACTATACTCTAAGTTGTCCGCTTCCTCCTCCGCATTAATTTTACTATTTTATGATCGGCTGCAGTGGCGGATCCAAAATGTGCAAGAGGAGGGGGCGTAAGCCACATTTTGGGTGAAAAAAGGGGTGTTAGCTTCACTTTATTCAAAAAAAGCAATATTTTCACCAATAAGAGGGGGGCGTACGCCGGGTACGCCCTATTCTGGATCCGCCACTGGGCCGTCTTTTTATCTCTCCGTCTTCCCCGCGACGAGTGCAGTTTTTCAGAAACATTACTTTACTTTATTGAAGAGTGGCCTGCATGGAAGCGGCTTACCATAAACCTTTTGCGAGTCTCCTTTGCAGTTTTATAATTAATTCTATACATGTATATGTGAGTTTTAATCATAAATAAACTGAATTAAATTGCATTAAATTAAATTGCCTTTTGGCTTTGCAGAGTAACATACATGTCCTGTGCATACTCTTCACAAGTGGATGGCCGAAATAAAATGTCACAGAAATTGTCAGAACGTGCTCAATTAATGAAATTAATATTTTTTCTAAATATAAATATCTTTCATCGTTTGAAGCTGGAAATTGCGTTAGAAATTCCAGCTTTAAATCAATGAAAAATAGAAACAAACAATTCAGCAGTACAAGGGTGAACATTATCATATTCTTTGTTGAAGTTTAAGTCTAGGAATAGCTGTAGTATCATTTGATATGTAAAAAAATGAAAATAGATAGCTGCTCGCTAAGTTTGATATAAAAAATGCAGTTTTATTGATTTAATTTCAACATGGATAAATATACAGCATGAAAAAAAAAATCTGAAAATACGTTATTGTCCATATAGGCCGACATCAAATTACTATTTCACCTTCTTGAACTTTTAATTATTGACCTTCAAATACAGTTGGACAAAAATGTATAAAACAGGATATTTGCTTATGAAGAGTTTCACACGGGACACCCACTTATAATGATCATCTACTGCATAGATGTACAGGGGGTGCCATTGCAAAATCTTCTGAAATAATTTGAAAAGAGTGGTGTCATGTCACTGCCCAGCAAACATAAGACTGAGCCTTCGTTTGTTTAATGTTGGGCCACCGTCTGCGACGCTGGCCCAACATTAAGCCAACGAAGGCTTGACATATCATGTTAGCTGGATCGAGTCTGTCTGTGTCCCGACAGCAAAACGCTACGTCAACCAAACCTACCCAGATCCCACATGAAGCTGTGTGGACTCAATATTTCATGCGCGGGAGAAGTAGAACCCCTTTGACAATTAATCCAGTCATCAATAATAAAGGCTAGGAAAACAGACCGTTATAAAACGTGACGATCCTGATTTTACGGATCAATCCACACTACAGGCGAAAGAACCGTGTCGTTGTTTGAATGGTGAGGCAAGGTCTCAGATGCTGGGCCAGCATCAAACCAATATTAGGTCTTCGTGTCACGTAATAGCAAACCGCGATACACTATGACGTGTCTAGCATGCAGGAATCAAACATCGAATATCGGGGGGAAATGACGGTGCAGCGTCTCAGACGTTGGCCCAGCATCATCCCAACATAAACCAAGATATCCATAATATGGACCGGTCAACTCCTGGTCCTCCACATCGCTCTTTAACCTGGTCCTGTCATCCAATACCTGAAACTGGCCGCGAACACGAAGAACAGGTCTCAAGATAAATGTCAGCACATGAGATGCTCGTGTGCCAATCCCCACCCTGCACACACAAGACGCTGACCCAACTTTAATTTAATGTTGGGCCAGCGTCTGCGACGCTGGCCAAACATTAAATCAAGGTTGGGTCAACGTCTTGTGTTTGCAGGGCGATGCCCTAAGTGTATTATTTTCAGAAGGTGAAGCGGGTTCCCAATCAAACCGAGGATGTTTAAATCTTGGGCAACCGTCTTCGCACTGGCTCAACCTTGAAAAAACATTGGGTCGACATCTCGTTTTTGCCGGCTCGCCTTCACCCAATAAAATAGAAAGTCCTTCCATACTCTTGCTTCAAAAAACAAGTGAGTGAGTGATGGCGGGCAGGACGTGAACCTCTCAACTGAGACAATGTCACGACAGATAGAAGCATGAAGCTCATGTGGATGTAATAAAGATTATGCACAATAATATGGACGACGGGGGTTAGAGCTACACTTCGTCACCTGATTCATAATATGTAAAACAAGTGCAAATCCTCCCCCCCCCCCCTTAACCTCCAAATATAGAATACTAGTAAAAAAAATTCTAGGTTATGGCAATATCTTTGCAATATTTATTTTCTTAACTTCTTGAAGGCCCATACCCAGGCAAATGGCATGTTTTCGTTTTAGCTCTGTTATATCTTTTTGAGTGTTTGAATGAGTGAAGGCAACATTACAATAGATTACAACTTTTAAAAACATCGGTTGGCAACGTAATCAGGTTTCGAAAGAGACGAATTTTTGTCTTTTAGATCCACCCATTTTTTAATGCCGTCGCCATGTGTGAGACGAAAAGTGTTATTGAGTCAACGATTTAATTATCTCCTTCTAAAGATAGTTTTTTTTATAATTTAGCAGCCGTAATCTATGACAAAGCTCTCAACTCGTATTAGGATAAGTATGTAAGGTCTCAGATGTATCACATCGTCGAAGACGTTGCTAGTTCAATTACAATGTTTTTGGAAAACCACAGCTTAACGGCGCTTTCCCAACGGGTCTCACATTTCTAAGCGCAAAGGGTCAACACCTCTAAACTCGGCCAATTGACATGTTTTACATCTTTGCGAGACATCGTGAACATCGCCAAAATACACAGGTAATATTCATGGGATGTTCGTGGCTGGTGTAGTGACAAAAAGGAAGGGATTTTCCTCAGTGTTGATCCTGTCAAAGAAAAAAACAAATTAACATCGTACCCTACATCTAGACTCTCAGCGGCTTGGTCAAACACATTATCAATATATGGATGGTTGTTATTAATTGTATGAACATTCCAAAATACACATTTATTGGGTACATATCTCTTTCAAATGGAGGGTGGAGAATGATAATATAGATTTACGCTGATATAAGCCTATATAACACAATTTTAAATTTTTAAACTTTTTTAAGGCACTTGGGTATGGCCTTTAACTCATTCAAGACGTCTCTCTCAGTACATATATGTTTCTGTGGATCGGACATTTCATAAAATGTACTTTTTATAACGACGCAAAACACGTGTTAGCTCGGGCTCCGTCTTGTATGGGCGAAGTAGCTTGCCCAAGATATCTCGGGCTCCGTCTGGTATGAGTTAAAATACAATTTTAGAGATTATTTCAATAAAAACGAGCCATGTGCACAGCGTACAGAAAAATTTGGGTACAGAACGTGAGGGGGTATACAGAAAACACGAGAGGTTGAGCCAATGGTGGTTTCATATTGGACCACGTCGTTAACCAGTACCTTTTTCATAAATATAGATATTTTTCGTCATTTGAAGCTCCAAATTGCGTTATCAATTCCAGTTTTAAATCAATGAAAAATAGACACAAACAATTCAACGCTGTAGTGTCACTTTGCAAAAATGTCATTTCATTTTCATTCGAAACATAGAAAATGTGAAAATAGATAGATATTCGCTAAGTATTTATATAAAAAGTGTACTTTTATTGATTTAATTTCAACTTTGATAAATCTACAGCGTCAAAAAATAATCCGAAAATACCTTTTTGTCCATATACATCAAATTACTATTTCACCTTCGCGAACTTTTAATTATTGTCCTTCAAATACAGTTGGACAAAAAGGTATAAAACAGGACATCTGTTTATGAGGTGTTTTACACGGGACATCTACTTATAAAGATCATCAACAGGACATATATACAGGGGGTGCCCCTGCAAAATCATTTGAAATAATTTGAATAGAGTGTTGTCGTGTGACTGCTTTGATCCTGGCTGTGTCCCGGCAGCAAAACACGACGTAAATCAACCCCTCCCAGATCCCACACGAAGCTGTGTCGAATCAATATCTCATGCGCTGGAGATATTGAGCCCCTTTGACAATTAGTCAAGTCATCAATAATAAAGGCTAGGAGAACAAACTGTTATAAAACGTGACGATCCTGATTTAACCAGCAATCCACACCACCGGGGCCGTGTTTCCAACGTTATTCGAATGGTGGGCCAAGGTCTCAGATGCTGGGCCAACATTGACTAAATATTAGGTCTTCATGTCACGTGATAGCAAACCGCGATACACTATGACGTGTCTAGCATGCCATCGAAAATGACGGTACAGACGTAGGCCCAGCATTATCCCAACTTAAGATATCAATAATGTGGACCGGTCAATTCCTGATCCTCCATATGGCTCTTTTGGGCGGGGGGCCTTATGGTAGTGGTCGCAGCGTCTCAGACGTCTGCCCAGCATCATCCCAACATAAACCAAGATATCAATACTGTGGACCGGTCAGCTCCTGGTCTTCCACATCGCTCCTTAACCTGGTCCTGTCATCCAATACCTGAAACTGGCTGCGAACACGAAGAACAGGTCTCAAGATAAATGTCACCACCACATGCGATGCTTGTGTGCCAATCCCCACCCTACACACACAAGATGCTGACCCAACGCTGATTTAATGCAAAAATAAACGTTTGGTCGACGTCTTGTGTTTGAAGGGCAATGCCCTAAGTGTATTATTTCAGAAGGTGGAGCGGGTTCCTCATCAGCAGATGCACACATCAAGCCGGGGATGTTGAAATCTTGGGCCACCGTCTTCGACACTGTCCGAATCTTGAAAGAACATTGGGTGGACATCTTTTCTTTGTCGGCTCTGCCTTCTTCACCTAGCAAAATAGAAAGTCCTTCTATATTCTTGCTCCCCCAAACAAGCGAGTGAGTGATTGCAGGCAGGACGTGAACCTCTCAACTGAGGCAATGTTGCCACAGACTGAAGCCTGAAGCTCATGTCGATGTATTAGCAAAGATTATATACAATAAGATGGTAGATTTTCGATTTCACCATGCAAATGAGTGTAATACATTATGCACTGGTGCCATCTATCGACGTGGGTTTGAACTACGCTTCATCTCAACTGATCCATCATTATAAAACAAGTGCGAATATCCCCCCTTTTAACCTCCAAATATAGAATAAAGTTTTTCATAGGTTTAACAGTTATGGTAATATGTGACCCCCCACGCGAAAAGGGCCGTAAGCTCCAAATTTATGCAATCATTAAAATTAAATTTAATTGACGTCATAAATAATTTGAATAAAGCCGCGGGGAGGTACCTTCTCGCGTGGCTGATCACATATCTTCGCAATATTAATTTTTGGAAAGAAATTAACCACTAATATAGCAGATAAGTCGTTGCAGTTTTTGTAATTAAACTGTCTTTTACAAAAGAGCTATGTGCACAACGTAGCAGACCACAGTTCCAACCCCCAACACTGAGGGGCAACACTGAGAGTGATTTCACATTTCGATCATCTTATTGTACACAATCTTTGGTGGTACCATATCACAGCACCCCTCCCGCGGCCTTGGATTTTAACACGGCAAGGTAAGATATTTTTTTGGAGCGGCATCGGACCATGATGCTGGGACTGTACAAATATTAGATTTGTACAATGGACCTGTATGAAGATCAAGTCAAGTAGACATTGGCCAGGAGCGGTGCAATGACAGTGAACATCTGTAGTGCCGTGCAAAGCCAAAAGGCAGTATCTGCTTGCTTTACAAAAAAGCAGGTACTGTATTTTGGTATTGCAGAGCATCTGTAGTGCTGTCTCTGAATTCGAGCAGAGTTGGATCGACTTTTCGTGTTCACTTCCGGGAATCATTTTTTATCACTTCAAAATAATAATATTTCTAAGGTCAATTTTGGGGCAGACTGCCAGGGACACTTTTCAAAGATTACATAAAGCGTATAATGCACTGACCCCAGAACGAATTTACTCGCAAAAAATATCAAATACACTATTTTATCATTTCCAAAAGCGAATGCAAGCGCGAAGGACTACGCTAAAATTGTCAAAATGCTTAGATTTTTTCGGGCATCGCGCCGTTTTGCATGGGAAATAGATATATTTCGCATCGAATTCCCGTCGAATTTCGCTCCTGTTCGTGTGCTATTTTCCCATGCATATTTGCTCTTGTGTTCGCTTTGGCGTGTTAAAAGCGTAAAACACACCAACGTATACGAAAATGCTCAATGCACTATATCATTTCCAAAACGTCCCAGCGCGAAGGCGAACGCGAAGGCGTAAGGGAATGCGAAAAGTTTCTAAAGTATTAGATTTCTTCGAGCGTCGCGCCTGCTTTCAAGTGGGAAATCTTGGCAAATGACGTCACTACTACAATGCCTCGAAAAAAGGAACATTTTGCCTTGGTTTTGAGTCGGTGTGTAGACAACGAGGTGAATTTAGTGCCTGTATGTTCACGTGCTGTTGTTGCTTGCATATTTGCTTTTGCGCTCACGTTGTTGTGTTTTGCTGTTTACGCTTCAAGCGAAATTCGACGGAAATTCGACGCAAAATTCCTCTATTTCTCATGCATAACAGGCGTCACACGGGAAAAAGTCTAAAACGTATATAAGGCGTAAAGCACACCAACAGAACGTGGACGTCAGAACGAATGCACATGTATTTGAACATTTTCAAGCCTCACGTTGGTGTGTTTCACGCACAAAAATAGATACTTTTAGACTGGTTTAGTTGTAACCCAGTTGCCTCTATCTCTGTAATCAGCGTGGTGCTTTCTGGGTCCAGTTATGCCCCGCTGTTCGTACACGGTCTTGTCCTTTAAGGTCTTATCGCCGCAATAACTAGACCTCGGACACCAGCCATATACATTGCCCCAGCAAACCTGGGACATTAAACTAATGTTGATTTAATGTTGGTCCACCATCTGCGACGCTGACCCAACATCAAAGCAACATTGGTTCAATATCTCGTCTTTATTGGGATAGGCCATTTCAATTAAAAAACATCGAATACGAGTGTCCGATCAGCAGATTTACATCCCTGTCATCGATATATCCAGCAGCCTACGTGATTCGGATTAATCCCTCTATCCCGGCTGAAGGACGCTGGGTAGCCGGGCAACTCCCTGATCATCACACGGGATTCCCGCCCAATAAACACAAAACTTTTGTAAAACATTTATACAATGTTAGACCAACGTCGAAGACGTTGGGCCGGCGTTGTATAAATGTTATGCATATGTTTTGTGTATACTGGGCGCCCTGCTGCTGGGGTAATCCGCCTGTGGGTTTGTGCCCCTCCCCCCCCCCCCCCCTCAGA
>OZ024906.1:68945141-69000141 GCA_964017125.1 Flabesymbios commensalis | reverse complement strand
TTGCATCTGAAACGGAGGATTTAGTTCCTAAAACAAAGAAAAGAATGAATCAACGCTGCTCTAATGCTGGGCTAAGGTCAGAGTTGTTGGCCCAGATACCAGACGACGTCGACCAATCCGAAACCTACGATAACTTGTACGATAATAGCAAGGAATATATAATTATATATTCCTTGATAATAGTATGCGGCTCCTGCAGATGCGGATGCTGCTCTCCACTGTCCTATAGCAGACATACGAGACGTTGGCCCAATGTGGTTGAAATGTTTGGGCAGCGTCGCAGACGGTGGAGCAACATCACAGCAGCATTGTGTCGACATGTGCACATCTTGTTTTCTGGGATGGTCGTGTGACTGTCATCCGCATCTGCTGTATTGAAATTCGGCCATTTTCGGTATGTCTTCACCTCCCTCCTTTATACATTGGTCTACATTTCTTGCTCATGCTTTTCGCTGGCCTTTAATCACAGTTTTAATATATATATTTTTCATATTTTCACATTTTAATAACAGTTTTCATTCTGTGATAAGAACGTGTGCAATTGTTGTAAAATCAAATATTTTCAGGGGTGTGGGGACATCCCCTTTTTTTATTCCCCATTTATCATATAATTGTGGCGTTTTCAAGGTCAATATATCCACATGGCCATGCACATGACTTGTATTTACAGAAGTGCTTAAAATGAATGAGCTCAACATGAACGATTCAAGTAAGTACTATGCTAAATATCCATTGCATTTCAAAGTTTTTGACGCAATAAATTAATAGCATAAATACAGTTCTTTCTTATGTATTTCTGATAAGAGAGAATGCATTTCTGCTGATAGTTTATTCATGCTATATTTTTTCGTAGATAGACCAGTTGTTTCCTGGTGATTTAGGCCTATTTATGTCAAGTAGGCCAAGACATACTTAGGCATACAATGAGGAACACGGGGCAGAGCTAGTACACTGGAAGTTGTTTCAAGGACTGTAGGAGCACTTTTTTTCATTGACCATTCTTTATATGATTGTGGCGTTTTCGCTTAACATGGTTTCAATGATTGTACCTTTAGAGACACCTATATACACGTACGTAAAAGGTCATGTTTAGAGCAACTGAGTCGTTATGCTTCACTGAACCATAATATTTACATTGCGGTGGACCCCACTCCTGTGGACGTAGGTCATGCTGCGCATGCGTTCTATTGCATTGTGCTGTATTACGGCGCAATTATAGTAGGCCTATACTCTTCTTTTGTCAGTCATGTGAAAAGTAGGTACTGTGGAAGGTGGAGGCACATTTAATAAAAGCGGCTCCGTGGGATGACATCAATTTTTGTTTTTAATTTTGTAATGAAGTAGTGTATCCCACAGATCATGGTTTTATGTTTTTAAAATATCTTCTATCAACATTCCTATGAATCCGGGGAAAACCTGAACAAACTTTTTGTATACATAAACACCTGCTAAAGGACGTTTAAATGTTCCTACAGCATGAATTGGGCCAAATGTTGATGCCGTTGGCCCAGCGTTGAGCAGATAATCAGTGCTGTGGGAGAACCCCCCCCCCCCGATCATCACGTTCCCAGACCAATTAAGGGCGGCAGCTATTGGTGTAACCATGTGGTACGTTGATTATGTCTGAGATGGTCAGTATTTTTGGTCTAATGTGTTGTATGCTGTAAACAAATTTGTTTACATGACAATGTATGTCTTGGAAATAGAGCTTTAACAATTGAAAATTCTCATCGCACAAAGTTCCTTGTGGTTATCACCCAAATTTTTCCATTTATTTTAATTTGAATTACTTTGCAATGTAGACTGTGTCATGATCACAACGGTGATTCATGGATTCTCCCGATGTATAGCTGAGGATTGTATTTGTTGTACTATAGTTATACATGGATAGATACATAGATTTAGGCTCTATTAGGTAGGTTTGTTTAACATAAGTATTTTTACGTTTGGTGATGTGATAAAATGGATTCGATGAAACAACCACAATGATATATACTGGTATAGGCCGCTATGCTGACAAGTACGGAATTTAATGGCGAAACATCACATGCAAGCTTAAATGACAAGTGAGGTATTTGCGCATTTTTCAAAATTTGTAAGCTCAGCTAGAACTAAAATTAGATCATGCAAACATGGCAGATGTAGGCCTAAGTAAATACCTTGCAGAATGAAATACCGTTGATGTTGTGGTCGAATAATCATCTTCAATATTACCGTAATATTGGAGTTTGTATTTTGTCTTTTTTAATAACGTTCATCCAAGCACGAGACGTCGGCCTAATGCTGATTCAATGCCGGTCCGCATCGCTGGACCGGCATTGAACCAGCATTAGGCCAATGGGAAGAGGTTACGGCGGGAATCCTCGCATGTGCGGACGGTCGCTACATAGCTTTTTTTCTTCGCGCGGGAGACACATCGCCATCCGAGTCTGAAAACGGCGCGTTTTTTTCCGCGTCCGCCACGTCGGGATCCGCGCGTCTTCGGCGTGAATACGTAATAGCACGTTCTATTTATGCGGAGTGAAATAACGCAGTTATTTATGTTCATTGTGACCAGATAGCGAGCGTCACTTTCCTATAATAATCCGCCGGGGAGGTAGGAGAAAAAAAGGTGCTCAGCTCTGGCCAGTCTGAGAGAGCTCCTGTGGCGAACGGCGGCGGCGGAGGGCGGATGGGGTGGGGGCGCTCTCGTATAAAATAGACACTCGTCTTGCCGCATTATTCTGTCAAAATTGTTTGGATAAGGATTAAAAAAAACTCGCGGACATCACTCAAATTCTAATGATGGACTTTTGGAATTTCCATGAATTCCGGGCGGTGGTTTTAGGGGGCGAGGCGGAAATTTGACAGGGGCGCGCAAGTGCAGGTCTGAAAATTAAATTCCGTTCAGCTTTAATGTGGAGTATACGAAGAGCGTGGTGTGCGGAATTTACGTTATGGGGAAGGCACACACACGCACGAGGACCGTAATGGTTAACCCTTTCAACGCTGAAATATTTTTATATAAACTGAGAGACCAGATGTGTTTTTTTTAATTTGAAATAATCATAAATGTCTTATAGTTAGCTCTTTCCGCTTCATTTGAATAGTTGTGTTTTGGGTCTATATACGGCCAATATAAATTTTACTTTTTTCCAGTGCGAGGATCGACTTTATCTCAGATTCTGACGTCTGAAGTCGGTCCCGGCGCCGATAGGGTTAATGACGGACGCAGAAAGAGGATGGCTAGTTTAAAAAAATGGACACCATCAGAGAGGGATGGATGGCGCTCGCGGACGCGATGCGGGGGGAGGGGGTGGTGGCAGCGGGGTATGGGGTGCCTGGACAGAGCCGGCCAAAAAACGCTCGGCCGGTGACGGCTCAACGTCGGGCCGGCGTCTCCGACGCCGGTCCGACGTTGAACCGTCACAAGGCCCGAGTTCCGCACTGACAGGGAGGGGCTGAGATGTGCTGGTCAGATCCACGTCGTAAATTACCCCCCCCCCTCTTCTCGCCGCGACAACTCCGCAGCCCGAGCTATTTTTTATTTATTTTTTTCTCCGCATTTGTTGCCTCTTGCTTCTGCCTCTCTCTCCATCTCTCGCTCTCGCTCTCTCTTTGCTTTGGCTATTTTTCTGGGAAATTTCCTGATCTGGAAAAAACTTCGTCCCTCTCCCCTGGCCGGCCAGGCAGGCAGCCAGATAATTTAGATCCGTATTAGGCCGGCGTGCGTGTTGCGCCGCGGCGGGCTTTACGACTGACCATTCTGCCTGTTTGTCCTGACATAACTTACCAAGGATTGCGTCAGAGTCAGCAGCGGCGGCAGTAGCAGTGGCAGCAGCAGTGGCAGCAGCGATAGCAGCGACAACAGCGATGAAAGAAGCAGCAGCAGCAGCAGCATCATCATCATCATCAGAAGCAGCAGCAGCAGCGGCAGAATAATCATCCACGGAAGCTTGGAAGCTGAAATTATAATGCAGTTGCATTAGCAAAAGCATCGACAAAAGCATAGAAAATAGTATCAATGGTATTAGTAGTATATGGGATTTTTCATGTGAAAACTGTGGTAACATATACTAAACGATCTTGTGATGCACAAATCGTCGCCTCGGAGCTAAATGATCCTATCTGCCACTCTAACGAGTGTCAGATAGGATCCTTTAGCTCCGAGGCGACGAAATGCACACGCTGTGCCCATCATCACGAATATAGTTGTGTCGGTGATTCTGAGGGAAAAATAGAGAAAATCATGCATGTGCTGTTTATTTTTCTATAATAATATTTTAGAACATCTGCCTGCATTTTGAGCAAAATCAGTTTCTTTATATAATTATATATTGCTTCAGCTGTCAATCGTTTATATATATAATTTATATTACAAAATAATATTTTTAGAATAATGTTCTCTGTAAATTAACTCGTCTTTGCCCGAATTCCCACAAAAACGTATTCTTCGAACCCAAGTTTATTTAAATAAAAATCCGAGATGTAATATTTTAATTAGACCCTCATAAGCAACCATTAGACGGGACATAATAAAACTGGGCACATAATTATATAATCCCCAGGGCTTAATATGACATAGTTGTAAGATGACACCAATGTCATTTCAATGTCATTTCAAGGTAAAATAAGCTGATTGTTTTATTGTATGAAACTAGCATTATTGCGAGCTTGGGCGACTATTGAGGATTTGCATTATTGCGAACTTGGACAAAGAAGCGTTAAGGCCTAATTAGTTTATCTACATACCATTTACCTTTAGTCTGACTTGAAGTTCATTTTTTATTTGAGACTTGATCTATTGTGGATATCGATGAAGTTTGAGTCACACGCGTGTCGCGTGAGTCAAGGCTTGTTCAGGAAGATCGTGAAAATGGTGTTGGCCAAAATACTATTTCGTGGACACGAAATACTATATCGTGGGCACGAAATATTATCTCGTGGGCACGAAATACTATCTCGTGAGCACAAAATAAAAAAAATCTCAGCCACCGTACAGAGATCCGTGATAACGAATTTAATTGGATAAAAAAGGCCTACATCTACAATTTCTGGCGAAACCAATTGAATGTCTATAAAACCGATATGTTGGTCAACCGATAGAAGATAGATCAACCCTTACAGCGCGGGGATCGACATTAGACGTCAGAATCTGACGTCTGTAGACGTCAGATTCTGACGTCTAAAGTCGATCCCCGCACTGTAAGAGTACAAATATTCCTAACGGCCGTAGACTAACAACATAGGTATTCAAATGAACCGGAAAGAGCTGACTAAGACATTTATAATGATTTCAAATTGACAAAAACCCTTTGGTCTCCATGGTTTATACAAAAATATTCCAGCGTTGTAACGGTTGATGGTTATATCTGATGTAGGCTACTGCCGCTCCATACATCCGTCTCCCTTTATGTATATACGTGCAATTAGTAACACTCATGGTTTTTCACCTTATTGTGCATTTATTGTGAGCAAAATGTAGTTTTCAAGTTGATGCGGTAGCGCAGCCGATGATACAGTTTTATCGGGATACTGCTTTGATGTACACAGCGTTGTCACAACGATTATTGTGTGGAGACGCTGGTGCGTTGCTGGCTCGTCGTCTGAAACTAGCTTTGTCAACCAACGATGGGTACGTTAACCCTTTCAGTGCGGGGGCCGTTTTTAGACGTCAGAATCTGACGTCTGTAGACGTCAGATTCTGACGTTTAAAGACGGTCTCCGCACTGAAAGAATTAAAAAAAAAAAATGGCTGTAGACCAACAACATAGGTATATTCAAATGAAGCAGAAATAGCTAACTAAGACATTTATGATGATTTTAAATTGAAAAAACCCTTTGGTCTCCATGGTTAATACAAAACATATTTCAGCGTTGTAAGGGTTGGTGGTGATGTTGGTTGATGTGATTGTATCACCAGTATATTCACGTCAGAACTGTAGGAACTGCATCTATCACTGGCCTTTGAGGGTGTACGCCTTGGATGTACACTCATTGTGCACGGGGCCAGCCGATGATTGTGCCTGGGTCAGCAATTGTTGAATGTAGGTCACGAATAATTCCACCTGGGTCGTCGCCAATTGAATAGGGGTCTCCACTAATTGTACAGAGGTCATTAAACCCTTGAAAGCCAACCCTCAAAAGTTCAGGGTAAAATGTGCGTCATCATAAAAATATACACTAGAGCGAATGGTATTAATTTCACGCGATCATTGTTTATTTGTTTAATTTAGGTCTCTTATAGAAAATTATGCAAATGATTTTAAATTATCGATGGTATAGGGCCTATATCTCAGCAGACAAAATACGTTGAATGTTGGATTAACGTTGGTCTACCGTCTACGACGTTGGACCATTGTTAATCCAACATTGATTCAACGTCTTGTGTCTGCTGGGATGATGATCCCGCTGAGTGTACATGTATATATAGTGTACATTTGAATGTGCTCGCGTATTTTTGTGAATCTATCAATGGACAATACACAATAGACAATAGTTTATTTCATAGAATCTGCTAAAATATATACATATAAATTACAGACAATGTATGAATACATGCCAAGAGAGCATGTTAAAGGTGCGTAATTATCGTGTCATAATAATATAATGTACATTTGTTTATATGGTTACTCACTTTACGAAATAAATTATTTTTTCAATGAACTTGCATAATTTGTACAACTGATTTCTATTAGTTACATTCATTAGTGTTCCAAACTGATGAAGGTGAGTTTCTGTCACGTTTTTTAATAATTCCTTTCGAAGGATTTCAAAGTGAGGACAAAAATAAAAATATAGTGAAATTTATCACTAATATATTTTGTGCACAGCTCACATATTCTGAGGATGCGGGGTATGCCTCGTCTGCAACCTGATTTAATTGGCAGGTTGTGGTTTCTACACCGAAACTTAGCCATGATGCATCTCTCGCGATAGGACAAATTTGTTTTTAAATTTAATGTTGTTGTAAACATCCTGTAATTTAAACACTTGCTGCTAATATTAATTTCTGAGGTCCAATGTTGAAAAAATTGATCTTTAATTCGTTGTTGTGATTTCTTTTTGAATGAATTTATGCTTTCTGGGATGAGTTGGTTATCCCAGACGCCCGAAAAACCTTCCAATATATTTTTCACGGTTGAGAGCAACGGCGATTTACATATATTCATATTGTATAGATTAAAAATTAATTGATATAAAACATTTGACAGTTTTGGTGTACTGCTGCTCTAATATATTCTAGCCCAAAACATAATCATTTTACTCTTGGCGTGTAGTACAAGAGGTGTTACGCCGAGTTCGCCATAAACCATGTTGGAAGAAGTTGACTTGTTTACTTGCAGTACATATTTACAGAATCGCAAATGTTTTTTTTCAATAATATCGGCACTTTCTGTTGCCCAAACTTCACAACCGTATAAAACAATAGGTTTGACTAAAATATCAAAAAGGGAAAGTTGAATATCGACAGGTAGTTGGAGCTGTGTACATTTACGTAGTAACAAAAACATAGCTCGGTTACTTTTGACAACTGATTGTTTTTTTTGTAAATTTTCCATTATAGTTAAATATGAGGCCCGGGTATTTATATTGACCAACCACTTCAAGATTATTTTTTACAAAGAATAATTTAGGTATTTTTTTTATTTTACCACGAGAGAAAACAGTAATTTTAGTTTTTGCCACGTTTATGTTCAGCTTCCACATGCTACAATAACGCTCCATTAAATTAATTGATTGCTATAGGTTTTCTTGCGATTCAGCCAAGAGAACCGTGTCATCTGCATAAAGCAGGATATATAATTTACAAAATACTAAAAGTTCTTCAGTCCGTCGTGGGCAGGTTTTAAAAACAGTTTAAGGTCATTTAAAAATATTGAAAATAATAGTGGAGACAGAATATCTCCTTGTCTAACACCGATCATACATGACAAATTATCAGTTAACGTACTATTTACAGAAACACATGATTTTTGCCGATTTATACATTATTATGAATGATCTGAAAAAGTTTCCCAGATACGCTTATGGTCTTACTCGTGCCAGTGTTTGGGTGCTACCAAGGACGTATAGAACGTCCTTGGTGCTACTATTAGATTAACATACATGTAGCATCATACACCGCCCAATGCAAGAGTCAGTCAGAGTGCAGTCCGTAACTTGCCAAGATTACGTGTAGTTATGACCTATTTCATTCACTTGTTTGATCATTAATGGATAGAATAACATGGACTTGGGCCAACTATCTTTAAAAGGGTATGGCCCTCGATTAAATCAACAGATCGACCAAATTAGCATACATTTATGCCTACTTAAATATGTGCCAGGGGTTGATGTACTTACATGTGAAGTCTATATGATCACGAACATTTGTTTTTACATAATTTGCATTTTAAATATTGCTTTAGTGTGACTAGTTTACATACAGGCCCTAACCATTACAATTTTTTTGGTATATTATATTATTATATATACATAATACCAACACATTTCGTACCCTTGGATATGAAAGGGTGTAACACATTCAATTTCACTTGCTATATAACGATAATGACTTATACAATCGTAGCATGATCTTGCATCATATTTCACTTTTTATTTGTGAACCCGTAACTTTAAGGAAGTAGCATAGGCTACTACATTATTATGGTATTTTATGTGCGCGTAGCGTGATCAGTACAGATAGTGGCGGCTTTAATATTACTTTATCGCCATACACTACTCCGAATTACCCCGTCATTATATTAAGCGGATTCACTTATTACCCTGCAAAGCCAAAAGGCAGTATCTGCTTACTTAAAAAGTAAGCGGATACTGCCTTTTGGCTTTGCACAGTATAACCGTTGAATACGCTGGCACGCGACCATATTTATGTTCACAAATGAAAGTTTGGCGACACTCTCGTCACTATAGTCAGCCATTTTGTACCATTTTTGTGTGTTTTATTTTAATTTTAATTTTATTTTAATTTGAAGTGAACATCTGTCTAGGATGCCGCTGAATATTTTGTAATCAGTCACCATCTGAGCAACCATCTCGGTCCCGAATATATTTTTTATTATTATTTTTATTAGCACACTAAATACCTGCTTTCAAACACTTTATTGCCAAAAAAAAGTGACAACAATCAACAAGATTTCAAAAACGTTGATCTCCATTTAGTAAGATCTGAATAATTTTCACTCACTTGAAGTTGTGGATCGCGTCAGCGAGACGCGACGTCAAGTGAGTGAAAATTCCAATTAAATCATTTGGGGTTAAAGGGTTAAGGTGCTAATCACCGTTTTCGGCCGTTTTATTTGACCTCCAACAATACATTTTTAAGGAGAAATGAGCAGCAATACGTTTGCAATAAATATATTTTAATTCCAATTTAACAATATTGTTAATGTTTACCCTCTTGAAGTTCATCCTCGGCGTTGTGTGCTGCGCAGTGATTCATCCTTAAATTCTGGGATTATACAAAGATTATCAATGGATTGGCACGAATAGATATATGTTTTATTGACACAATTACAAGTCATTACTGATTTTTTTGTCATGAAAAATATATATTATGTGTAACATGTGGAACAGGGGGGGGGGGGGCGGGGGCCCCTAGGGTAGTGGTTAGCACCGCTGAGTTCGGGGTTCGGTTCCCGGTCTCGGCGGTTTGAAAGAAACAAAAATGTTTCTTCCCCATCCATGTGTGAAAGTCAGTATTGTGGGGAGCCTCCGTGACCGAGAGGTAGCGTGCTCGGCCTCAGACCGCCAGAGCTCGAATTTCGAATCCTGTGTCTGGAGGACAGTGTCATCTCAATCATCTCACCATCCTCAGGAGGTTCTTCTGGTCCAGTTTAGCCTACATGTGCACAAAGGAGGCCTAAAGCCCGATTCCTTTCATTTCATTTGTAGAACAGGGTAAGTTCTGTAAAATCGTAAATCGACATGTTGTGTACACTTAAAACCAGACTTGTCATTTATATATTTAAACAAGCACAGGGTTTTTGCAATATGTATCATAACTACTTAAAGGGACATTTCAATTAAATAAATTTAACTAAAAATATTTAAAAAATCATCAACAAATTTAAAAGCACTGAAAAAGACTAAACTAGTTTTATTTCCAAGTCATATATTGTCATGTAAACAAAACTGTGTGCAGTATATGCAACACTTTATACCACAAATACCCACCGTCTCAGACCGCGCGATCAAAGGTACTTTAAAGGCAGCGACGTTAATTGTTGTGCGAAACTGAGAGATCGGGGGGGGGGGGGGGGAGGGCTCCCAACGCTGGGCCGACGGCATTAACATGTGGCCCAATACTGTGCTAACATTCAACCATCCTTTAGGTGTACAAATAATTTGTTTGAGTTTTCTCTGGATTCTTAGAAATGTTGATAAAAAAATGTTTTTTTTTAGTCTGAAAAAAATTGAAAAAAATTAAATCATCATCTGTGGGATAAAACCGCTTCATACAAACCAAAAAGCCTAAATTGATGTCATTCTACGGAGCCACTTTGAAGGGACGGCATTATTGACATAGACATTTTGAAAAATACATTTATTTGAAGTTATATAGCCTTCTGATCTTTACTAAAAATATAAAACAAATCATCAAATTTAAAAGCACTGAATAAAATTAAACAACTTGTGGCCCAATGCTGTGTTAATATTCAACCATCCGTCCTTTAGGTGTACAATTAGTTTGTTTGGGTCATCTCTGGATTCTTAGAAACGTTGATAAAACAATATTTTTAAAAATCTGGAAATTTTGAAAAAAAAATGAAATCGTGATCTGTCGGATACATTACTTCACTACAAAATTAAAACCCGAACTGCTGTCATCCCACGGAGCCATTTTAAAATACAGTTAAACAACAAACAGTGTTATCATGATATGAATATGTACATGTTTCGCTCACCAAAACCAGAGATAAAATAGCTACTATATGTTATTCTACATTGTAGCTCTGGAAAGCGTAGAAAACTAAGAATTATACACATTTTTGTATTTGTTTCTAGTGCACGTAAAAAAACAATATTAAGAGATATATGGTCTTTAGAAGAACACAAATGAGAATACTAGAATTGAACTAAATAAAACCTCTGCAAGATAAATGTATAAACATAGTCAAACACTAACATCATATACTTAGTTTATACTTATTTTAACACTTGTCAGTCACGATATAGATATTTTCACATATCATAGTCTCATCATCATGTCTCGTGAGTCAAGTCTTCACCAGGAAAGACGAGTGGTTATTCTGAATATTTAACTCTTTTAACTTCCCCCCCTTCACCTATCGAATCGAAGCCCACTATTCTCTCTATGTTTTAAACTCATGGTGTTGATGGAATTTTATTCTCCAAGCTAGACAAAAACAACTAGCGTGTTTAAAAAGTGGAGTGGAGTAGAGTAGAGTATTTGTTTAATTTTATGAAAAAACAACAAGGTTAATTATACATTTTACATAAAGGTTTTCATGTGCACATTATGAAAATCAGGCGATGACAGAATCACATTGTTCATCTAGGTCATCACTAGTCCTGTTGACCTACAAATAAAATATATACATGAGCATTAAAAAACTTAATCTAAAAGTTTAATCATCAAAGTTATACATTTAACCCCCAAAATCGTGCGTGTGACATATACAGGGGAAAATTAGCCTATTGCTAGCAACATATCTGGGTAGAATCAGAAATGCATAATTATGCATTTGGTAAAATCAAAGTATGCCTCTATTAAAAACTAATAATCCTATATTAAATTCGTAATGAGATTATAAGCCTATACACATTCATATGACAAGGGAGTACTGAAGATTTGTAAACGTAACAACAATGATTTTTCGAAATGCCTCTGATTTTGTTTTTCATACTAGGTTTATATTTGGATGGCATCTGATATACTACAATGTAAGTAGGCCTACGCAATCATGACCCTATCTAGTCTGACAAAATTGGTTTTGGACGGGATATCTTACAACAATACGGGGCGGGGGGGGGGGGGGCTGGACAATTGGGGTTCGAACCCCGCTCTGACATTCAGGTTTTAAACTGAAGTTTCTTCCCCACTCACTCGTAAAGATTCAATATTGTGGGTAGCCTCCGTGACTGAGAGGCACCATGCTCGGCCTCAGACCACCAGGAATCGAATTTCGAATCCTGGGGCTAGAGGGCAGGGTTATCTCATTTATCTCACCATCCTCAGGAGGTTCTCCTGGCCCAGTCTAGCCTATTATGTGCACAAATGTGGCAATACAACTCGCAGATCCGGCGTTCCCACGTTCCGGAACTAAAGCATAATAAGAAAAAAAAAATAAGCTAATAGGAAATAAATGAATGAATAGGATATAAGCGGGAAGGATGTTTATTTACTGCTATAGATATATTGTAAATAAACATCCTAGTAAACACAAAACATTTGTAAAACATTTCTACAACGTCGGCCCAACGTATTTGACTTTGGTGCAGCATTGTACACATGTTATAAAATGATTTGTCTTTGCTGGCATATACATAATACTTAGTAAAACTATTATTATTACTAGACTAGTAATAAAAAACCTTCCAAAAACCTTACTGTGTGTACTAGTAATACACACAGTACATCACAGTGACAGAGTGAAAGGTTTTTGGTGTACTGAAATGTAGTTGGTGCCAGAAGAAGCACTGTACCCGATGTACACACCCTGGCAGAGGTCAGTTTAGGTTTTGTAGGGTCACAGAGGGTGATGACAGGTGGGGTATAATGTTCAGTGGCACAGGGCTGGGGGCGTGAAGCTGTGAGGATCGCTTTACAGGCGCCCTAATTGTTCTTTATTATGGTAGTGACTGAGAAGGACGTCACGTGCCGGCCGTGGACAGACTTCAACCAGATCAGATCCCGGTCAGGTGTAAGGTGACACGGCTTCTTGCACCCGGATCCAGGACGCAAGATTCTGCTCCAGCATCTTGCTGGAGAGTTCTAAGCGTGCGAGGACGAGAGGTAACGTGATTGACCTCTGACCGCCAGAATCGGGATTTGAATCAGCGAGGGTGCCCAGCAAACACGAGACGTTGGCCCTATGACGGTTTCGCGTCGGGCCAGCTTGGCAGACTCTTGGGTTTAACGCTTACAATGCTGAAAATGCTTTGTATAAACCATGGAAATCAAATGTCTCAGTTAGATCTTTCCGCTTCATTTGAATACCTATGTTATGGGTTTCTTGCCATTATAAATATTTTACTCTTTCAGTACAGGGATCGACTTTAGACGTCAGATTATGACAAGTGGGAAGTTATGTGAGATTCAGTGATAAGCGATTCATAACCCAATTTAGCCTAGGCCTATACCCTTGCTATACCCTAGGCTCTTCTACACCGGCAGCAGTGAGAGGGGGTTCTATCTTAAATGTGGGCAGTTGTATGTAATCACCCCACCTATCAATAACAACTACATTTTGAAAAGGATAACACTTACCGTTTATTATTCTGGAGATAATTTAGATGTTCAATCTGAAAAGTTGGCCGCTGTACATGAGATTGTTTGCTGCTGTATAGCAGCAAACAATCTCATGTACAGCAGTCAACTTCTTCAGGAAGGAGCGTCACCCGCTAGAAATATCCGCTGATGTATATGTTTATACAGCGGCCACATTTTAGAAAAACATATTCCACAGAAGTGGGAAAAAAGGGATACTTTAAAGTAGACTGCTGTATAACATCTCTTATACAGAAGACAGCTTCATTAGATATGAGATGTAGGGCCTATTATAGAACGGTTGACTGGTGCAAGACAACACTCGTTGGTCAGCTTTTTTCAGATAGAAGAGTTATATTTTAGAAGTATTCTTCCGGAACGCTTTCATCACCACATCGTAGAGCTGCATGCTGCATAACAAAACAGAGGTCATGCTCCTCAGAAAGGAGAGTCATTTATAACAGCACATCATCAGCTGTTATCCGATGGCCAGTCCTTCAGAAAGAACCTCACATCCTCTTATGCGACGGCCAAGGAGATATACCTTAGAGAAGTGGGCTGCTGTATAACAGCATACAAGCTGTCATACAGAAGACAGAGTGATGCTTCGTCGTCTATTACAATGGGATGCTATATAGTAGCACACAACGTCTTATACAGCGGCAAGCTTCTTCAGAACGCTTTACATCACAACACAAGCTCTTATACATGTGTTAACTACTTCAGAAAAAAACATTTTCTGTTACAGTGGCTGCTGTATGGAAACACATCAGCTCAGAGCTCTTATACAATGGTCAGCATCTTCAGAAAAAAACGCCATCTTGAATAAAGGGTAGTGCATGGTCTATGCCACAGCATAATCACTTATGCAACGGCCATCATCTTCAGACAAAGAAGGGATACTTTAGAGTGGACTGCTGTATAACAGCTCTTATACAGAAGACAGCTTCATTAGATATAAGATGTAGGGCATATTCAAGAATGGTTGACTGCTGCAAGACAACACTCGTTGTTTCACAGCGCGGTCAGCTTTTTCAGATAGAAGATTTATTTCTTAGAACGGTTGGCTGCTGTATACCATCACACCAGTTCTTATACAGCCATCATCTTCTCCAGAGGAAAGAGTCATCGTCTATTACAGTGGGCTGCTGTATAACAACACACACTCTCGTATAGAGCGGCCAGGTTCTTTAGAAAGAAAAGTCATCTTACTGAACGAATATTTGCCTTACATCACCACACAGAAATCTCTTATACGGGTGTTAACCCTTTGCCCGCTAAGCACGACTACAGTCGTTTTTAATCCATTTTATTAGCCGATTAAATCACTGTTATTAGGAACGAAATGTGTGTTTAAACATCAGGATTTACAAATGTTTGGTTTCAAATAAAAAAATAGTAGTAATTTCCACCCACTTGAAGTTGTGGGTCGCGGTAGCGAGACACAACTTCAAGTGGGTGAAAATTTAAATGATTAACTTGGGTTAACAACTTTAAACAAAGTAATCTTCTAATACAGTGGCTGTTGTATAACAACACAATGAGCACTTTCATTAGCCGACTATTAATCACTTTTATTTGCAAGGAAATGTGTGCTTAAACATCATAATTTGAAACTATTTGGTTTTAAATTGAACAAATAATTTGCACCCACTTGAAATTTGTGGATGGCGGTAGCGAAAGACAACTTCAAGTAGGTGAAACTCAGTGGTTAAAGGGTTAAATAATTACTTTTCGTCAACGCCGGATTTGAACCACGCTTATGAGACATAAAACAAAACATTGTATATACTGATTAACCTTTGAAACGCTGAAATATTTTTGTGTAAGCCAAGAGACCAAAGGGTTTTTCCAATTTTAACTAATCATAGATGTCTTAGTTAGCTCTATCCGCTTGATTTGAATACCTATGTTATAGGGCTATGGCCATTATAATATTTGTAATACTTTCAGTGCGGGCACCGTCTCTAGACGTCAGAAGCTGACGTCTATGGACGTCAGATTCTGATATCTAAAGTCGATTCCAGCGCTGAAAGTGTTAGCATTCCAATCTCAGATGTATGATCATATATAACCTAACACGTATTGAATGTGTGATACGGACTGGAGAAAGTAATAATTAAGACAAAAAAGGTACAAATTACAATAGTATGGGTATGAACCAATACTAAATCTATTCAGCCTATTTCAACCATTTGCATGTAATTCATTCTGAACATTTTCTATTTTATTAAATGGTACTATTTTGCCGCGTAAAGCCTTATCTGCTTACTTTTCAAGTAAGCAGATACTGCCTTTGGCTTTACAGTATTGTGTTTCCTTGTGAGCTTACTGTAGGTGTTATTGATGCACATATTCATAGATGGGGGGGGGGGGACCAGCGTGGAAAAACACTTGTGTCCAAAACTATGTGCAAGGTACGTTCACATTATAAGGGGCGGGGGGGGGGGGGCTAGGGTAGTGGTTAGCACCGCTGCCTTTAACGCCAGAGTTCAGAGTTCGATTCCCGGTCTCGGCGGTTTGAAAGAAACAAAAAATGTTTCTTCCCCATCCACGTGTGAAAGTCAGTATTGTGGGGAACCTCCGTGACAGAGAGATAGCGTGCTCGTCCTCAGACCGCCAGGGCTCGAATTTCGAATGCTGTGTCTGGAGGACAGTGGCATCTCAATCATCTAACCATCCTCAGGAGGTTCTCCTGGCCCAGTTTAGCCTATATGTGCACAAAGGTGGCCTAAAGCCCGATTCATCTCATCTCACCTCGAGTTATGGGCGAGTAAATGAGCGGGTTTGAGAGGTCGGATAGTGATAGATACATGATACACCAGATGTCGCTTGCTGTGGGGAACCTCCGTGAACGAGAGGTAGCGTGCCTCAGACCGCCAGGGCTCGAATTTCGATGTGTTGGGTTGAGACATTGATCCAGTGTTGGGTTGATGTTGGCCCACCGTCTACGACGTTGGGCCAACATCAACCCAACACCGGATCAATGTGTCATGTTTGCTGGGCAGTTCCTTCAGCTGGCAGTGGGCAGACAACCATACACTTATGCAAAAAATGGGACATTTTGCTGATTTGTTCGAAAAACATTATCCTGCATTTGGTTTAATTTGTTGTGTACATGTCTAGTCATAGATATTTTAAACGGACATCATATAACCGTTTTAAAGACATAACCCTCACCGTTAATTTATGATCATGCGATTGTCGCACTCGTATCACACTCGTTCTTCACGCACATTTCTAGAAACTAAACGTGGATGGATCAGTCTACAACAGATAATGCGTCTGAATTAGGGAGTGTATATGACGTTATAGGTTATGAGAATGTGGACTGTATAAATATTTTCATCCGTACCCACAATAACAATATATCATAATTATGTGTTTCCGTTTCTTCCCTTTTCTTAGCAGTAGTCGTTTTAGAAAAAAAACTAATAGTTTATTTAGAATATCATAGTTTTGATAGGATGAACCTAATAATTAGATTTGAAAGGCCGTATAATAATAGTTTGAGTTTTTTTTGTATCACACTGAAGGTCGTCTCACTGCATATCAATATGCGTGTCCTTGCATATAAGTTACAACTTTTAATAAACGTTTTTATCTGATATATTTTATAGAACGGTCTATTTATTAATTTTGAATATGGATGTATGGTGGATATGCATTCAGACTCCAGACTCAAAATATAGTAGACATTGACATAGTCAGAATTAGTCTTGAATACAATAAAATGTGTGAAGTATTTCTAATGGGAAATACATTATTATGTTTAATGAAAAATGACGTCCATAGCTCGCTGTGGTCCCTTTGACTACGTGACACTCACTCACTCACTCACTCACTCACTCACTCACTCACTCACTCACTCACTCACTCACTCACTCACTCACTCACTCACTCACTCACTCACTCACTCACTCACTCACTCACTCAGTTTTGTTTCATATATCAAATTATATGTATTGACATTGCATAATTCTACCCAGGTAAGCTAACTGTTCCTGTATAATGTCGCCATTGTGTGTGTACATGGAAAGAGGTCATCTCAGCAAACCCGAGACGTTCGGCCAATGTTGGTACAATGTCTGGCCAGCGTCGTAGACGCTGGGCCAACATTGTGCCAACATTGGCTAAAGGTCTCGTGTTTGTTGGGCATGAGGGCTTTCATGGTGAGTTCAAGGCTTGTTAGCAAAGCCGCCAATAAGCAGTAACTGCTTACTTTAAAAGTAAACAGTTACTATCCTATTTGCCTTTGCACTGCATAATCGCTATTATGATAAAAAACTATCCCGTGGTCATGCTGGCTCGTCCAAAATGGCAACGATTAGCAAACATAAAATAGACCGACTGCACCCGTGAGACAGCCAATAGCCCAGCAAACACGAGGCGGCGCTCACCCAATGTCGGTGCAGCGTCAGGGACGGTGGGCCAACGTCATACCGACATTGGGTGCATGTTTTGTGTTTGATGGTGCCCGTATGACATAAAATTATTTTAAGACCTGTGGCGTTAGTTTGTACGTTTTTAAATAGTGGTGTTGGCAAGAATGTCAATATCCGTACAAACTGTAATAAATTAGACAACTTATCGTCAGCAGGTTCTCAATTGTTTTCAAAATATAGCTACATGTCGCACCCACAATACTGATACACAGAATCATGCTTGACGACAATTACACTTTTACATTTTTATTGTTCCGAGGAGGGTAATAAAATGTGTCTGTCTGCGTGGACCCACATGTCTGGACCCCCCCCCCCTCTTGTTTTATCTGGCCAGTGTCTGACCGGCAGGTATTGTGAGTGCAGCAATTATTTAAAACTAAAACTGATCTAATTTGCAGTTTACCATAATAATATGGAGATATTTGTCGTATACGCCTGTTTCCAGAGGTAATTATTTCAACCCTTACAACGCTGAAATATTTTTGTACAAACCATGAGGACCAAAGGGTTATTTTAATTTGAAGTTATCATAAATGTCTCAGTTAGCACTTTGTGCTTCATTTGAATACCTATGTTATCAGGTTATGGGTCTACGGCCATTATAAAGTCTCAATTCTTTCAGTGCACGGACCGACTTTAGACGTCAGCATCTGACGTCTATTGTCGTCAGATTCTAACGTCTAAAGACGGCCCTTCTCACTGAAAAGGTTAATATAACTGTTTATCACTTAATCTGTTAATAATGTTAATACAATAATGTTATGGAGCACTTTCGTTGAACCAACGTTGGCTGCATGCATCTTGCATGTTTAATATGCGACATTCGAATTTCGGCATATTAAATATCTCCATCTTACAGCATCATCTCTGATGATTATACAGCATGACCAAACCCGCAAACAGAAGACGTTAAACCAACGTTGATCTAATGTTGGCTTACCGTCTTCAACGCTGGCCACCGTCTCTTGTTTGCGTCTTTCTGATAGCTGAAGTATTTAGATCATTGCTCAACAAGAATGAGTCAATCGATGATCTGCCGTTAACATTATTGTATTCTAAATGCGTATTATAGTATATTCTAATACAAATTATAATAGGGTATGTAAATATTATGATTGAGAACTTTTCTTTAATGAACATAATTATGCAAATTTCCCTCTGGTAATTTTTCATCTTTCAACAAAGAAATACGATCATTCATTAATCAATCGAATTAAATATCACAATGACAACCAGATTGTGCAGGCATACGGGCATTGTCTGGAAGCTATCAAAATGGTTATAATTATAATATATATCCCAGCAAACACAACACATTTGTATAACATTTATACAATGTTGGACCAACGTCGAAGACGTTGGGCCGACGTTGTATAAATGTTATACAAATATTTTGTGTTTGCTGCATGGGTATGGGCCTATGTGCGAATCACAAGAATGTACAATATTATTAATAATATGAAAATATTAACCGAATAAGTAATTATAATGTATATGGTATAATGAGCGATCATACAATATTTAATAGGTCTACATCTAATAGGAGGCTGTTAAGTCGCCGCTCTAGTTCTAAAAGGGTTAGTCACGTGACAGATAATTCGGCTACAGGTCACGTGGGCAGGTCAATGGGTTTACACCTTTGCACCTGACAAAGATTGTCATGTCATCCAGTCCAGTCTTATCGACCAGTAAAACGGTCACAACCTGTTTCCTATCAACATATTATCGTCCGTCACTTTCAATATAAAATTCGCCGTGGACCGTGACCCGCATGCACCCCTTTCCAAGCAGAGCCCAAATAATGGGCTTCCTAATTCTGCCAGTGTGTGGAAAGCGACGTAAATGAACTCTACTCTATCCTCACTCACTCACTCACTCACTCACTCACTCACTCACTCACTCACTCACTCACTCACTCACTCACTCACTCACTCACTCACTCACTCACTCACTCACTCACTCACTCACTCACTCACTCACTCTCGTTTTTTATATCTTCCATTCGATCATAGGATTATTCTTAAAATATTACATATATTTTTAAATCGCTGAATACAGTACAATAAATATGTGTGGACTTCTTTGGCTGATGTTCTAGAGCTGAATATATCTCACCTGAATTTTGTCACCAGGGGGTACCACTATCACCTATGATGTGACGTTAAAATGAAGTCTGGCAGAAATAACCATTCTCATGGTAAAATAATGCAATATGGGGTGTGCAAATAAAGTGAAATGAAATGAATGGGGTTTTAGGCCACATTTGTGCACAGATAGGCTAATCGGGGCCAGGAGAACTTCCTGAGGATGGTGAGATGAATGAGATGACACTGCTCTCCCTACACAGGATTCGAAATTCGAGCCCTGGCGGTCTGAGGCCGAGCACGCTACCTCTTGGCCAAGAAGTCTCTCATAATATTAAGTATTTGCGAGTGAGCGGGGAAGAAACATTTTGTTTCTTTGAAGCATGAAGGCCGCCCATGGAGTGTGCAACCACAGGGAAATTAGACCCCCTGTTGAAATGGAACAGCCCTGCATATAATGAGACACTATTCCAGTGTTTTTGTAACTTTTAAAATAATTTGAAAAGAGTGGTTTGATTCTTTTGATTCTGCAGGGCTGTTCCATTTCAACAGGGGGTCTCATATGTCTATTTTGATTATGCAGGGCTGCTCCATTCCAACAGGGGGTCTCATGTCCATGTGTGTGCAACCAAGAACTTTATCTATATATGGTTCTTGATGCAACTAAGTACGTCGATCTGATTGGTTTGCGTTCAATATACGTCATATGGACATGCAAAATGTTGTTCAAATGTTGGGCCAGCGTCGTAGACAGTGGTCAAACATTTGAAAAACGTTGGGTTTAAATCTTGTGAATAATTGAATCGGTAGTAATACACATACGGCAACTGTGAACTTTTTGAAACATATACTCCACGCTATACCACAGATTGCACACGCCGAAACGCATTGCTGCACGGATTATCACAAATAATTTCAACTGGGACATTAGAGGTGTGAATATTGTAAAAAACTTAGTTTGGTTAAATATAAAACAACGTAGAGATTACTTTGTAGGTCTGCTTGTTTTTAAATCACCCAATAACTTATTGCCTGATTATATAATTGATAAGTTCACCATGACAAGTGAGATTGCATGTCGTTCCACCAGATTCACTTCAGACAATAAACAATTTTTGTCAAAAGCCAACAAAGCTATTTATACATCTGCACTTGAGCACAGCGGACCTTTAGTATGGAATCAGCTCCCTAGCTCAATCCGTAAATTAGATTCTATGTATTCGTTTAAAAAGAATTTCTCGAAATACTTAATAACACAAATGGCACGTTAAGCGATCGACCTACGAACATTAATCTGTGAATTTTGCATTGTGGAGCATTGTCTGCCTGGCTCGAATTCAGGCCGGAGACAGTCTCTGATACTGTTCGGAGCAGACCGACATTACGCTTTTCATGATCTGACATAAGGTATTACCACATGGTATGGATGGCTGTTTCCATCATAATTATTTTATGTTTTTTCCTATTTTATTTTTATGTTTGATGATTTTTTAGACGCCTTCGTTTTCAGACGAGGTGGGTCCTTACGCTGAATTTCAAAGATCTTTGATCAACTGATTGTCTCCCTGAGTTCGGGATTGTTTTTTCTTCCAGTCTATTATTGCATATGTGGTACTTTTCTTTTGTCGTGATTGAAATATTATGATCCAAATATACGTAAATTGGAATATTTTACGCATCTATTAATGTATGTATTACATTTTATGTACAATTGTATTGTTTTGACAAATAATACATTCATATTTTTATGGCACTATAAATGAATCTATATTTTATATCCTATACATGTATGTTTATGCCTATATGTTGACGTCTTTTAAATATTGTGCACTTTAAAGTACTTTTCTATCTATGGCATCTTTTCATAACTTATATTTTGGAAATAAAAAGCTTGTGTGTACATATATATTATCATCCTGTGTAAATGTCAAGATGTCCTAATGTTACGTAAGTTTCTACGCTTTTCCAGAGGGATTTTTTTACCACTTACCATAATGTGTTTTTATCTCTGGTTGTTGGTGCGGGAAACTGGTATTTACACTTCTATCATGGCAATGCCACTTTTAACATCAAATTGATCTTACGTATTATCAGATATCCACATAATAACATGTGCTTTTTAAAAGCTTCATATGACAGTGTTAATTAATTGATTTTAGGTGTAGCTATGATTATATTATGGATATTTTATTCTGTATATATTCCGATTAAAATATCAGATATTTTAGAAATGTATTGTATTGAATGTAGGACAGAGCACATAATTTAAAAATAGCAGCTTTGCTAATATGTATACACCCTGCTGTATAAATATATTTTAATAAATAAATAAAATAAATTGATAGTACTAAATCAAAGTCTGTGTCCCGACGCTTCACCATTGAGCCACAGCAAAGAGCAGATGTTCTCACCTAACCCTTAAAGCACTAACAGATCTAAGATAATTTTTCAGCCACTTGAAGTTGTGTCTCGCTACCGCGACCTACAACTTCAAATTATACTCATACATGTATTTGTTTATTTTGAGATCAAACATTCACAAATCTCGATGTATAAGCACTCATTTCAGTCCCAAATGAGAGTGATTTAACCTGATAAAAAAACATATAAAAACGCTATGGTCGCGCTTAGCGTTTAGGGGGTTAAACTGTTTTTTTCACATAGAAAAAAACATTTAAATAAAATGATCAAATGTACAGACGCAGATCTCGAAGAAAGGTACAATATACTACAGTGAATTACAAATATACTATTTTTAAATCATAGAAGTATCTTTTATTTGTTTCAGGCTGTCAATTGCATCAGCAATGTCAGTTTAACCCTTTAACCGTCAAATTATTCAATTTGAATTTTTACCCACTTGAAGTTGTGTCTCGCTGACGCGATCCACAACTTCAAGTGAGTGAAAATCATTCAGATTTGACAAAATGGAGGTCAACTGTTTTCAAATATTGCTGATTGATGTCTTGTGATGATTAATGTGGTAATAAAAATTGAAAACACGAATATATGCGGCACCGGCGGTTGAAGGGTTAACCCTTACCACGCTGAAAGTTTTTCGTATAAAACATAAAGACTAAAAGGGTTTTTTCAATTTGAAATCATCATAAATGTCTTAGTTAGCTTATTCCGCTTCATTAGAATACCTATGTTATGGGACTACGACCATTATAAATATTTTTATTCTTTCAGTGCGGGAACCGTCTTTATACCTCAGAATCCGACGTCTACAGTCCCCGCGCTGAAAGGGTTAAAAGAGTTGAATGGATGTAAAGGTATGTGAGGGAAAAACATCAGAAGAAAATGAAAATCGTCAGCCTGTAAATTCTAATATGATATAGTTATGCATGAAAATCAGAACATACTTTGCCACCTTGGTATGAAATGATCGTATCTGCCACCCTTTAATACCAAGGTGACGATATCCAATTTGAGTGTGTCATTAGTAAATTAGATTAGGGTCATTAATATACATCATAACTGAGTGGTTTCAGGATAAATCAGGAGATTTCAATCTAAAAAAAAAAAATTATCATATTGTTATTGTATTTTTTTGTTCAGTTAACAATTGTTATTGCTACATAGACAAGCAGCTCGACGCATACGTAGGGTTATATGGCCAAAACTCAGAAATGGAAGGGTCGGTGTAACCTTTTCATTTCAAATGAAAGTGATTGCATGCACAATCAGAAAACTGATGGAAAAATCACCTGGCCTCTGGATACCATACCTTATCCTTTAAATAGCCGGCCCAATGACTGCAACATTGGCACATCAATGGGCCAACATTACAGCAACATAGGGTCAACGTCTCGTGTTCGCATGGATACCCTGCTCCACTCTCTGCCAATTATCGTCAACATCCCGGCAAACACGACACGTTGACCCAATGCTGGGCTAATGTTGGCCCACCGTCTACGACGGTGGGCCAACATTAGCCCGGCATTGGGTCAGAGTGTCGTGTTCGCTGGGATACAGCTCGGAATTGACCGGCAATCCTGAAGTCGGTGTCCACTTTGATGTTCGCCCTGACAATGCCGTGTTTCCTGAAGGCTGTCGGAGGGGCCTCTCGTCAAAGGCCGCGTAATCATATTATCAGCGGGTCGGCCAACCGTGGGCTGGACTCCGGTTACCTCGGCCGTCTATGATTATGGCAGCAAGGTCACGCGCTGGATTGTGTCCAGCCACAGGGTATTGACCAGTGGCCGGCGGAGGCTAAACAACACCCCTCTCCTGCCGCTCACCTACTTGACCCACCTTTTTCAAAGATCCCAATACTATTGTGGGTCGCCGGGAGGCTTAGTCCGGTGGGATTGATTGGGTTGCGAAAAGAAAATCCTATACGGTTTATTGTTGACCACTCTTTGAGGTGTGGTGATCACAGTGATTAAAAATGTAAGTGGTATTCAAATCTTGAATACCACTTATAATTTTGTAACGTAGGGTAACGCAAATTCCTGGTTGAATTTCAAGCTAGCCTGAATATATAGTTACTTACAATTACGTTTAGTGCATGTACATATATGCCATTCATATATCATCGGTATCCGTGATAAATTATGTCGTTTTTTTAATATAAAGCTAAGTCTCCTCATACACGTATCCGCATCCGCATCCGCATCCAGTATGCATCCGCATACGCAACGGAAAAATAAAAAACAGCATCTACTAAATTGTGATGGCCTGTCTCCATGCACACGCAAACCTGTAGGATTCTTGTCGAATACAAACACATGGGAATTACCCTTGCATTTTAAACTTTGCCTGCTGATCACGATGAAAGTCGTTTTTATCTGTTTTATTAGCTGAATAAATCACAGTTATTGGGAATGAAATGAGTGTTTGAATAGCAATATTTGCAAATGTTTGATGTCAAATTAAACAAATATTAGTAACTTGAAGTTGTGTGTCGCGGTAGCGAGACACAACATCAAGTGGGTGAAAGTTTATATCATTTAATTTAGCAGGATAAGAGTTAAGGATCGTTCTGTATTGATAACGTGTATTACTTGCAGCAACATATCTATTTTATATAAATTATTGCCGCGTTTAAAAAAAATATGTCAACGCTTTAACCCGGATCTGGGGTCCAGACGACCCGGGTTCTGCAAAAATGTAGAAGTCCCAATATAAGTCATAGTGCATGCATGCTCTTAAAATAGATGGATCAAATATCTTGAAAAAGGAACCGAACTTGTAAAAACTGTAATGCATTTATTACAATGTACTTGAATAATAATATAAAATAATAATAGGAAACTGATCATGTGTGATCAATTTAAAAGAGAATGAAAAGAAAGTACATATACTGGTCATAATTAGATAATTATTTTTATTATTAACTGGATTATTGTTACTTTGATATTATAATTTATTTCCGTTAATTTTGGTTTTTGAAAAAGGAGTAATATGCTTATGGCAATATTTTATTGCATTGGAACTGCCTTGATTTTTATACTTTTGAGTAAATTATCAATTACAGATGATATTGTATATCATTCAGATCATATCTTTTTCATATATGTTTATCACAACACCTACTGTAAAATTTTCATTCTTATAATAGGTTGATTTCAACGTTCAAATTATTATGCTTACCGTATTGTATCACTTTTCTATACTTGCCATAATACCTGATAACATGTACGTTTCTATCAATACAATATTACTAATAAATTACTAATTTACGCTGATACATTGATCATGGATAAATATATATATATACTAGTATTTAGTTTAGGACATCATAGCGTTTAAATTGTCTTTTGGAACAATGATTCAAAGCTGGAAAAATAAAACGTTTAACACAGTAAACACAAAACATTTGTATAACATTTGTACACCGTTGGACCAACGTCGAAGATAAGATGGAGGTGTGGACAATTACAGGTACAGGTAATTGTACAGGTCGTAATACACTAAAGGGTTGTATGGTCTACATGCTCCACCGCTGGGTTTTTTACACGTCGCCGTAATTACATCACCGTTAACACGTTATAAAATTTGACCCTCTTAAGCCTACGGCCTTAAGAATGTGCTCTAACGGAATCCTATTTTGAAAACAATTTTTATATATTATGTGCAACAAGGTGATATAAATTCTATACATATAATCATATCGCATTATCTGATTATACGTTTGTTGACAAATCATGTATATCTACCGTGGATTAAAAATGCATTTGGAGTTTTCTGGGATCGGCAGTGCAGATGTGAAGTTTTGTCACGAGAGAGATTTTGTCCCGATTTCAATGGGACTATTAAATCATGGCCAGCGACGCATACCCTTACACAAAACAGCTGTAGAAAAAACCCCACACACATAAGAAACCATTTCAACACCAGAGTAAATTGATCCCTCCTGAAGGCCAAAATATTATATAACAACTTTACTGGTTATCCACTGTTAGTTGGCAAAATATTAGAAAGTGGTTTATGTCTTATTGCAAATGAATGGCAGACTGAAAGTTGTCCGTGTCTCTGTGAACCCTTATACTGTTAATCACGACTTTTGTCGTTTTACATTTGTTTTATTTGTCAATCAAATTGACAATTAAATCAATTAAATCAATTACATCACTGATGTTGGGAACAAAATGTTTGCTTAAACATCAGGATTTGCAGAGGATAGATCTCAATTTAAACAAATATGAGTAATTTTCACCCACTTGAAGTTGTGGATCGCGGTAGCGAGACACAACTTCAAGTGAGTGAAAATTTAATTAGATTAACAGGACAAGGGTTAAGATGTAACAAGTGAAATATAATCTACGGATCCATTATTTGGGATTCGAACTGGGGACTCATCAGGTACGAACGTTCAGAACAAAGACTCCAGGCAATCTTGTCTTTGTGTCCTTGATCACAACTGTCTAAATGCCGGCTGAATGATGGGCAAGCGTCCCCGACGCTGGCCCATCTTTCAGCCAGCATTCGCACGATTCTTTGCGTCACTTCTTATCTATCAGCTGCCGAACCCTATCTCTGCTATAGCTGCTAAGCGCGGCTATTGTCGTTTTTAATCTGTTTTATTATCGATAAACATGATTGAAACACTGTTATTAGGAATTAAATGGGTCATTAGGTATCAAGATTTGTAAAAGTTTGGTCTCAAATTAAGCGAATATGAGTAATTTACACCCACTTGAACACAACTTTAAGTGGGGGAAAAAGCAAATTTTATTGATTATATTTATTTCGCACTTTAAGGGTTAATCTTCATGTTTTAGTTATGTTCTTTTTTTTATAGGATTTGAGATCAGATTGTAGATTCTCAAGTTGACATCCCTACACAACCCAGAATTCTCAACACGTCTTATCCCATGTGGATATTTTAATTCAAAAAACTAAATCAACTAAAATATACTAGCGGGGATATTAATACTATTCACTGAAAAAATGTTTAGTTTATTCACCATTCATCTATATTTGTCCTAGACTCCTTTGTATTTGGTCTGATATTCACTTACCACTTACGTTCCAATTAAGGCTTTTGAATAATATAAAATATTTGAATTCGCCAGATGGGTTTCGAGAAGAAAAGAGTCAAAAGCAGCTGGGGTGGAGTTTTTTATGGATCAACAAACAGGACCAATTAGAGACCGTGGTCGTATGATGTAAAGGTCAAGAGCAAGGTGACCCCTCCTGGTCTGCCCCGCACCCCACCCCTCATACAGACGACCCCCCGCAAGGTGATATTAATTATCAGACCGGGGTTGGAAGATTGCGTCTGCATTGCTGCCCCCTTCACGCGCATGCGTACGGGGGCGCAAACCCTCTGTAACCGGGGTATTCAAATGTCATTTTCATCCTCGTCAAAGGGTCGGTCACCGCTGCAAGCAACGCCTTGGTGCGGATGAAAATAACTGATTTCTATAAAATCAGAGACTTTACAAAATCTAATTATCATGCTCGCGAATGCGATTTTAACACGGATGTTGAGTAATTTGAGTTAAATCGTAACAATACACGCGGCCTCGGTGATGAGGGTGTGAAAAGGGCCGCTTACAAAGAGCGAGATGTATAATTTAGGTGCGCGAGACACACCTGTCCTCGTTTGAATTGCTGATATCCGCTTGCTGGCGCGCATGCGCTCTCCTTCCCTTGCACGTGCATGGGCTGGGCCCTCGTTCACGTGGCATCCCAGGGAACTTGAGACGCCAGTGTTGTTTTAAGGTTGTGCCAGTGTTGTAGTAGCTGGCCCAACCTTTAAACAACACTGGATCAACGTGTTCTGGGCTACCACCCTCCCTACAGAGAAGGCGGACATATCTGGTTAAAAACTTTAGTCAGACAATTATACATTAATTTATTGCGATAATAATTTTTCATAGTCTATATTCCACTGGGCACACGACGTTGTTGCGACGTTGAATCAACGTCATTGGCGTTGATTCAACGTCGCAACAACGTCGTGTGCCCTGTGTGATATTCTATATTATTGCACTAATTAATTGCAATAAGTTAGTCTATATATTCTAAGCTACTTCTGAACGATATCTTGTTCTTGTGACAGAAGCCAGCTCCTGGACTATCCGGACACTTTTATTGACTCAGAAGTTATCTAACCTTATACTTTGTTTTACACAATTTTTTTGAATATCTCGTACGTATTAAAAGGGCTTCACTACATACCATATAGGTCTTATTATTGTTTGTATATATACACTAGTTATATCAACTTTATATATTTTATAGGTCTATTCGCTTTCCAGAGTGTCTTTTCTGCTACTGTGTATTTTTTTTTATTCTGCTACTATTTATAATACTTGGTTTAATAGTAGTTATTTTATCTCTTGTTTTAATGCGGGAAACATATAATCATAACATATAAAGCCTTCTTGATATAATGTATCATAGTGTAGTATCATTAGCCTGTATGTTTTTTACAGTTCTTTTAGTTAATACTTCTACATATATTTTACATCATTATCTATTTTTATTATAATATGCACAGTATGACAAGATGTATTACAATGTCCATAGACATCCCGGCGTCAAAATCTATCTATCTACATTTCTATCATTGATTTTGTCTATGTACATGTATATTATACCATTTCCCATTGTGTCTAGGACAGTGATCCGACATTAAACCTCTAAGGCCTGAGTTTACCATGGTCATCTTCATCCACTACAAGCCGTGAATTGCTGTCGCAATTCTCGACTTGTAGTGGATGAGAATGACTTGACGTGAATGAAAAATTAAAGAAAATTGCCATGCAATGGTAAACCAGTTTCATGGAAATATTCAATCCAAAACCCTAGTTGATGGAAAATTAAGTCTGTTTTCAGGGATGTAAAATGATGCTTTAATACATCGTGAGGGCTTAAAGGGTTGAACCCACTTATACAGAAGTAGGCCTATTATCCAAACAAACACGATATATTTGCTTAGTGCCAGACCACCGTCTGCGACATTGTTAGCCCAACATCACACCAACGCTGCTTTAATGGCTGCTCTTTGATTACATGGTTGTGTGATAGTGGCAACTGTTAAGCTTAGATATAACCGGTGTTCAAAACTAAATTCCGAGGTTCTTATGTTAAAAACAAAATATTTTCATCTTTTTGGAAGATTAGCATTCGCAGTTTTTGACGTTTTGATACAAATTCATATGACACATTTTAAATTTATTTTATCTAGGCAGATACAAACTCTTGTACTCGTAATATCATAGGGAGAAATATATATAGGCCTACTCATATTATTTGCTTTTTTAAAGTGCTATTGATTTTCTCATAATTGCAAAAAAACAACATTATTTTAAGCCGAATAGCACGCGATAAGCAATTGGTCACAACTGAAGGTGCAATACATTTCAGGAAGGACAAATCTCAGAGGAGCACTGTCACCCGTGTCATTCGTCAGCATCGGAATTCACCGGAATACGCGTACCATTACGAGGGGAGAGAGTGAGATATTTATCCGGACGGGGGGGGGCAGTTCACCGACCCCTGCGCTGACCCCTGCAAACGGACCGGGAGCGACACGACGCGGCGCGATCCGGGGAGGACCCGAGGGCTCGAACCCGGAGCGCGGACCCCGTGCTCGCAGACCCGTGATGCACGGCCTGTCGTGTCCCGGGGCGGCCGCGGGTGTCCGCAGATCCGAGGACTGCCCATAAACCAGTCCCGGGCCGACCCCGCGGCGCGGGAGACGCCGCCCTGACACCTGACCAATGCCGGGCCAATGTCTGCGACGTTGGCCCGACATTGGTCAGGCGCCGGGGTGGCGTCTCGCATTTGCTACCGGGTCAGCCGTCGGGGCAGGAAATGACGTGACCATACTGGGGATTGCAGTTGCCACTGCAGCACCCGGAGTAGGCCTGCGGGGCCCGCAGCCCCGACATAGATCTTAGGCATTAGATTGGTCGAAATAGCCATCTTGGCCAATCATATCTCCAAGATGGAAGGTTTTAGTCCGCAGGGGACGATGTCACACAATCGAAAAGTATAGTGGGCTGAGATGTGTTTATGACGCCATGAGGTGGCTCATGCCTGGCTGGTTTTAATACAAGCTAGTCCATTAACCACCAGTCTCTTCTCTTTCAATATAAAAAATAAAAAAGAGGAGTGAAACAGCATGCTTTTTTTATTTTAGACATTAATAAGTTTCTACCTACCCCTCACCTAAGCAACCTAAAACAAAATAGCGCGCGGTTTTGAGAAGAGCCTTGTTACTGCTAGCGGATAAGGACTTCTTGTTAACTTTATCTTTCCTAATTTTGATGTTTTGCAACAACAAATCATCACAGAATGGATTTATATTGGTATCAAAATGATATATCTGTAATATTCACCACCGAGGCTGCTGCAAAAAGCCACAAATTTAAAAAGCTACTTACTCTTTTATTCTTACTATAAACGTTATAATGATATTCGCGTATGAATTTGTGTGGTGAGACCTTAATGGCACAACATATTTTTATTGATTTTTTCGAATGATCTATTGCATATATTCTATTCTGAAAGCAAAACAATAAACCTTGTCTAATTCCGATGAACAGAAGGCACACAAAGACCAATTGAAATTCCCTTGTTTTTTACGACATCTCGAGAAATGATTTTCAGTAGTACACCATAATTTCTATTTTCATGAAGCATCTTTATGGAATTGTCTATTTTTCATCCTGAAATTAGGCTATAAATGATTTCATTTCTTCAGAATAGTGATGTAGAACATTATACACAAGAAAAGAGGTATAAATACCATTAAAGAACTAGAAAATCAATCCAGGTAAGTAGCTGAACCAAGTTGAACTTAAAACTGTTTTAGTGCTATATGGACGAATGCTTGGTATATGGGCTATAATTGAACATTCTGAATACAATCTTTAAGTGGGAAAATGTGAATAACCCTATATTTTATTTTAACGATTAGTCTGTTCTTTTTCGATATAAAAAATAAAAAGGCGAGTGAAACTGCATGCATGATTTTTTTTTCGCCCTTAGTAAGCTCTTACCCCACCCTCCTCTGAGCAACCTAAAACAAAATAGTGCACGGTTTTGACAAGAGCCTAGTTATTGCTAGCGTAAGAACTTCATTTTATAATTATCTTTCTTAATCTCGATGCGTTTGCAACAACAAATCACCGCAGAATCGATTTAAATTGGTATCAAAATGATATATCTGTAATATTCACCACCAATGCTGCTGCAAAGGGCCACCATTTTTTTTTAAAAAAGACTTACTAACTCTCTTATTATTAAACTTTAAATTGCTATGCGCGTATAAATTTGTGTGATGATACCATTTAAATTTAACTGTAGCTGAACAACATCTTTTTCAAATATTGCAAAGCCGAAATGGCAAAACATCATTTCAAAATGCCCTAACACCGCGACAGCTCTTGGCCAACGTACACATTGACTCGATTTCTACACAGGCACATTGTTCATATACAATCATGCAAACACGAAACTTTTACCCGGTGCCGCTTCAATGCTGGACCGACGACGTCGCAGACTTCTGCATGAGATCTTCTGCTATATTTGGCCGGAGTCAAAAGCGGGTGGAGGTAGTGTGTGACGCTAAAGAGTAAAGAGGAAGAAGAATTTATGTAAAGGTATAAAATAATACATGTCAAATCAAATGAATATAGCAATACAGAGTGGTTCAGGAGACAATTACGACCACATCGGCGCTGGTATGGAGACCACCCAGCCTCGATAACGTGTACGTTACGATTCTTCATTTTTGCTAATAACTGATAATTAGGATAATTAGTGGACTAAGATTTTATGAACATTTACAGAATAATTCGTTGTGACAGACATTTTGATAACTTCGCTAAACTGAAATCACTTCGGCCTTAGAGGCACAATATAGTGACAGGCATATTCCAAAGTTCCTTCTACTGTTGCCATGTAATAACGTGAACAGCTATAGATTGATCCCATATCATCCTCGAGCATCATATGACAGAATCAAAGGCATATAACAGTGACTACTGACGTTTTGCATTTGTTTACCTTTGTATGACAGAAAAGCATGAACTGACAATAATTCAAACTGTTAAATTCTTAAATTGGAAAACAAGTATTCTTCAATATTGCCCTGTACAGGCCTTTCTAAGAAAATAAAATAAATATTTTAGATTAGAGAAAATTTGCAACATGGCTTGAAGAAAACATTGTTGTTGTTCCTCATATCTCAAAACGAACTTTCTTTTGGGGGTTGGTTCAGTTGTGCACAAAGGCGTCCAATTATATCAAAATGCATGCCATTACATATAAAATATCAGCCGTTAGCCTTATTCATCTGAAATTTAGATTTTATGTATAATTACATCCGTCGGGATGGTTATGTTTTTGGTCGTGTTTTATTTCTTTCATTGTTTTTTTTTTGTTTTTTTGTTTAGTTGTTTGTTTGTTTGTTTGTTTGTTTGTTTTTATGTTTGTTTGTTTGTTTGTCCGTCTGTCTTTCTGTCTGTCTGCAGTCCATCGGATTACTTAAAAAGTAATGAACAAATTAGCATGAAAGTTTCACCAGAGGTGTGTCTCGGCACAAAGAACAATTTCTATTTTTGGAATTATCCGGATTACGATCCGGATCTAGGCGGAGGTTTGCTGTCTCTGACTATGTATATTATACAGGTTATATTATAACATGATTATTATTTGATTGGACAACACATTATATTAGTTATTACAATGAACAGAGAAAACGAGTGCAAAATATGAACAAATCTATACACATTGCAAAAAATGAAACATAGAGACTTTTACATCATTCTTCGGGTACGAAGCAATAAAATGGGTAAAACCATTGCAATATAATGGTACTTTCCTTGCAGAAACACCGCCATCGCAGTGCAGTGCATGCATTGTTAATGACTTTTGTTCGCACATCAACCGAGTCTGGATTTGTCTTTCTGTCTCCAATGTCTGGGGCGATAATACAAGTACTAAATCTCTGGGCTTGAAGACCACCCCGTGACAACAATGGCCGCCGTCGGCCGGCTCGACGTCGGGCCGCCGGCGGACGCCGGCGGACCGACGTCGAGCCGACCGAGCGCGGCCCAGCGGGCGGCCGGTGCGCAACCCGCAAATCTCCATCAGAGATGACTGGCCTAATGCCGGAACAAAACGAAGCCGCTTGTTGTCCCGTGTCTCTGCGGGCTCGCAAGTCGACGCGGACTGTCCCGCCTCGCCGAGGCACCGGCCCATTCCCATGCATAATTATCCGTCCGCTGACAAATTGTCTTTGTCACAACTGCCAGTTGTTTAATACTGAGTTATAGTGGGGTATTTTCCCCGTGTGGGCCTCTCGTCCGGCGTCCCCCCGCCCGCCGCCGGTGGTCACCCGTATTCCCGCGCGGTGCCGAGCGCCAGCGCCGCCGCGGAACGCTGCCGGATAATAATCTGATAACTAGGGCCAAAGTGCTTTTTGTTGCGCATCACAGGAAGCAAGCGTCCGCGGATAACCACCCGTCATTGTGATAGATCAAAGTTTTTACATGTGTTTTTTTTCGTGGGCCGCAGCGCGCCGCGACGTGTGTATCCCGGCCAGTTTACAATAGTTATATAGATACATCTCTAACGTTCGCGCAACGTCTGCACCTGCTTCAATTTTAATCCACATTGGAATTGGAATTAGAGTAGGCCTATGGTTACTCAATAAAATAAGTAGTGTCTATAGTATGTAAACATGGTTAACCCTTACAGCGCGGGGATCGACATTAGACGTCAGAATCTGACGTCTACAGACGTCAGATTCTGACGTCTAAAGTCGATCTCCGCACTGTAAGAGTAGAAAGATTTATAATGGCTGTAGACCCATAACATAGGTATTCAAATAAAACAGAAAGAGCTAACTAAGACATTTATGATTAAAAAAAAAACCTTTTCGTCTCCATGGCTTACACAAAAAATTCGGCGCTTTAAGGGTCAAGATCGAGAGGGAGTGTTTGTGTGTCAGACGACATAAGCCTTTAAGTACATAATATTTAGAATAATTCACCTACTAGACAGAAACAATGTATGGTATGTATATCTGCACTCATCGGCTTGACTGATTTTTAATTTATAATATATAAAAAGGAAGTAAACGTGGACTGAAATTATATAATTGTTTGTAATAACGAACTTTATGTAGGGCTTTAAATTCGTAGAATCCAGCGGTATAGACTAATACATGAAGTAATTCTATAGGTTGTCAAGAATAAACTTATTTTTTGAGAAGACTATAGTTACATTTTAGAAAGCGAATCTATAACTTCAACTTATAGTTGAATAAGCATGCATTGCATTGACTTTATTTTTTGGTTCGTTGCTGGGCCAAGCAAGCAGCATGCATTGGCTCTATATGTTCGTTCATTGCTGGGCCAAGAAAACAGCATGCATTGGCTCTATAACGTTTGTTCATTGCTGGGCCAAGAAAGCAGCATGCATTGACTCTATATGTTCGTTCATTGCTGGGCCTAGCAAGCATCATGCATTTGCTCTGTATGTTCGTTCATTGCTGGGCCACCATTTGTGACGCTGACCCAACATTGAACAAACAATGCCTCGTGTTTGATGTGGTGCTACCCAAACACTTCCAGAACCATCTATCATCCAAGATACAAAAATTCATCTGAAGGATTTTGACGAGTGTTCTGCCGTGCAAAGCTAAAAGGCAGTATCTTCTTTCTTTACACGTGAGCAGATACTGCATTTTGGCTTTGTAGAGTGAGGGTTGTTTCATGTTATTTTATTGTGATGCAACCACTGTAGAATTAAACCTTTAAATCCGCACGATGCATTGAAGCATCATTTCACATCCCTGAAAACAGACTTAATTTTCCAACAACCAAGGGTTTTAGAACGAAAATTTCCAAAAAAACTGGTTTGCCAATACATGACAATTTAATTTAATTATTCACTCACTTGAAATCATCCACTACAAGTCGAGAATTGCGACAGCAATTCGCGGCTTGTAGTGGATGAAGATGACAATGGTAAATTCTGGCTTGAAAGGGTTAAACCAATGAAAAGGTGTGACCATTCTTTAGAAATTTTAATCTCAGTACCATTAATGTCTTTGGTTTCATCCATCTGTTGAGAGTGGTACAGTGGCGGTCATCAGCTGCAACAATATGGAGACATTATCAAGGGGTGCATTTTTTTAACCCTTTAACCGCCGGTGCCGCATATATTGGGTTTTTCACTCAATTATTACCACATTCGGTACCGCCTTTTAAGCATGCTACAGCCATAATGTGACCTCAATCAGCACGATTTGAAAAGAGTTGACCTCCATTTTGTCAAATCTGAATAATTTTCACTCACTTGAAGTTGTGGATCGCGTCAGCGAGACACAACTTCAAGTGGGTAAAAAATTCCAATTGACTAATTTGGCGGTTAAAGGGTTAAATATTGATGCACGTTCTATAGCTGTATGTCGACCAATTACTGCAACCAGGCGATTGTCTCCTGACTTCTAATAGTACGATATAATATTCTAATGGCACTACACGACACTCAGCCTAGAAGATTCGGGCTCGGTACCTTCGAATCCACTGCCGGGAGTTACCAGTCAGTATTGTGGGGAGCCTCCGTGACCGAGAGGTAGCGTGCTCGGCCTCAGACCGCCAGGGCTCGAATTTCGAATCCTGTGTCTGGAGGACAGTGTCATCTCAATCATCTCACCACCCTCAGGAGGTTCTCCTGGCCCAGTTTAGCCTATATGTGCACAAAGGTGGCCCAAAGCCCGATTCATTTCATTTTTTGCCGGGAGCTACCGCTGAAAAGACATTTAGATCGAGATAGATAAAGGCACGATGGAGTGTCGTATAGCAAAGCGATCACTGCAGTACAAGCATTAAAGTCATAAGATTTATATTATTGTTTTCACAAATGTTTATCACAGGCCTTCAAGAAAAATATAGATATATAGCTTGAAAAAAATATATAAATATAACGGTATGTGTACACTATTCGTTGAATTATAATTGAATAATAATATCCTGGGAAAACTTATCACAAATCGCATATAAAAACATAGATAAAAAATAGACCATATGAGCTACGCTGAGATACAGATCATAATATGACTGAAATTTAGGAATCGAAATTGCCAATATTTTAAGGTAATAATGATGACAATCAGCTGTTTTATGAAAAGCAATTTTCCGGATTAGAACCACATATCAGTAATTATACTATAGAAGACGAAGAAGACCCCTGTCTATATATAAAGTAGCGGGAGAGGATTATTAAAGAGGCACGGGCGGGGGCTGGATCTACCTGTTCCGAGGACTAATTTCCTGTCGCCATCTCTCTTTTCTGTTAAAAAATTGTTTTTCACGTGACACACCGCCAGTCCAGACCCTTCACGGCCAGCAAACACGATACACTGACCCGATGTTGGTTTAACGTGGGCCACCGTCGCAGACGATGGCCCAACATTGAACCGACATTGGGTCAGTGTATCGTGTTTGCTGGGCGGCTCTCCGTGCAACGAGGTGCAAAGCCAAAAGGCAGTATCTGCTTACTCGTAGAGTGAGTAGATACTGCCTGCTTGCTTTGCATGGCACTGCTGACAGACTCCTGAGTTTACACATTCGAATTTTCTAAAAACACAGATAGAAATGGTTATAATGTTAATAATGTTCTAAGCTCAGACTAGCTTAGTTTTCAAACATAAGTAATCGCCGTTTTTATGCCGGTGCGACGCACCGATTCACCCAAACTAAAAGCTGAACGGAATGAAAATACTAAAAGATGAAGGTGTCGCCGGGAGGTGAAATTGGCACTGCAGAACTGATTAGCTGTGCATGTAACAAGGATGGCAGAGGTGTTCCACCCGGAGAGGGTGGCCCGGCGTTGGTACGTGGTCGAGCCAGCGTGTGAGACGTTGCGCCGGCATCGTGTCGGAGTTATCCGTGGCGGGGGGTGTCGGCCATCCCCCATTGATCCCTGTAGCTGTTCGCGGCGAGTTGACCTGGATGAGCTGACGACATTCCGCGCAGTCATTAGCACGGCTCGGGGCCGGTTCGGTGTCGTGCCAACGCCTCCAGCGTTGGCACGACTCTGAGCCGGCACCGGGGTGAGGCATCCTAATTTCTGAGACACCCCCCCCCTCTCACCTGCGGATTGACCTGGATCAGGACTTGACAACATCCTGGGCGGTGGCCTCTGCTCGCCTTCCTGTTCATTACATGCAGCGGCTCGGGATCTGGGGCGCACAGGCCGCTACCCTCCACCTGCTACAGCCTCATTAACCCTTAAGGCGCTGAAATATGTTTATATAAAATATTAAAAACCAAAGGGTTTTTACAAATTGCAATCAGGGTATTTTGTCAAATTGAAATCATCTTAAATGTCTTAGTCAGCTCTTTCCGCATCATTTGCATACCTATGTTGTGGGTCCACGACGATTATATCTTTTTTAATTCTTTCAGTCGTTAGACGTCAGAATCTGATGTATATGAACGTCAGATAAGAAGGTTAATAATATAAAATATGCGCTTATCACGTTTCTCACTAAAGTCTTATATTTCATTAATCAACATCAATATAATATTTCCCATAAAATATACTAATTTCATGACTAAATTGCTTTAACGAACGCGTGATGTAAATTCGATTTTAGATTATGTGATTACAAAACACAGCGGGTATGTGTATGTGTTGCAACTGCTGTGCGTCACTCGCTCCCATAATATCTAATTTTCTCACAGCGTTCATGGAAGCTTGACAAATGCATACGTGATTCCAGGAGGATGTGGAGTAGGCTCTCTATATACTAGTATTTCGGTCGGATTTCTGCCATTGGAGAGATTACATAAACACCGTAATTAACATTTTTTGCTCATTTTATAACTTCGACTGATCTATATGAGTCGGGCTATACTATTGAACTGTAACAGTCCCTGCACGATGCAAACACCACAATAATAATAGATAATAGAAAACATTTTATTGGTAAATTATTAGAATTAGGCTTATCAACTCTTAGGATTATTTCCTCCTCCCTAGTCTTTGATTTATATATCTGGACATAGTACCCGAGCATAATTCTGCATTATTCCGAGAATCACAGGAATACAATTCACAGATAGCATCTTATCTCTCAAATGCATAAAATTATGCAATAACTTACTTTTGTGTGGTTACCCAGCAAACACAAAACATTTGTATAACATTTGTACAACGTCGGCCCAACGTCTGCGACGTTGGTCCAGCATTGTACAAATGTTATGCAAATGTTTTGTGTTTACCGGGTATCAGTACGGGCCATCATCCGCATCATCATACTGCTCTGCAAAGCCAGAAGGCGATATCTGCCTATTTGCAAAGCTAAAATACAGTATCTGTTAACTCGTGAAGTAAGCAGATACTGCCTTTTGTCTTTGCAAAGCGGTATAGCTGATGTGTGATGCGCAGGGATCGGGCGTGTGACACAGGAGGGGGGGGGGGGTCACCTGGATCACACTTCACCACAGTCACACCAATTGCTCGGTCACACACAAAAAAATTATGATCAAACAATGCGGCGTATACAATCATGTGTTTCTGTTACATCCTCTCTGGTTTAATAAAAATATATTTATCAGAATGTCATGAAGGAATATCCAGTATACACCTACAATACCTGTAGTTGATAAAAAAGGTTAGATGAGCTGATTACACAATGATATGCAATTAACGAATGGTCATTTACATGCAGCAAATTAACACACGAGTGCTTCAAAGTTTTTAAAATAATATTATTTTTAAGTTTAATATTATCATTACACTGATCAGGTACATCGGTAATATTTTATTCTTAAGAAGGTAAATCGTTCAGAGTTATTGATCACGGTTTTGACATATATAGTCCCATTGTGCGCCTCACTACCACAGATTAAACATACACGTTTTTGTAGGTTATTGAGTGTTATTTAAGTAAGACATGACCTTTGTGTGGAAATAAATGTCATAGAACAACATGACATAAAATAAATATCCATTTTTAAAACCGATTCAATTAAGGTTGGTTTAGGTTCAACATACTCGATCTCGAGAAATTATTAAAGGTAATTGATTCAAAAAATTACAATTTGTGTACCAGAATGGTTCCCTTTAAAATATCAAGTTCGACCAGCTTTCCTGGTTTCACAATGTGTAGTAGTAAATCATTTATTAAAGTCTCACTCTTATAATACAAAGATCACTCGGAGTTTGGGTTGCGAGAGACACATACTGAAAATTTAAGACATACTTAAAACTCTAGTAAACAGAGATAAAAGTCATAGAAAGCATCTAAAATGCTGTTCATATTTATATCCATAAATTGTATACTTAAATACATAAATACATACATACCCATAAATAATTATATCTATTTGTTATCTTACATAATTTATAACACTGTTCCTTATACTGATATTAATAATTTTGGGGCAGGTTTTGGCACATTTTGATATATACATCTTCGGTAAATAAAAACTGTAGCTTGTCTTCTTCGCCATAAGACATAACAATAATAACACACATGTGTGAACAAAGTTTGCCGCACACCATTATACATAGGACAACTGAATAAAACGTATTTTCATCACAACACAATTCACAAAAAAAAATACATAATCTACTATTTACAGGTAAACCAAGGTAGCGATCCAGCTCAGAATCCGACGTCTACAGACGTCAGATTCTGACGACTAAAGTAGATCCCCGCACTGAAAGAGTAAAATATTTCTAATGGTCGCAGACCATAACAGGTATACAAATAAAGAGCTAACTTAGATATATTTATGATAATTTCAAATTAAAATAAACTTTTGGTCTTCATCGTTTATACAAAAATATCTTAGCGTTGTAAGGATTACAATTAGGGTGGGGCTCTGATGTCAATATACACTTTTTTTTTCTTTTTTTATAGGGATCATCCTGACAATAAAGATAAATCTGTCCTTATTAGCAGAATTACTCTGTCAATACAAAATGTGTCATGTTTATTGATAGGATGGTGTGTTTTTAGTACTGGCATTTTTACCCATGTGCACTGCTGACTTAAGCTTATCACCATAAACAGTATAACAAATGTATTGGCAGGTTTCTTATTCACCAGTAGCAAGAACATTTCTGCAAATAGATAATTTTACATTACTGGTCATTTTGTCAAATGTCAATCTTATGGTTGGACAAATTAATTCCTAGAAATAACCAATCTATGGCAATAATCGAAATTCTGGATAATGACATGCGATATGTAAATCACAACCAAGTGACGACAGTACTGTTGTGCTAGCTAAAATGCAGTATCTGCTTACTTGTGAAGTAAGCAGATACTGCATTGTGGCTTTGCACGGCAGAGCATAGATGGCACAATATGGGTAATTTACAAATGACTGACATGTCATTATTGGCTGGATATCCAATGAAAAACCCGGGTCGATTTTTCCAAGAATACGAGCGAGCATTAAAAACACCATAGATAATACGGAGGCGTTGGCCGAGTATTACCTAATCTTTCTGCCAGCAGTGGGCCAACGTTGCGCCATCATTCGGACATTAGTGTATGAGTAAACACGTGTGACAGGCACGCCTGTCGCCTGATCCCGCTCTCCAAATTAGACGTCCGTGCTTCTTGGCGGCCACTTTCCCCAATTAGTCATATCCAGGGATTATGAAGGCGGCAGACCCGGCTTCACGACCAGACCGAAATCACCTCTTTTTCCCGCCATTTCGGACCACGGGGTCGTCGTCTGACCAATCAGCGGCGTCTGCGGATTATCCCCGTGGAAGAACCGCCGGTTGAATGACTGGCCAACGTCTTCGACGCTGACCAGTCACTCAGCCGGCGGTTCGCCACAGCTGTAGTTTCACATGAGGTGTGGTTATTGGGATCCAGGTGGGGTGTGGACGCTTGCGGTTTAGGGCCTGGACGGGGTTCCGGATCAGGACTGGGCGGTGGACATCAGCTGCGGATGGACAGGGATACCTGGATAGGCAGCATCTGGAGCCGACAGCGTCTCCACCACGTGTCGAGTGGCCCGCTTGACGTCAGATCGGCCGGATCCGGTTTCAAATCCTGTACGTGTCTGCAGGGCGGTGGCGAGATGTAGGCTATTTCCCTCGCGAGGTAGGCTCCCCTGGCCCGGCCGTGCAGAGAAGTTGATCAGTGATCACCTGGCTTTGGCACCAGCTGCGGGTGTCATGCCTTGGATAACAAAGAAACACGGAGAGGTAACGTACTTGGTCGGATCAGAGGTTTGAATACTGTGCCCGAGGGGTCTAATGTCAGACGTTTTGCTTAATCAATTCTGATCAACTCAACTTCCATCATAAGCGACAGACTCCCTTGCGCAGTACACACTATGTGATCTAAAACACTCATTCATTCATTCATTCATTCATTCATTCATTCATTCATTCATTCATTCATTCATTCATTCGCATCGTGAGTCCTGACTGCAACCAGCGTGGCCAAAGAGTTAACTCGATGGCAAGAGTGCACGGTAATCACTCGTGTCGGCCATACACACACCCTGCTGCATAATGAGCCTATATACTGAAGCCAAAAGGCTGTATCTGCTTACTTTACAAGTGATGAGATACTGTCTGCCTATTGGCTTTTTACGGCAGTATACATGTATATAAATGAGTGGGAGTTCTCCACCATCTCCATGATCTATGGATCTGCGCTCATTCCGTGCACCTCGCCTGCAGTGGACCCTGCTGTGCTCTGCAAAGCCAAAAGGCAGTATCTGCTTAGCTGTAAAATAAGAAGATACTGCCTTTTGGCTTTGCACGGTATTTAACTGAATACAGGCGGCGAGCACGACATCCGCGGCGCTGCGCCATTCATCCGCGGCGGATCACAAGTCTCGGACTCTCACGCCGCGCGCTGCGCATCACACGACGACTCCCTGAGATGGCGCGAAAAAACATCTCATCAAAATGGCTTCCTGTTTCCCTCACAATCCCCTTCTCACTGGATGACACCGCGGCGCCGCCGAATCGCCGGACACGCATTGTCCACGATCAGACAAGTCCGCTGACGTCCGCGCTACGAACAGCGACCGTCCTGCTGGTGTGGACGCACGGCCAGCGTTGGTGTGATGCTGGGCCAACGTCAAAGACGTTGTCCCAGCATCACACCAACGCTGTGCCGAAGAGTGAACATAAGTATTTTTATTAGTAGTATTATTATCAGGGATTATTATGGTATCATTATTATTGAAGCAGGTGCAAAATATGCTCTGAGAACATAGGCCTACAACTCAATGTGGACACCTCTCCTTTGAAAATGATCATTTGCCCCCACCTCCTCAAAAACACCTCTAGGAAACATGCGATACTTTCCTGAACGCCGAGGAAGTTGTTTCTGCGGCACCGGTTTTTGAAGGTTCTTTGTTGTTTACCATAAAAGAAAAAGTATCCACGAGCATTTGGAACCCTTTCTCCACTGGTATTTTCACCACACACGTTGTGACATGATCCGACTCGACCGAGCAGTTGGTGTTTTCTTTTATTTTTTATTCATTTCTTAATATTATCTAAGCATTTGAGAATGGTCTGTATGTACATAACAGCACCTACATGGTTTCCAATGCATTGAGATATTATTTGTGGTCCATCCGAGAGCTTAGGAGAACCGCGAGCAACAACTTCTAAGTGGGTGAAATTTATTCTTAGGCCTATTTGTTTAATTTGAGACCAAACAAAGTTTAAACACACTTCTTTTGCTCTTTATAAACAAATATATATAGCTTAAACAAGCTACCAGAAAATAAATATACCCCTTGCCGCTATACTGTTCGTAATAAGAGCAGCAAATCAGGAGGTCATGGGTTCGAGTCTCATATCGTGCGTGATGGGATTTTTTACAACCTGTGTCAATTCGTGGCCAGCAGAGCAGAGGCTCAATGGTCTGGGTCAAGCCACTACAGGTAGGCCTTGGGAAAGGCGGATCTGACCAATGACCCGTTGGGGTGATTAAAAACCAGCACGAGCTCAGGTTTTGGCTATGAATAAAAGAGCATTGAGCTGTTCAATTTAAATTTTCACCTTAGGATGTATCTCGCTATCTCTAGACACAACTTTAAGTGACCGAAAATTTAAAATTTAAGTTCCAAGATTGAAGGTTTATTTTACTCAAGAGACTGCAAATTTATGTGATTTGTGAAATTTAGGTTCCAAAATTGAAGATATAGTTTACTCAAATGACAGAAATTGTATGTCATTAGTGAAATTCAAGTTTCAAGATTGAAAGTATATTTTACTCAAGTGACTGAAAATGTATGTGATCTGTGAAATTAGGTTTCAAGATTTTAGGTATATTTTGCTCAAGTGACCGAAAATGTATGTGATTGTGAAATTAAGTTCCAAGATTGAAGCCATATTTTACTTTTAACATAGCTGGTTATCAGGTTATGTAGGTTCTAATACAAGCAAACAGATTGGCTGCTGTATAGTCGACATCAGAGGGATATATGAGTCAAGACATATCTTCTAGGTTGCTTACATAGGCTACTTAGTATTCCCCAGGTGGCGCTGGACAGGTATAAGAACGGGAAGAAGGAACACCCGACATGCACCACATGTCGACTCAGTGACGGTTTAACGTTGAGCTGGGCTAGAGAGAGAAGGATACCCGTGTAGTGTGCTCAATGTCTTTTTAATGTTGGTCCAGCGTCTACGACGCTGGGCCAACATTAAACAGACATTGAGTGAACGTCTTGTGTTTGCTGGAGTGCCGTGCGGCGATGTAAGAGGTCACATTTATTTAATGGCGACGGGGATTTTTTGATTGAAATCAGGACGGCCCGCTGATGTCTTACTCCCCACTGGGTGCACGACGCTGCTGCGACGTTGAATCAACGTCAATGACGAAAATGGAAAACGTCAATGGAAAAAACTAAACGGTGCATATGTGGGCCCAAAGAATATGGAAGGTCATGCATATTCTTGAGTTGCCTTATATTATGAGTGCGGTATATTCTCGCAACAATTGATTTTCGTGGATCACATCGCCATCCTCGTTTGCATTTCGTAGCTCAAGCAACGACAACTTCAATATTTTTACACTGTTATATTTCACTCCACATTCAATTATTTGAGGCATGTGTTTTTTTTCAAGTGTCGTACGTTGCTCGTTCATATTAAAAGGTTAAAATTAGATTCATTATAATAATTTAGAAAATGCAAATAAATACTTTCATTGTAGCGCGGCATGCATTGTACTTGAAGGCTGTGATTTTTTTGTGGGATTTTCGTCACCAGCCCGGATGGAACGGGACACATCAGCCCAATCTCACCCCAATGCTGGCCATCGTCTCGAACGCTGGATTAACACCGGGGCAGCATTGGCCCTCCGATATCCATGAAAGGGTGACTTCAATACAAACAAACCAGTGATTATGATATTTTGTTCAGCTGTTATGACACAGGGCTGTTGTCGGGGTATTTTGACCCTTTCAGCGCGGGGACCGTCTTTAGACGTCAGATTCCCACCCACCCACTTCGGAGTTTTCTACTGATTTTTGGATTTTTCAACTTGACAAAACCCCTACGGGTTAACTTTCCAGGAACCTGTGACATTCATCCCATACCCTGGACTGGTCGCCCCGCCATGTGTCAATGTGTCATTTGCGTCAGTTTTTGTCATTTGCGTCAGTTTGTCGGACGAGTACATACTGTTTACAGTCACCGCGGTGGCGACCCGCGCGGGCGTTATTAGGGCCGGGGTCGCTTACGTGATCGAAATCCCGTCAAAAACCTGTATTATCGCTGCCCGCGTGAGTGATAGGCCTTCGCTGATAGCCAAGACGAGGCGGGGTAGAGTTCCCTATTGGCTATGTAACAGGACTTGACAGTAGAGTGATAAGTTGATGCGGTGCCAACCTGGGACGACCAACAACGAAATGAATCGCCCGGCGTTGGGGGTGCATTGGGCCAACGTCGAAGACGTTGTCCCAATGTACCCCCAACGCTGGGCTGGCGTCCATTTGCTTCGGGGCTTCGCCGGCGAACACTATGGTCTGGGGTCGCCGGAGGTGAGCGGTCGCAGATTTGAATTCTTGGCACGCGGGACCCCGGGTCGAGCTTGGCCCGTGGGGTGGTGGACCGGGGCCCGGGCCGCTTACCGGGAGGGTAATTACCCCACGTCTACCCCTGACGTCTCTCTGACACCCCACAGATAGATTATTTTCCAATTATGGTCAAGCCTGCCTGCCCCCTCGCCCTGTTTCCCTGCCCCCATCATGCAACCCGTGCTCATGGCGCGCACACACGTAGGCCTGCATCCCGGCACGCACGCACACGAGATGCCGGTACAATGATGGCGCAATGCTGGCGCGTCCGGTCAGATGGTGGTCAGGTATTGAATCAACATTTTAATTGTGATTTTGTCGATGGTAAACAAAGTTTAAATATTTTATTTTGTTTCTCATTATTATGATTGTATTTGTTGTTCTGATATAGAAGTTATTTTTATATAGGGCATAATATAATAATATGATCAGCTATTCACTAACAGCGACCATGGCGAAAACTTGTACATGCAGCAACATACATCTATCTCATGATTTAGATTGAGAAAATTATTGAGAAATATAATTTCTCAGTCTTTTAACGAATTATTCCATAAATCACTGTGGAGATATTTGATAAATAAAATTACAATATTTATATTTATTTGACATGGCATCGTCTCATACGAGGCAACACCATTAGATTTATTATAACCACTCCTTAATTTTTTTTATAAATGATGTCCTTTACTCTCCTCGTCCCACCAATAACCCTTTGTTACCTGGTGGCATGTTGAATTGTCAGTTTCGATTTTTGTCATTAGAAGGTAGAATTGCTGACGAAATTTCCGGCTTCAAATGACAAAAAAATGTTTATATTGGTGAAAAATAAATATCCCCCCTCGTTGAAAATGAGTAACTGCTCATCCACCACAAACTGCCCAGCAAACACGAAACATTTGTATAACATTTGTACCACGCCGGCCAAACGTCTACGACGTTGGTCCAACATTGTATAAATGTTATACAAATGTTTCGTGCTTGCTGAGTATTTTATCAATTTCACTGACTTTTCGTCCCCTTGGATATGAAAGGGTGTATCTGCCACTTTATACAAGGTGGCAGATACACCCTTTCATATCCAAGGGGACGATTTGATTTGGTTTGAAACTCGCTTGAACATGTATTTATTTTACCCTAGCAGGACAAGGGTTTATTTTATTTATTTAATTATGTATAACCAACTGTAGTTTATATGAGCCGTCAAGGGCTGAGGTACGTACCACCATGTCATCCACTGTGTATTCAAAATTCTGAAAGAGATTATAATCCATGAGCTTGGACTTGAGAAAAAAGACTAAATTTTGTAAGAAATAGGATGTTTATAAATATAATGACCTTTGTTGACTCTTGAAAGAGAGACAGTTTATACACTTTTACACCATTCCCGCTTCTTAACAAAATACATTAAATATATTGAAATAATCACATGTCATCAAAGGGTTGCTTATAGCATAATCCAGTTATGTCGAATCATTAACGTTTTCTGTAAATACAAATGTGATAAAACGGTATAAAATGTTTCTGTTATAAAACCTTGTAATTTTTTTTATAAGCAAGTCATGTCATACGCTTGATAGTTGATCGTAATTGAAAAACAAAAATATATACTGTTCCCTAAATAATTTAAAAAATGTTATCTATCATTGAATGTTGGTTAAATTTCATCAACTTTAAATAAATTTGAATATAAAAGTGCACGAATTTTATTTAACCCTTTCAGCGCGGAAATCGTAATAATAAAAAGAGTAAGAGTAAAATATTTCTAATGGCCGTAGACCCATAACGTAGGTATTCAAATGAAGCGTAAAGAGCTAACTAAGATATTTATGATAATGTAAAAATAAAAAAACAAACATTTTCGTCTCTTGATTTTGTATAAAATATTTCTGGGTGAAGTTAACACTCTTACTCAAATGTCATATCCTTTATTTCTTGAAGTGCCATAGTATAACCCTTTAGTACCAAGGTGACGATATTAAGTTAGTGATTCAATATTGCAGAAGAATTTAGCGGAGACTGTTCCCCTTTGATTTCCTCATAAGAGTATAGCCCTGTATAGTGGCGGTGGATGCCGCCAGGGGGTGTACAGTGTGAGAAGGGCAGAGGGGTTGCGACCCGCACCCTGTCAGTCACGCCACTCCCAACTCACCCCCGTGACCTCATTTTAACTGCCGAGAGGTACGTAACCCTGTGATAATAACAAGGGATGCCCGAGCCGCCGGCAAAACGTTGCCCCAATGCCGGGCCAGCGTCGGAGACGCTGGCCCGGCATTGGGGCGACGTTTGCCAGCTGGATTATATACGAGATGGTTTAAAGTAGGCCATGATTATCTGTATTGTAGACGTACAACGTGTGTACACAGGGAGGGTGCCGTGGAGTACAGATGTAGGTCAAGAGTTTTATTCTAAAATTTATGGTAAAATGCATGTGTGCAGACCAATTTATTATACAATCTATCCCGAATTGTGTCACTAATAGGCCCCACTAATAGTGTGTATGTATGGCTATTATAGCTGTTATATTAGTTGTTTTGTAAAAAAAATGTATCTATATATCAATAACCGGATTCACATTAATCAGGGTGAAGGAATTCGTTGATATCTCGGTCAATTATCAACCTACTTTCATGAGATTTTTACACACACTCTTATTTATAATATAGTCATGCGGCGACTACCCCGATCATCATTTCGCGAAGTTTTAGTAGGTATTTCAGAAGTTAAATCATTTGACATGTAATGAAAGTCTGTGACGAAGGTAATGGATGTAGGCTATAGATAAATAAATCCATTAACTTTGTCACAGATCGTCACATAATTTCATTGCATTTCGAATGGTCTAACTTAGCTATACAATATTTTTAAATAACATTTTTAATGTAGTCGCCGCATCACCAGAAAATAGTGCTTGTACAATTTCATGACAATTTGAGTAATTGACTGAGAAATCAACGAAATTCATTCACTAACTTTCCCACCTAGGGTTATTTAAAACATCACAATTTAATTATTTTGATTCAGATATCCGACATAGCCAGGCCACTCGACTCACTTTGGGCTAAGACGTTCGCAGTGTATGCTACAGTTTTACCATGCATTATATGCCATGTAGCGTTTAAAAACCTGATCTGTTTTATAATTTGAGCATGACATTGATTTCATAAAAGAGCCAATATAGCGACCCACAACTTCAAAAGGGTGAAAAATACTCATACTTGTTTAATTTGAGACCAAAGATTTGCAAATCTTAATGTTTAACACTCATATATAATTTTATTCCAAATATACTGTGATTTAATCCGCTGATAAAACGGATTAAACACGATTGTAGTCGCGCTTAGCGCTTAAAGGGTTAGAGAATTTATTTATCGCTTAAAGGGTTAGAGAATATATTCGCCTGCTGCTGCGCATTACATTAAATTCGGTCAGTATTTTGCTGCGTAAACCAGGTTTGAAAATTAATAAAAGGAAAAACTTTATATAGCTATATAAAGTTCTTGCTAAAAGCATCATCGCTCGGGTTAACCCTTTCGAGCCTGAATTTATCATTGTCATCTCGAGATGGATCGAGATGACTTGATGTGTTTTAAAAATTAAAGAAAATTACTACGTCTTGGTAAACCAGTTTCATGGCAATTTTCGTTCTAAAACCCTTAGTTAAGTCTGTTTTCAGGGATGTGAAATGATGCTTTAATGCATCGTGAGGGCTTAAAAGGTTAATAACCTTTAGAGCAGCAGCTACATGTATGCTGGCAGTTACAATATGTTAACTCTATGTTGGCTGAATGTCTGCAACGCTGGCCCAATATTAACCGACATGGAGCCAACAGTGTTTTCAGTAACCTACCTCGAGAGGCAGTTACCGGGTGTGTTTTCAGGCGGATAACGATAATGCGGAGGATGCTGTTTTAGCGCCGTCGTTTCATTGCAAATTTTCTGGCGATAATAAATTAATTATTCAGCCAAACTATTCGGTTTTATACGCTGTGGCGCATCGCAAAAATATACTTGGCGGGAAATTTCAGGTTTATTAACGACAACAGTAAACATCCCCGGAATCCGCTGTGATATTTCTTATGTGACAATAACCCCTTGCATTCTAGAGGAGTGCTTATTCGGTTTTGTTTCCCAGAGTAACACTATTAATTTTACTAATGCATTTTTTCGGCATATAATGTACTAATATATGTAGGCCTATTATTATATCGATCGAATCCTGTAAATATTTTAAGTAAATAATATTCGTCAAGAATTTAACCATAAATGTGGGCCCCCAACACCATTTTTATTACAGCCAATTCTTGATATTTTCCATAATCACATGCACATTCCCACCCTCTTAACCTTTTCACTACCATACATGACGGAAATTTCCGTCGTCATTCGTCAATGAACGTAACCTTAAAAAGACACAAATTTTCGTCAAATATATACTACATTTATGTATTTTTCGTCATTTGAAGCTGGAAATTGCGTTAGCAATTCCAGCTTCAAATGACGAAAAATAGAACTCCTACACCAGTATATCTGGATCCTGGCATGCACTCCGGCCTGGAAGTCAAAGGGTTAAGTTAAAGCTGTAAGTGGCGTATTAAGCTGTTGTTAAGTCGGTGACAATAACCTGAAAGTATTTTTTTCTATGTAAATGCCACCTTTTAAGTGCCATGGGTAAACCATGATGCTGTTTATTTTATTCTCAACACTTAATTCACTTAATTCTCTGTACTGCCTTGCAAAGCCAAAAGACAGTATCTGCTTACTTTACAATTAAACAGATACTGCCCTTTGACTTTGCAGAGCAGTAGTAGTTCCCCAGCAAACACGATACATTGAAACAATGTTGTTTCAATGTTGGGCCAGCGTCGAAGACGTTGGGCCAACATTAAAACAGCATTGTTTCAGTGTATCGTGTTTGCTGGCTCCCCATTTTTGTATTGTTGTTGCTGTGGTCAGCGACGTGGAACTACGTAACTCATTATACGTCTCAAAGGCACAATGGCCGGCATACTTCTGAAGTAGATATAGTGGCGCTATCTCGCGAACAGAATGTATTTATATATAAATCGTCAAGTCATCTTATTGACAATTAAATTACAGCCACTAGAAATTGTGATTCGCTGAGGCGACGCACAGCTGAATTAGTCAAATCAGACGCCGAGTAGGCCTATTTATAAACTGTTCAGATCGAATGTTAATCGTGATCATGGCACTTAAGAGGTAAAGTCTAACTGTCGATGGCATGACATACGAAAAGTTAGTTTCGGCTGCGAAATATTCCAAGTTTTACAGAGCAATCTTTGTGAAAATTATTCAGAGGTTGTATAGCCTTGACAATTACACGTGCGCTTCTTGGAAGATCAGGTGGTTGAGCGAGGTTGTCGGAAAACACGCGTGCTCCCACATCGTCGGCTGAATTCTGGGGCAACGTCGAAGACGTTGGCCCAGAATTCAGCCAACGCTGGCCCAATGTCTTCCCCCATACTCGAGGTGAGGACCCTGGACGACCAGGGCAGGCCATGCTACGCGACCTCATCTAAAGACTTTCTGTGTGTGTTTTTTTCTGTGCTTCGTATTTCGAGTTCACCGTCACCCACATGTCCCCGGTGTCAGCCGTGTTAACCCTCTGTGTGCTAGAGGGGGAGGTGTTCAAGGGGATCAGGGTAAGGAGGTCATTATTAATTTACCAGGGGTGGGGGGGGGGGCTAGAGTATTTTTGAAGTAAATGTTTTCAGACTGAATTTTTGTGAAATAAATAATTGTCTGGAGGACATGTTTAAAATAAATATTTAATGGCCCCTAAAAAAAATTTAAGCCTCGCTTCGCTCGGCATCATTAGATGACCTGTAAATTTGTGAAGAATTACTTCGCTAGGCTTTTTAACCTCCGGACCAATACTAAGCCTAGTTTGTAATCCAACTTTTTAGACAGAAGACATTTTATAAGAAAGTGAAAGCAATATTTTGCTGGAGGCAGAGTATGACAAAAATAAAGTTCTGCAGATAGAAAGTGAAATAAAAGATTTTTGGACCAGTTCAAAAACTACAGCCCCCCTCTAGTAATTGAATGGTGGTCCCCTAAGTGAAAATCAGAGATACTGGAAACCTTGGCCAAAATACAGAGACCTGTAAGGTGCTCATTCACACAGGTTCATTCACTGAACCCCCGGTGTCTCCCCGCTCGCGGTGAGAGGCACTGATGTCGAGTGAAACAGGTACAATGCATAGCTACTTCTTTGAACAGTTAGGAGAAATGCATAATTTATGGGTAGGTCATTTACAGGTAAAGACGGATCAAATCTATATATTATCCAACGTCTTGAATCGTGGAGTACGTGTGTGGTACGAAAGTGTATTCCAACAGACACAAGACGTTGAATCAACGTGGTTTTAACGTTGGTCTAGCGTCTACGACACTAGACCAACATTAATACAACATCGATTCAACGTTCGTGTCTGCTGGGATCACACCAAACTACATGACATCACTAGCCCAGCAGACACGAGACATTGAGCTATTGTTGGTTCACTGTTGGTCCACCATATTCAACGTTGGCCCAGCTTTGAACCAACAATGGCTCCATGTCCCGTGTTTGCTGGGATAGAACTACTGCAAAGAGGTTCAACTGTCATGACAACGGTTTGTTCTTGTTATTGTAGAGCTGCAAAGTAAACTAGACAAATAATAATGATTATGAACATGGATTTAATTGAAAAAATGTGGCTTTATAACAAAAAATGGCTCCTGACATTACACTATGTGAAGCCAGTAATACTGACGCAATTGAATATAAAAGGTTTTATTGACCGTTTACATGTCAACTTTGACATATTGTTCATTTTATTTCTTTATTTTTGTATATGGTTTTTGATGCGGCGCGAATCGGTTATACATTTCGGTTGTCATTATACCACAAATTTGAACAGTTTGGGTCACTGCATATGTGTGCACCAATAAAAGATATCTGCCGCAGTGGGACTCGAACCCGGTACCCCGGGCCCGGGCTCTGAGTCAACCACTACCAATGAGCTAACCTATACTCCTTTAGTAATTTTAAAACTAGACCTGTAACAATATTCTGATTTATTTCAGAGTTCCAATAATTATCTGTACAATCTGTACAACAGTTTCAACCAATATATATATACTTAATTTATTTTGTAATTTTTTAATATCTTCGCCCCCACTGAAAAGGTTGAAAACGCCTTAAAATATTTAAAAAAAACAGCCTAGAATATTTCTAGGATTTACAGTTTCAATGTGTTTCGAAATAGGTAGCTGCATGTATGAAACCACACCGAGCCTTTTGTTGGTAGTCATATCTCAGTTAGTTACAACCCCCCCCCCCCCCCGTGCTTCCTTCCAGGGCCGCCTTCGAGGGAAACCTCGCAATTGATTGTTTCCCCGATGTATATAAATCTTGGTGGACTTCATTACTCCCGCTTTTTTCTTCCCGGGCAAATTGTCGCTATAAGGTATAGCGTTTAAGTATTTAGAGGGGGATATTAATTAAAATGCGCTTATTAAAAACTGCCGATGTAATTGGCGCAGCGGTGGCCGCGGTGGCGAGTGATGAATGATCGGCGGCTGGGATGTTGGCCCAGCGTCTACACAGTGCTGGGCCAGCGTCGCAGACGCTGGACCAGCACTGTGTAGACGCTGGGCGAATTTCCCGCGCTGGCTGGTCCACCCCTCGGCCGATCGGTTACCCACGGCGTCCCTCAAACTCCCACCGCGGGGTTGTTGATCAATAAACAAACAGTCCGAGGAAACGTAAATAAGCACGCGTGATCCCGCGTGATCCCGCGCATGCGTGCTCGTTATTGTGCGCCCCACCATTGTTAGTTTTAATTATCTGATTTATTATTAACAATTCGCATCATTACGGTCATATCTTGTAAACACGCGTATATCACCACCAGAGGGTGGGGGGGGGGGGAGGGGGGGGACTGATTTGTACCCGCTTAGTACTATCTTACTGCATTAATTTTCAACCTGATTTTTAGCCTTACTGGAAAAGACATTGTACAGAACGTCCTTGCTCTACTAGTATATGCAGATTATTAAAAGGCCACAAAAATTTGCTATTCATCTTTTTTATACCGTGCTCACCAAAATATATTTCGAAATTGTGTTCATTGGATCTTAGACCAATAAATCAGGAGAGGGGTAGGGTCACGTAATAACGTTATTTTATTATTATTATTATTTAGATTTATTTATTGAATTAGATTCGATTATTTTAAAGGATTGTTGACATCAATAGGGAGAACACAATACAGTATGATAATAAATTATTATGACTCGTATACACGCTAACACTCAAAACATAATCAGCCAACAATAATACCTGTGACAAAACCCAATTAGGAAGTGTGCGTGAAAATTAAAAAATGCCTTGGTCATTTTAATATATATTTCGATTATTTCGAAATAATCCTTTCAACCCTTTCAGCGCGGGGACCAACTTTAGACGTCAGAATCTGACGTCTAAAGTCGATCCCCGCACTGGAGGGTTAAAAATGTATTATGGCGGTAACATAGGTAATCAAATAAAGCAGAAAGATCCAGCTAATACATTTATGATGATTTCAAATTGAAAAAAATACTTTGGTCTCCGGTGTTTATCCAAAAATATTTCATCGGTTTAGGGGTTTGAAACGTACTTCTAAACCGTTCAGTAAAATACACACAACTCAAAATAAACAAAAATGGCCGCTAAATATATGTTTTTGATAGTTAATAACATTTAAATCTTTTCAATCGGTCCAACAAAAAAACACGGATCTGATAATGAAACTGCGACCAATCCCTTTTATGGATCAATGAAATTAGGAAACATCTGTTCTTATAGGCCCTGGTGCTACCTTTTGGAATAACAATGCAGCAAAATATAAGAGAGCAGAGTTATTGTATGTGCCTACCGTCTCAGGAAACACGAAACGTTGACCCACTGTTGGTTTAATGTTGGTCCACCGTATGCGACATTAGCCCAACATTAAACAGGCATTTCCCCTTAAACACGAGACATTGAACCATTGTTGGTTTGATGTTGGCCCACCGTTTACGACGCTGGCCCAATATAAAGCTAACATCGGTCCAATGTCTCGTGATAGCATGCATCATAATGGGCGTGTGAGCGAAGGTATTTACCTGGTGTGGTCGGCACCAAATACGAGACGTGGACCCAATGTTGGTGTAATGTTGGGCCAGCGTCGCAGACGCTGGCCCAACATACACCAGCATTGGTATAGCGTGTGACGTTAGCCATGTTGGCAGTGGACAGAGGTGCTTTTTGTCTGCCCTGCAGCAGTCGAGGGCAGTTTAATGAGGGGGGTAATAGCCGCTAATAACGATAATAAGAGCATGCAGCACGGTAGATTATCACTGAGAGGTTTCCACTCATACGCTCTGCTACCTCACACATTATACTTATCTGTATTATATACCTATAAAACACGGGACGCCGGCCCAATGCTGGCTTAATGATGTCGAAATATGAATTTATGGATGGATGGATGGATGGAT